>JANHMN010000011.1:43512321-43552457 GCA_030674055.1 Rhabdomys pumilio
CACACACACACACACACACACACACACACACACACACACACACACACTGGATTCCATGTGACACTATTTGCTGATAATATGTCTAATTTTAAAAGCAACATTTGTATATGATGTTATTCATTATTATTCATTATTATTATTGTTTGTCACTGGTTTCATTTCTTGTTCCTGGAAGGGAGAGTGTGTGCTTTATCATATTTACATGTGTTTCTTGCTCATCTTCTCCATCAGGCAGGTACAATAATTGTTCTGAGATCTCATGAAAATATTTGACTATATGATTAAGAACTCCAGTAAGAAGATGGAAGAGGTCACATTTTTGTCTCTAGAATTCATCTTTTTATCAACCTATACTCTCTCTCTCTCTCTCTCTCTATATATATATATATATATATATATATATATACATATATATATATATATATATATATATATATATATATATATTAAAAGCTGTGGATTTTTGCTATTGTTATAAAGGATAGAGCAATTTTTCCCTCAATATTAACTTCAGAAAATGATTTCCTTAAATTGTATATGACCGATGTTCCTAACATATGGCCCATGTTTTAGAAATGATTATTAGAACATGTATATTCTAGAAAAAAAGAAGTTATCTTTGTTTTATTGACAGTGGGTTTGTGATGAGGTAGTAATACAAAGAAAGTCCTTCCTATCCAAATTAATATTTGATGAATTTTTCCCCCTGATACTATGCTCACATTCTGTGCTTTTCATCACTAACTTTGAATCCTACATAAGGAAATTGCCTAAAAGTTTACAGTGGATTTTCAAAATAAATATCAATTTGGAAAATGATGTTTGAATATAATATAATCTGTGCTAGCGTAGTGAAATGAGGAATGTGTATCATATTATGCAGTATACATGTATGGAATTCTCAAAAATAAATAAAATTTAATAAAATATTAGGAGAGAGAAAGTAATTAATCTCTCCTCAGTAGTCACCTACAATTTATTCCTACAAATAAATCCCATTTTCTATAGTAAGAAAGATGAAGGGTGGTTTTTGTGTACCATCTTTTAGATTGGCAATATTCTCTTACAGAGCTATCACCAAATGTGAGTGTAGTTAACTATACATCTTATAAACTATATCTACTGTCTTTTAGCTATGTGATTGAAACCAAACTTAATTATTAGGGTTATGAGATTTTTCTTTGAAAAATAGGGGCATTCTTATTAAATTGAAATGAAGAAATTTTTATCTATCAGTGGTAAAGTTTAATTTAGATATCAACATAAATTTCTTTATCGTGATTTTAATCATTTGCTTATATTGGCTAAATCCTCTAAGTGTGATAATATTCAAAGTGAATTTATTAGTATATATTTCAATGAAACTTAAATATTTTAAAATCAGTAAGACTATCACATTGAAAGAATTACCTGACTAATAAATACTTAGATGATTAATCTTTGAAAATTGCCAAAAGTAGGTTTATTCTAAAATATAAAATAATACATTTTTATTATTTAAGATTCATGGGTAAATCACTTTGAAATCTCTCTCTGAGAGAGAGAGAAAGAGAGAGAGAGAGAGAGAGAGAGAGAGAGAGAGAGAGAGAGAGAGAGAGAGAGACTTGAGGGGGGCAGGGTCTCAAGAATTTACCAGAGATCTGGGATAGGGGATCCTCCCAAAAATCAATTGGGGTGACCATAGCTGAGAATCACAGCAGTAATGATATGGTACCTGCACCTCCTGTAGCTTGGCAGAAACCCCAGTGGGGTAATAGTGACCCTAACACACCCACAAAACTTTTGACCCCAAATGTATCCTGCCTACAAAAATGCAGGGATGGAAGATGAAATAGAGACTGAGGAGATGCTTAAGAAATAATCAGCTCAACTAGAAATCTGTCCCAAGGGCAAGGACCAGTCCCTGACACCAATAATGATACTCTGTTATGCTTGCAGACAGAGGATTAGCATGGATGACCTCTGAGAGGCTCCACTAAGAAAAATGAAGAGACCTACAGCCAAACAGTGGACAGATGTTGTGGACACTTATGGAAGAGTTGGGATAAGGACTGAGGTCCAAAAAATGGATAGAAAGAACAACTAATGAACCCTTGGGGACTATCAGAGATTGAACCACCAACCAAAGAGCATACACTGGCTGGACTTGTGCCCCCTACTCATATGCAGCAGATACGCAGCTAGGTCTTTATGGGGGTGCCAAGCAACTAGAGTTGGGGCTATCCCTAAAGCTGTTGCTGGTCTCTGAAATCTGTTCCCCTAACTTGGCTGTCTTCTCTGGCATCAGTGGGAGAAGAAGCTTCTAGCCCTTCAGAAACTTGATATGGCAGAGTAGTGCGATACCCCGGGGTGCCCCTATTCAGAGGAGAAGGGGAGGGGGAGGGGACAATGATAGGATTTGAATATATAAATAATGAATAAATAAATAATAAGTAAATAAGAACTGTAAAATTCTAAATAAACACATTTCAGGGCTTCTCTTTGCAGATGCCGTTAGTGATATATATATATGTAAATCAGCAGAAAACCTTCATGTGTTAGTCCTTATACTTTCAGCTTGTTTGAGACAGTACGTTTGGATAATATTTTTACAGGTGTGTTGAGACTACAGTGTTGGGGATTGGTTCTAATGCTTTGCCTTAATTCGACTCCCAGAATCACACAGGAATCTGCACTTTCAGATGCTAAAAAAAGCCTGCCCCCTTTTGGCTCTGACTGGGAAATAAAGTTGACTAACGGCTGGGCAGGATGAAAGAGGTGGGACTTTTAGATTGTGCTGGCAGGGAGCAAAAGGAGGAGATGGGCAGATTCGCTATCTTTGTAGAGGAGGGTTCAGATTAAGAGCTGCAGGAAAGAAAGCTACCAGCCATATAAGAATTTGAGAAGGTGACCCTAGGGGGTCACTCACACGATTGGGTCTAGACTAGCAGATACCAAATGTTGAGTTAGCAAGTTGACTCAGGAAAGTTGGAGGGGAGAGGGTACGCTAGTTATGGCTAGTTATGGTGAGGATTAGAAATGCCCAACCATTAAGTTACTCAAGGCATGACAAAATAGCTGCTGCCGTGTGTATGTCTCTCATTCACGAATCCAGGGAGCTTCTGGGCCGGTGCAGGATGCATGGCATATGCTGGGAGCCAAAGCAGGTTAATTAATTCACTACTACACTACACTACAAATGCTCATGATACTGTACTTGGCTAGTGTGTGTGTGTGTGTGTGTGTGTGTGTGTGTGTGTGTTCTTAGAATCCACACTCAAAGATTGAGAGAAAAGTAATTTTAATTTTGCTTGTGAATCCATCTTCTACAACCTCTCAATATTTTATTTATTGTCAAATAATCTTATAAAATGTTCTCCCTATGAAGTGAATATTTTACTGTGAGCACTAACAAATATTATACCAAACACCCACATAGTCATCTGAAGAAGTTTAGTAGAGATTTCAGTAATGTTTTATGATATATCAATATAACACTGAAATAAATTTTTAGTAAGGACAATGTCTTATAGTAACGTACCATAAAGAACAGGGTAATTGAGCAACAAGATTAGTAGATGATAAAATATTCCAAGTTTTGGCATGCTTCATGAAGTCCAGCCATTCTGTAGTGAATTGTTAATGTAAACTTAACTTCTATGTGGACTTCCAAAATTGATTGCTTCCCAGAATCATAGATAATGTAGAATGCATTACATTATATGCTACAAATTCTTTTTCTTCAGAAAATGAAGTCTCAAGCAAAATTAAACTTCTCACAGCTGGCATTTTTGGGATATAAGATCATGGTAGGCTGTATAATAAGAAAATATTTAAAAATAATGAAGTTTCAGGTGATGAGATTTTCTTAAATATTGATACATTTACAAAACGAAATTGTCATATGGACACAGTTTAAATTCTCATGTTGAATATTTATTTTATGATGGCTAGATTAACAATCCTTGCAACAAAACTTAATAAAATGATCTAAGGCTATGTACTCTATCTACAATATCCAATTTCCATAAAATGATATCATATGATTTAACTGAAATTATGTTAGCTACATTATTAATAATTTTTAATTTAAATAGTTTTAAAACACTCTGGAGATAAGGAAGTGGAGTGTCAGAGGTAGAGGGGGTGGAGAATACCAGGAAAAAAGGCCCTCTCAGTGAAATGAGCAAATTGAACTCACAGGGACTGCAGCAACAAGAGCAAAACACACACTAGTCTGTGTCAGGTTCTCTGCATAAATATTACAGCTCTCAGCTTACTACTTTTATGGAAATAGTGAGTGTGTGAATGATTGGATCTCATTCTTGTGCTTCTTTGGAGACGCTCTTCTTTCTGTTGGGTAGCCTGTTTAGTCTCAATGAAATGGTTTTTATTTATTCTTACGTTTTGTTGTTATTTCGCATAAGCCTGTCCTTTTCTAATGAGAGACAGAAGAAGAATAGAACAAGAGGGGAGGTGAGGTGGTCAAAGTCTAAAAAGTGTAAAGTGAGGGAAACTGTATTCAAGATACATTATTATAAGAAAAAAATCTAATTTCAATAAACTGAAAAAATTCAAAGAGTAATGAAACAGCATGTGTTAGAACTTGATTCACAAAAAAAAAAAAAAAAAAAAAAAAAAAAAAAAAAAAAAAAAAAAAAAGCAGTACTGAGAAGATGGATCAAAGAACAACTAGTCCAGCTTGGGAATCATGCCATGGAGAGAAAGCCCAAACCTGATACTGTCAGAAGGACAACATACCAAAGCATAGATGGCTCAGAGACCTAGGATAAGAAACAAACATGAATGGGAAAAAGAATAATGTTAATGAAATGCGGCCTGTGCTCACAGATTGATGCCTAACCAACGGAAACAGATGCAGAGATCCACAGCCAAACATTAGGGGGGTTTCTGGGAATCCTGCTACAGAGGAGAGAGAAATATTGTAAGAGCCAGAGGAATCTAGGATAACACAAGAAAACTACAGAACCAACAAATCTGGACTGATCATGGCCCACAGAAAATAAACTAAAAGCCAAGGAGCCTTCATGGTGACCTAGACTCTCTGTATATATGTTACTTTTATGTAGCTTGGTGGTTTTTTTCTGGAACTCCTGAAGGAGTGTTTCTAACACCTGTGCCTGCCTTTGGGACCTAGTCCTCCTATTGTGTTGCTTTGTCCAGTCCTAATATGAAGAGTGTCTAATCTTACTGAAACTTTTTATGCCATGTTTGGTTGCTATCCCTGGGAGGCCTGTCCTTTTCTAAATCGAAATTCAAGAGAAGTGAATGGGAAATTTTGGGGTATGGTGGAGGTGGGGATTGGAGGGAGGGGGGAAAACTGAGGTTGAATATATGAAAGAACAAATGAATAAAATGTATTTCCTCTAATGTATTATTTAAATTAAAATTTGTTGTGAACACTCTTATCTCAAGATAATTTATCCTATATAGATATTAAACTATATATTATTTCATATTGAGGTCTAAGCTTTAGCAATTATATACAAAATTAAGACTGTAAAAATAATTTATAATCTTATAATCAGAAACCATTGGTGGGGTGGGGGGGGTGGGCTGTGAGAGGCAGCGGAGTACCTAGTTGAGCCTGCTTTGAAACCCAGAGACTCTAAAGGGACAGTAGGAGTTTGGTGGTGCTCCTGGGACCCCTGATTCTTCTCACTTAGCTTCAGCCCTCCACAATCCCTCCCACAGAGAGGTCTATGGCCATCAGTCACATAGGAACAGTGCCTCAGGCTCTCCCACATGTGGATGAGGTATCTCCAAGCTCTCAGACCAATGCTAATAGGAGTTACCTGCTGTCAGATCCTGACACACCCCAAAACTGTTTAAAAAAATACTATTCAGGAGAAGTAAAGGTATGAGAGAATCATCTTATTGTCTGAGAGTTTCTGTTGAAAGAGCTGTAACAATACCACTTGAGAAGAGATCTGCTGTCCTGAAGAGTCTCATACCCTTCCTGAGCTCCTTGCTAGGTAGTCAGCTTCATCAGCTCAGCCAGGACAGACTCAGTGCAGAGGGACAGGTGCATCACCTAGGAGCAACTGGGTGGTGACAACGGAGATGCAGGAAGAGGCAGCAGCAGAGGCAGTGGAGGATTACTGCTCCCTGCTTGCACTCTGTCCCCTTGGCCTGGCCGGTAGGAGATCTTCATGAAAAGCCTTCTAGAATCAGGACCCACAACCAGCCCCTGTTAACAGTCTTTTAATCATTATTATAGGTATATAAATGTCATTTGCATGTTTTGGTCAATTTGCAATGTTTTGGTAATAGAAGTTCCAAGAAAAAATTCTTATGGCAAAGAGACACAATGCTATTAGAATGAGCCCCTTTCAATGCTTCCAATGGAATTATGTATTCTCTTGTATGGTCTTCTAGAGGCCTTATAATTTATCACTTACATTTAGATGTATCACACATTTTGGTTTGATTTCATGTTAATTCTATGTACACTATTATGATCAGGTTCATTTTCTTATTTATGATACTTTTTGATATTTATTTTGCTGTGTAAGTTTTTGAAGAAAATTGTATTTTGATTTTGTTTAAACTGTGCTATGTACACATTCTTAAATTTATTAATTTTTATTTCAATTTTATACACATATTCTCTTTGCCCTTTTTCATATAAATTTTTAAATTTCATTTTTTAATTAAAATGAAGTTTAAGTATATTATTTTTTAAAAATCGAAATTTCCTGCATAAAATATATGTATTTTTGTTTTATTTATCTAACTAAAAGCTAATTATTAACTAAATGAGTATCACTGATCATGTAAGACAGTTGAAAACTGTCTCAAGTGCTTTTGTTTTGTTTTGTTTTGTTTTGTTTTGTTTTGTTTTGTGTTATAAGAAATGAAACTCTAGAGCCAGGCAGTGGTGGCGTACGCCTTTAATCCCAGCACTTGGGAGGCAGAAGCAGGTGGATTTCTGAGTTAGAGGCTAGCCTGGTCTACAGAGTGAGTTCCAGGACAGCCAGGGCTACGCAGAGAAACCCTGTCTCGAAAAAACCAGAAATGAAACTCTAATGACAAGTCTGAATGGACACATATGTGATTTTATGTAGATGCTCTTGGCTTACTGTACAGTTATTTGCTTAGTTTCACAATTTTCTAATTATTTGCTTCAAAGTTGATTTTCTTGATGGTATTCAAACTTGTTTTACCCAAAGTGTGAATATGTGTTTGTTTGTGTGTGTGTGTGTGTGTGTGTGTGTGTGTGTGTGTGTGTGTGTGTGTTATCTGCACAATTAAAAATTTTCTGAAAAACTTGCTATACTAAAACCTGCTTGGAGCTTTACTGAGTTTATTGTTTATGAGATTAACACCACTAAAATTTCAATACTAGCAAAAAGAATGACCTGACATCTTAAATCCTGAAGAAGATGGATTCAATCATTCTTTCCATTTTCTCAGAGTTTGCACAGAAATGTCAAGCAAAATGACATTTGTATAAGCTAGAATACACATTCTTAAATAAATTTATTAAGTCAATATTAAAAGAAAATACCCAGTACTCCAGAAGTTCATATAGAAAGAAACTTGAAATTATACATTTTAAACTAACAAGATATGAGTGGTAATAAAACTTATTTGACATTATAGTAATTAAAATCATAAATAATCAAATATTCAGTTACATACAGATAATTTTTGCTGCTAAACATGAAATTAAAAATTGAAGTTTTTAAATATTTATCTTAAATAAAAATATATGTGTTTAATTTTATTGACTGTTTGAAATGGGTAAGAAAAGCCATTCTGGGGTGAAGGCTTCTTGGTAATTGGAAGAATTTGTGAGGAGAAATGGTAAGAAGCACAAGGTTCTTCTAAACAGGATCCATCAGCGCAAGTGGAGGAAGGAGGTGTCAGCATCTGTGTAGCAGATTTTTTTTATCTCTCCCACTCAGAAGGGTTCAAACAGTTAGCTACTCTTTTTCTGTTTCTTGGTCTTCTATATTTTCAGAAAATTCAATCCTTTGTCCACACTTGAAAAGTATCCCAGTTTTCCTCTATACAACTCTCAACACTCCTTTAACCATTTGCTTTATTTATTTCTCTTTACACCTGAAGCAGTGTGGGCCTCAAGGATTCAGTGCTAATAACACCTTAGCACACCTGATGGAAAGAAAACTCAAACATGCTTGTCGGTGACCACAGGGATGTTTTATGTTCTGCTTAAACAACAGTAAATGTTCAATGGCCAAGTACGATATTTTTACTTTTTTTGCTTACTGTGACACATGAAGCTTTATTTTTACAAATATATTTAGCTTTCCAAAGCAAAATTCTTATATAAATTTTATTAGTTTTTCATACTAAAATGTTAATATAAGTTCTAATGGGAAAATCTAATAAAAGCGTATTGATTTCTAAAATCAAAAGTAAAGATTCATCCTTAATAAATAATGACATAATAATAAATTTATTAAGATAAGAGATTCACAAAGTGAGATTATAATAGCCAGATTCTAAAGGGGAGACATAGTTTTAATTAACAAGAAAAATTTAGAATATAAAACTGAATAAAGTCAAAGACATTGTAATAGTTTCAATACTAATGACCCCCATAAACTCATTTGCTTGAGTGTTTGGCACATAGGAAGAGGCACTACTAGAAGGTGTGGCATGAAGGCTGGATGCCCCAGTGTGGGGGAATTCATGGGGAGGGAAGTCGGAGTGGGTGGGTGGGGGCACATCATTATAGAAGCAGGAGAAGGGGGGACAGGATAGGGAATTTCTGGGTGGGGGGAAAATGGGGAAAGGGGATAGTATCTGAAATGTAAATAAAATAATAAAATATCTAATAAAGAAAAAAAGGTGTGGCTTTTTTAGACTAGGTGTTCACTTCTGTTGCCTATTGATAAAGACATAGAACTCACAGCTCTTCTTCATCACAATGTCTTCCTGCACACTGCCATGCTTCCCATCATGATGATAATGGACTAAAACTCTGAACTGTAAGCAAGCCCCAATTAAATGTTGTCCTTTATAAGATTTGCTATGGTCAAGGTGTCACTTCAAAGCAATCTTACTAAGACAGACATTATTATTAGTCTCCTACATCTGCATACACATGAGTGAATAAGTTATATGTGAAGAATAACAAATCACTTTTAACTAAAGATAAGTATACATTAAATTCAAGGCTAGCTTATGAAAATCTGAATATGAAAATTCTTGAAAAAAAATACAACTTCTGCAAGATCATCAATGCAAAGTTTCTTTTTAATATACATTTATATCTGTTTTAATTTAAAATCCCAATGCTTTGATTCTATTTATAAGGAATTTACATATGTATGTCTTTGTTTGTACATCATGATAAAGAATGATATAGAACTTCTAAGTTGTTTTCATTGCAAGTGATTTGAACATAATAGTTTGTACTTAAGTATCTTTCTTTTAAATTGTGTGGCTTTTTGGAGCCATGATATTTGAATGTTTTTAATATTATATTACTTTTTAATTTTCTGCAAGAAACTTTTAATAGGGTATACCTCATGTGTTTCTGCTGCCCTTACTGTTGAGCTCTGCTGAGTGATTACTGCTAGATGAGCCTGGACCAGCAACACTGTAGGACACTCTAGCTAGGCACAATGGAACTTCAAGTAGGTCTCTAAATGACAAAGTTTACTTTGATTTATTAAACATTTTCCTACAATGTGAGGGAGGGGAAAAAAAGCCTCATTGTCAACAAAACTTGAGAACCAAACAGAAAGTATAGAAAAGTTTCTATATGTTAGTCACAGAAAATAACAAATTTCAGGATATATATTAATATATAAAGAAGTGCTAAGATATCAACCAATGATAGAGTAGGCAATTAACTTTCAACTATTTCTTGTGTTCTTCTAGGAAAATCAGTTTGTTTCAATATTATAAAGAATTCATTTCTTTTACCAACATTGAAAATCCTTGACTGAAAATAAACTTCATAGAATCTTTTGAAGAAAATATATCACGACTTTAGGAAAGAGTCTATATTTTCAGGTTAATAATGAAGCAAAGAAAATTACTTCTGATGCACTACACCTAGGTGGAGGTTACTAGCAGTACTTTTAGATAGTTTTGTTCCCTAAAATTAAACTACCAATATTGAAAATTATGGTTCAAAGAACCTGAAAAAAATATTAATAAGCTAATGTGGTGCCTCCTGCATATTACAGATTTAAGTGTTACTTTAATTCCCAGGAATATGTCCCAGAGGTCATGTGTATGAAAATAAACATGTAAAGGAATAAAAGTAAGGTAACTTAATATCAAGAACACCCAGCCAAAATGAATTTAGTATTTAACAAAAAGTGTTTATCTAAAGCATGATAATATTTGTTTGTTTGTTTTGCTAATGTATTGTTCCTCATATCAATCTGATCCTTTTCTTTTAGAATTTTAAACTAATTTTTTTCTTCTATATTTAAAAAAAGTTAGCACTCATGGAAAAATAAATTTCCACATCTTCCCTGAGAATAAATAACCTTTCTTTTCTGTCTTCATGTCACAAACCATTCCTCTTGTATGCATTTGTTCCAGAATCTATGTCAGGATTTAGCATGGTCACAACAACTCACCATTGTACAATCCAGGCACTCTACTGACACATCCACAGAGGCCTTGAAGGACACAGTGCCTGTCAAGTCCCTGACTGTCTGAGCTGATTTCTGGGTCTCCTCAATTTTGCCAATCTGTTTTTAGTTAAGAGGAAAGAGTGCTTTCACGGAAAAACAGGTGTGACTGCAATATGCTGCTGTCAGAAACAAACTATTTCTGTGAGGTCAGCCAGTAGACCTCAGGGAAACAAGAAATATAGCTACACAAAAAAACAAACCTGCAATACAAAGACGAGATACAGAATTGTTTTTGGCACAAACATCAATCAGTCACTTAACAGCCTGCTGTACTCTCCATCTAGCTGGAAATCTGTCTCTCTAAGTTTACTCAAAAGCCAACCTCTGAGACTCCTGATCTCTGTTTAACATTCTGCTGTGAGTGTTAAGTGTTCTGTGATGTGACATCTTGATTGTTAACTTGACTACATCTGGAATCAACTGAAACAGAAGCTCCTGGACACTCCTGTGAGGCATTTTCTTAATCAGATTATTTAAAGAAAGATAAATACATCCTAAATCTGAGTCATGCTTTCTGGCGGTTGCCTGCTATCCCCACTTCTACTGATAATCCAATCTGTCTGTTGCATCAGGTACTACTATGCAACTTCTCCAAAATTCACATGCAGACAGAAGAACAGTAGCAATCAAGGATTGCTCAGGATTCTAGCACCAGAGTTTGACAGCAGAGATAACTAGCTTTGTCGCCTGAATATCTACTTGAGAGTAGGCCTTCTGTCTTGAGACAGTCATTGCTGGATACAACCTCCATGTCAGTCTAATGAGCACATTTTAAACATAAATATCCATAGTTCTACCAATTCTGTTTTACCTATTAATTCTTTCTCAAATTTCCATTATTTCTGTAAGGAAGAGAGAGGTACTGTAAACTACATATACCCAGTATTTATTGACAAAATACAACATTATATCCAATACTCTTCTGAAAGATAGAAAAATCAGTTAATAGAAAAAACTTGAAGTGAGTGACTTTAAAATAAATTCAGAATTCAAAATTATTTAGGTTTATTTTTCATATGAAATGGATGAATTTGAATTGATAAACAAACAAAACCAACAGTGATAACAACAAATACCATCAGTTTATATATAGGACACTGTTTTAAATTCAATGGTTTATAAACCACTCCTGTGCATGTACTCAAAAGATGGCCTACCATACGACAAAGATAATTACTTTACTATATCCATAGCAGCTTTACAGTTTTGCTTGTAAAGCTAGGAACTGAATAAACCTAGATATTCCTCAACTGAAGAATGGATAAAGAAAATGTGGTACATTTACATGACAAAATGCTATTCAGCTATTAAAAACAAAGACATCATTAGATGTGCAGACAAATGCATGGAGCTGGACATGATCAGCCTGAGTGAGGTAACCCAGGCCTAGACATACACATATGATATGTACTCACTTATAAGTAAACATTAGACATAAAGTAGAAATAACTACCCTGCAATCCACAGACCAAGGAAAACTAAGTAACAAGAAGGGCTCAAGGAAAGACACTTGAATCCCACTCAGAAGGAGAAATAAAATAGACATCAGAAGTGGATGGAAAGAGGGAACTGAATGGAAAGAGTCAGAGGCTGTAGTGGGAGAAGGTTGTGTGAAAAGAACGGAAATCAAGGAGAGCCATCTATGAGAACAGCAGGAGATCAGGGACAGGGGAAGCTCCCAGAAATTTGTGGGTGACCATAAATGAGATTTCTATCATCTGGGAAACTGAAGTGGCCATAACCTGTAGCCAAGCAGGACTTCCAGTGGAGAGAAAGGGACACCAACTCACTCACAAAACCTTTGATCCAAAATTTGTCTTGCCTACAAGATACACAGAGATAAAGATGCAGTAGAGATTGAGAAAATGGCCAACCAATGAATGTTCCAACTTGAGACCAATCCCACAAAAGAAAGCAAATCCCATGACACTATAAGTGACTCTCTGCTATTCTTACAAAGAAGAGCCTAGCATAACTGTCTCCTGAGAGGCTTCCAGTTGCTGATGGAAACAGATGCAGAGACTCACAGTAAAACATTTGGCAGGGCTTGGGAATCTTGTTTAAGAGTGGCAAAGAGCAGCAGTGAGCCAGAGGGGTCTAGAGCATCACCTAAAGACCTACAGAACCAACTAACCTGGGCATTTGGGAGCTCACAGAGACTGAACCACCAAACAAAGATAATGAAGGGGCCGAACTTAAGCCCCTTAAATGTTCACAATTGTGGAGCTTTGGTCTTCATGTGGTTCATATAACATTTGGAGTAGGGGCTGTCTCTGATTCTGTTTCCTGCCTTTGGAATTCCTTCCCCTAGCTGGACTGCCTTATTAGGGTTCAGTGGAAGAAGAGGCCCTTAGTCCTAATATAACTTGCTGTCTCAGAATGGGTTGGTAACTAACCATAGGGAAACTTTCCAATCTCTGAGGAGTAAGGAAAGAAAAAGTGGGGAAGGGATTTGTGAGGATGGTACTGAGGAGAGGGGGATGGAAGAGCTTATGATGGGGATATAAATTCAAATAATAGATAAATTCAGGAGGAAAAATTCTGCTTAAATTATAAAATAGAAAGTTCTGTTTACACATTGATTGTAGAGTCTCAGTACCATAAATAACTTTAAATTATGTTTACCATTTTTAGACTTTTGCTCTTGAGTACATATGCATTTTACCACTTACCATCTTTTTTGCGATTCCTCATTTAAATTTCTGTACCTTCAATGCTCTCAAGCCTCTGTGAGAACTGTTTGAGTCCACTGATGAATAATCTTTGTTCCTGAACGAACCAACTGTGCCTGCTATAAAAATTACATATAGAACTAAGCTGTACTATATTGTAGGAAGAAATCAGACTATGGTCCTATATGTCCTCATAGTTTTCATAGAAAATGAATCTGAAGGGAGACATTTGTTATTGTTGCTGATGTTGTTGTTAAACTTCAGGTCAAAGAAAAACCAGGAGACAATCTGAGGAGACTGAAATCTCAACATGATCTCTACACTGAAAAAAATACAGCAGTTATAAGCTATTGGGAAAGTGCCTTGAGTTTACAACTTCCTCATATTTGACAGTTTAATTTCCTACAGTGGCAAGGACAAAGAAAAGAGAACAAACCAAAAATCAAGAAGTCTTCTAGTCATCTCTGAAGAAACCAAAACAATATAGAACAAAGTGCATACACTTCACATGGAAGTTTTTCCAAGTGTGTACAGCAGAATACTGAAAATGGCATCCAGAAAGCCACTCATAGACACACATGTTCATATATGTTTTCTTTATCCAACTTAATATGTTTACCTTGGTGAAATTCATATGACATTGACTGAATAAGTCATGCTTTACCTTAACATGTTGAGATCTACTGCTTTACTTAAAACTAATTTTGTTACCTTCCTAAAATATTCAAGAAGAAATTTTCTCTGTGTTCCAGACATAATCTACAAGTAATAATAAAGGTTATTTGGTGCTGTCTTTGTAGGTTTTAGAACAAGAATTGAAAAGACTTGTTATGATTATAAGGTTCAAACTTCTTTTCAGAAAATTATATCTAAAGTCCCAAGAGCAATATGTAATTATACCTCATAAGACCACTTTCTTGCACTGAGATAATAATGTTAATTTTGATAAAATCAAATAACCCAGTAATTGTCAAGTACAGCTATCTTCATTTGTTCACTTCCATGGAGGATTTAATCAAGGAACAAATACAATTAGATTTTAGAGATTCAAGTAAATTTCTTATACAAAAATGCGTTTCTTTCATCATTAACTGCTATATTCAAATCAAAGAAACAATAACAATGAAGTGGTGTATCTTTATCAGTACCATTAGGGAAATCTTGTTTTCAGTTGAATTCTGAATGTCTCCTGTGGTTCATATAGTGAACAGTTGTTTTGAGGCTGTGGGCAGTAGTAATTGCCAGTGAACCCTGTAGGAGACAAGGTTTCACAGAAAATGTTAAATTGTATAGATTTCCCTCAGAGGTTATTTTAACCTTAGAATTTTCTTCATTTTTGTTTTGCATCTACAACCAGATCCTTACCAGAATAGTGTTGTGTTTCATCACAGGAATAGAATCAACAAGAATATATAGATGTGGACTGGCATCCCTAAAACTATAAAGCAAACTATCAATTCTCTCAACTTAAATTGTAAACCTCAGGTATATTCGTCCATCTATTGAATGGTAATGCAAAGCTGGACTCACTAGTCGAAAAGCCTTTTGGGGCAGGGGTTGGAGTGTGCTGCCAGAGAGATGAGTGAATATTTCTGTGTTAAGATTTTCAAATGTATTTATGCAAATATAATCAACTAAAAATTTAGCAATAAAATAATGCCAGTCAGACATAATAAATATAATGAAGTATACTCTGACATTTTCTAATGCTTTCAATTACAAGGAAACTGAAATGTAAGTACCATCAATAACATGCTCCATGCTAAAAATAAAAATTAGACATTGCTAGTGAGAAGACAAACTTCTTACTAGTGACCGACTTCAAATTGACATTTAAGTAGACTAGGCCTAAAAAGTAAGCAAGTCCAGGCAAGTCCAGGCAAGTCCAGGCAAGTCAATTACTAATAGAAAGAAAAAAACAAAAAACAAAAAAGACAAACCCAGGTTCTAGCCTTCACTCCCAGGTATTGGAATGTTCCAGCCAGCTGGCCTAAAGCAAGACCAACTGGTCAGTAGCTGTTTACAAACTTTCTCACCTACTTCCTCAGTAACAGCTCCCAATCCTCCCTAGCAAGACTCTAGCCCCCATATCTGGTAATGGAATGTCCATAGAGTTGGACCCAACAGATAAATATAGAGGTCACCTACCCTGGAACTCCCTAATGTGCCTTAAATCAGGCCAGAAAGTTCACTTGGGTGTCTCTCTCTATCTTTGTAATGGGAGATCCCAGCTTGCTGAACTTCTGCAGAATAAAACACTCTTTGCCCTTTCATACTATTTGAGTCCAGGGTATCATTTTCAGCAAATCATGGACCCTTACCCTAGCATTTAGAAATAATTCCAAATTATGTGTAAGCAATAAAATAAATCATACAGAATTTAATATTTTTCTTCATATTATACTGTAGGATTTTCAGTTCTCAGTTTAAATTTAAGATTAAAAGAATCTCCGGTTTCAATTTAAATTCAAAAATTAACTGCCTAAGGACACATCCTGGAAGGAGCACATTCCAAAGACTTACACATTCCAAGGAGGGCACATGATAAGGGAGTTAAAAGGTAATCAGGAAGCTGGGCCCTTAATGTAATACACCTGGGTAAACAGAAGCTACTTAGCTAACCCTCATTGTTATAAAATAAGGTGTAAATCTGAGTTACATAGCAACCGAGTCTGAAATCAGTTTTTGTGATTATTATTTCAATCCGAGTTTGATATCAGCCTTTGTGATTATTGTTTAAGAGATGGTCATAAAACTGTCCTTATGAGCCCTATGGTATAAAAGCTGCTCTTAGCTTTAATTCGGAGTTCCTCTTGCCTGCATTCGAGGGAACCCCAGTGCACTAGTTATCAATATCATTAAACTTGTTATTGCATCGAATCTGCTGTCTGTGAGTGTTTCTGCAGGAGTCCCCCGGTTTTGGATTTTTGGGTCCAACAATACAAATAGTATAATTCTTATTAGGATGCCAAATGCTGTACAGTATGAGATCATTACCAAATTACATGTACAAACTCTATAAACGCAATGCAATTGTGCTTTAGTCTCACGAACTCTTAAAATGTAATGAAAGTATGTACTACATGAACCTACTCCAAGAAACCTGAGCAGGACCCCAAGGTTATGAAGAAAAGCAATCCCACTGTCAAGCATAAAGAAAATCTGGAACCATGTGGGTTGTAATTTCTCTGATGGGGCAGTATCTTCTTCCACAACAACAAAGGATATTAACTCATTTATTCCAGGCAGCAGAAGAAGAGGAGTTAGCTAGTCTCAGATGGTGGTCATGTAGGACCCCCCACCCCCCACACCATGAAGGGAGGACCTCTCTCAAGCCTCAGGAATTCTCCCAATAACTCACAAGACACCATTGTTGATGCAACAGCAAGAGGTATATTTCAGGATCAGGTGACTGATGGTCAATTCATAACACAAGCAGGGGCAGAGGAATTGACAAGACAGCCTGGTGAGGGGTGGTCTTATATAGGGGAACCCACAAATGGGGGAGGGGGGTGAAGGGGTAACCAAGGAAACATAACATAAAAACAGTGGAAAGTCAGTTAGTTCCTGGAACCACCCAGATGACTTTCATCTTTCTTTGTGGTTGGAATGTGTCTTCCTGCTTTGGGCCTTCCCCACCCACAAGTGGGTTCTCTTCCTTGAGGTCTAAGGAAAGTTAATTAGTCCCTCCTTTCCTCTCTTGAATGTTAATTCAGCAGGTGTCCTCTGACTCAGGGATAATATACCCCTTCTGGAATGTGGAATGTATCTGGGGCAGTGAAAGCCTAAAATCTTATATTTATTTTCAAATTCTTGGAACTAGTGAGCCTCCATTCTTTTGCTCAGGTCTAGGGGTCATAAAAACTTTCTATATTTTTCATAAGTTTTCTATGTCATTCAGTCAAATTGCTTTGCAATTATCCTAGAGAAGGATGCTATATTTGCTAATTTGCACACACCAACAACATTCAGTATAACAAGAGAAAATATTTGCCATCCCTTGGAGCCTCAACCATATGGGGGAGTACTATCTTTTTTCAAGGGTATGAGGCACTGGGGTCCTTTGACATGACTGTGCCCATGCACAATACACATTCTCTTAGTACTTCTCCACTCTCTAAATTCCTTAGTGCTATGTCATTTCCCCATAGTTAGTTAATATTATCTTTACATTAGATAATGTATCAGAGTATCTGTAAGATAACTTGGCTAAAACAATACTTTCAGTAGCATCAGAACATTTGATGGGTGCAGTACAAGTAAGATGGGACAAATATTGAATTAATTTATAAGATAAAAATGTTTTATTCACAGAAGAAATATATGAATAATAATTTATAAAACTCAATACAGAGAGTATAAAGCAAAAGATAAATTCTTGTACCTATTTGATTATTGAGATTTCTTCCAAATACCCTAAAATTTCTCAAAATAATGCTCCAAAACAAGTTGTAACTTTCAAATAGCATGTACAACTCTTGATGGCATACTAACAGGCAAAAATATTAGAGCATTAAATAAAAATATACATTTTGTTTTCTTAAATTAAAAAAAATCGAAGGAAATAAATGATAGAGGACTTCTAAGCAATCATAAATATTTGAAAGGCATGGTGAATACCAATGAAATTTTCACAAATGGCTTATTTGTTCTAGGCATAACGTAAAATTTCTTTAGAATAACCCTAGTTCTAGAATGCAGGGTATTGATGATGGAAGTGGTTATCTACTCCCAGAAGAAAGATAGTTTTACAGCAATGTTCATTACATGCCCAATAACCAAAGACATCTTTCAAGATCGAACTTTTGTATTCTTCCTACTGACATGGATACAGCTATAACAAAACATTACTAGAAATGTAAAATCAAAACTTACCTTCCATTAACATTGGTAGTCCTTTTGAAGTGGATTGTCACCTCCATTCTTTATAAAATTGTATTTCTCACACACTAGTAACAGAGCATTTAAGACTCACTAAATAGTTTACTTAGGAAATAGGAATTCTTCCTTTAGTCAACCCTCTTATAACAAAATAAACCCATTTTTTTTTTACATCTTTTCTCCCCTCATTGTGGACCCAAAATCAATAGTAGTTTAAATGAGAAAGGCAATAGGGTCATGTATTTGTTATTTGAACACCTGTTTGTTGGCTTGTGGTGCTGTTTGGCAACATTCTGAAGGAGAGAGAGAGACAGAGACAGAGACAGAAAGAGAGAGAGAGAGAGAGAGAGAGAGAGAGAGAGAGAGAGACAGAGACAGAGAGAGAGACAGAGAGAGACAGAGAGAGACAGAGAGACAGAGAGAGACACAGAGAGAGAAGAGATGGAATGGTGAAAAAGTTATGTTGGGAGAAGTGAGGAGGTAGTATTATAGGATTAAATTGTATTAAAAAATTAACTCAAAATTAAAGAGCTCAAATACTAAAAGACATAGTGGCTCATACAAGTCAATAAATAAAATGATCAAATATTTGGTTTTGATCAGTGTCTACACACTGATAAGCAATGTTGCAGGTTTATGTAGAGAACAATAATAACAACAATGCAAGCAATGTTGATGTAGAGAACAAACAGTCATGATTTAAAAATAGCAAAGACATTTATGAGAAAACACATAAAACACATGATGTATAAAGAAAGATAAATGTAATGTCACATATTTTTCACATTAGCTCACAATGATCTAAACAAAATATTTTATCATGACTGCTAAATGACAGAGATAAAATAATGAACAAATTTTATAATTTTGACTTTTTGCAGGCAATATTTAATTTTTTATTTTTATTTCAACATTTCTATAATCAGAAGTTGTAAGAGACAGCTGTAACCATGTTTTAAAATGTGATAGTCCAAATATGGCTTATTTGTTTCTATAATCTTATATCACTACCTACAGAATAAACTGGCATGGTGAATGACTATATTTTCTTGAATAAATACATTTCTTTGAAACCACGTTATGACAAGTGCATCTATGGTAAATGAATTGAATTCTATTCACATCACATATACCACATTTACCATGAAGAAGCTAATCATTGCAACCTGCTTAATTACATACACTCTACTATTTATTCATAGAATTTTTTAATTAAAATGGATTTTTTTGTTCAATATACTCTGATTATGATTTCCCCCTCCCCCAGTTCTTCACAGATATTTTCCACCTCCCACAACACCCAAATGTACATCTTTCTTGCTCTCTTTATTAGAAAATAAACAGGCATATACAAATAATTATAGTGGTGAGAAAATAAAAACAAACAAACCTGAATAGGACAAAACAAGGAAATGAACAGAAAGAAATAAATATCCAAGCAAAAAAAAAAAAAAGCCAAAGAAACACATAGAGATGCAGAGACACACACATTGGCATGCGCAGAAATCATCTAAGAACAACAAATCAACAAAACATAGTATATGAGCAAAAGACCTATAGGTTAAGCATAAAAAAGTAAAAAGCAGTGCTCAGGCAAAGCATTATGAGATAAGCAAAACAGCCTCCAAAACTACCATTGAGTTTATTTAGTTTTGGATATCTATGGCAAGGCATGGAGCCTGGATGAAGAGTGGTTGGCAAATCCAGTGAGACCCTGCTGTAGAAAACTAGTTTTTTATATGTGAGTGATTTTCAGATGGAGATAGTTTCTGGATTAGACATGTGGACTTGTATCCACTTCCAAACTTGGGACACCACCAGGCTCAGGCATTTGCAGGCCCTGTGCATGATATCAAAGTCTCTTTCGGTTCATATGTGCATTGGCCCTGCTGTGTTTAAGTGGTTTTGTTTCCTTGGTTTTCTTTATTCCCTTTGGTTCTTATAATCGTTCTAACTCCTCTTTAACAGGGTTCACCAAGGAACAAGCAAGAGTATTTATGACCAAGTGTTTCAAGGTCTGTTACTGTCTGTTGTTTGTATAGCCTTCGGTCTCTGTATTCATTTAAATCTATTAAAGAAGGAAGATTCTCTAATGATGGTTGAGCAGGACACTGCTCTTTGATTATAGCAAAATATCATTATGAGCCATTTTGTTTCTGTGTTCCATTAGTAGAACAGTAGTGTTTTGGTTTACCTTAGATACCTTGCTATCTAGCCTCAGGTTTTTGGTAACTCAAGCAGGATCAAAAATGGGTTCTATCTCAGGGAGTGATCCTTAAATCCAATCAGACATTGCTTGGTTAGTCCCACAAGCTTTGTGCCATGTTGCAGTAGCCATCTTACATGTAGGTTACCATTGTAGATAAAAGGGTAAAAGGACTTGTAGATTGATTGGTGTTAATTTTTCTCCTTTGGTAGTGTTCAGAGTATCTTTCAGTAGTATGAACACTAGTCAGTAGGTGAAGGCTCCAGGTATGCACTAATTCAACTTTTCTGTGTTCAGTGAACTGCTTTGGTATTGTCTTTAGCAATAGGGCCTTACCATCAGTTTGTGGCATGAAACCAATCATCTTGGCATAAACCTGAGTTGTTTATGAGTTTTGATGGAGCTTTTGTTCAACCATTCATTTAACCATAACCTATTTCTAGAACTATAGGCATCATTTAATGGTAAGAAATGACAAGTTGGTGTTATTCTTCCCAGGTTTTTGGTTTGTCTTTTGGTAATTACATACACACACACACACACACACACACACACACACACACACACACACACGCACATACATACATATGTTATAGGTAGCTTCTAACAAATTAGCTTTTTATATAGCTCTTCAAATGGCCCTTAGTTTTAGTTGACCTCCAGTATTCCTTCTATAACTTTCATCTATTTTGCTTAATCCTCAATTTTTTGTTCCCCTTCCCATCCACCTATGACCATACTATTTCTCTTTACTAGATGATCCACACCACCCCTGGGACCTTACACTATATGTAGCCACTATGGTTTTAAAGAACATATATGGCTTATGGAAGACTTAACAGCTAAAATCCACATATAAGCAACCACATACCATATTTTTCATTTTCAGTCTGGGTTACTTCACTCAGGATTTTTCTAATTCCATCTACTTATCTGCAAATTTCTGGATTTTATTTTATTTCAAAAGAGTAATTATTCCATTGTTAAAATGTACCACATTGTTTTTATCCATTCATATCTTGATATGCATATAAGTTGTTTATAATTTGTGACTCTTAGAAAGACTATTATTGAACATGATAAAGGCAAATGTCTGGGTAATAGAATTATAAAAAATAAGTAAAAATAAAAATAGAAAAATATTTTAATAACCTAAAAATAAACACATTGCTCAATTGAATCAAATTGAAGATCCAGACAAAAATAAGCATATCGATAGACACCAGATTATTATTAAAGCTGCCAAAAATGGACACTGAAAAATAACAGTATTAAAGAAGAATTCAAATAGATAAGATATCCAAATTGATAAATGGCAAGTATAGACTAATCACTCTGCACAAAGTTCAACTCTGAATGGGTCAAAGACCTAGAAATAAAGTCAGATAGACTAAACACGACAGATAAAAAAGTGGGAAAAAACTTTACACAGAGTGTATATAAATGCTAGGGCTCCAAGAGAGTTATGGATTGTTGACTGGTTGTTGGTTGGTGGTGGTTATTGTTGGTCAATGTTGGTCATTTTTTTAAAGTAATCATGTTATGTAATCATCTTAAGTAATCATGTCAAGAAGAGAAGAAAAAGAAGAAGGAAGAGAAGGAGAAGCAGAAGAAGGAGGAGGAAGAAGAGGAGGAGGAGGAGGAGGAGGAGGAGGAGGAGGAGGAGAGGAAGAGGAAGAGGAAGAGGAAGAAGAAGAAGAAGAAGAAGAAGAAGAAGAAGAAGAAGAAGAAGAAGAAGGTGAGAAAGTCATTCTGTACAAAATACCATTAGCATGCCAAATAAGATAGCCAATTAATAAATGGGACCTCATGAAACTTAGATGCTTCTTCATGACAAAGGACACCATTATTTGGACAATATAGAAGCCTACAGAATATGAAAAACTTTATTTGTGTGAAATCATCTTCTTTATGAGTTTATTCAGCATTCATGTCTCCAGTCATTAGCTACTCCTATCTTTCGCTCAATCCTAAAACATCCTATATTAAGTAATAAATCTACCAAATTCAATCATAGTTATTTGTTATTACTAGTTAGTTATCAGTTTTCTGAATACAGTATATACCTTTCTCTGACAGCATTTTTGTTCAATTAGGGTTTAATTTTAAGTCACCTAGAAACATTGAGTGGGGAGGGGAAACAATGTAATGAGTATATGAGAAGTTCTATAAAAACATACCATCTCATAACTTGATTTAAACATATACTTAAAAGTGATTTTGAAGGGAGATACTTTTATTTTGTTTTGTTTTGTTTTCCTCTCTAGAAATTTAAGGGAATTCATTTTATGCTGTTGCTATGTCTTTTAAGCACATGGTATTTTCTTTTAAAAATTTGGATATTTTATTTATTTATAATACAGATGTTATTACCTTTCCCAATTTCCACGTTTTAAGGTTACATAATTGTAGTGACAATTTTGGAGTTTTGGCTTCTTTAAGAAAAACACAGAAATATTATGAGAATATATTTTTATCTTATTCTCAGTTGTGGAATAGGAGGCTGTTCAATTATCCATAGCAGCTGATTAGTATTGTTGTAGTAAATATTCTTTGGGTATTTCCACCCTTCTTTAGATCATTTATTTCCAAATAAGAGACACACACTCTCATATTAATAATATGCTTTAAAAGCACTATAGCTCGTATTTATTAACCTTCTTTGTTATTTTGTATACTTCCCTGTCAATCACCCAGAGATATCACTGCCACTCCGACTCCAACAGGCCAGTCCTCATGGCCTTGTGCTCATGATCCATCTACCCCATGGCAGTGTTTTTTTTTCATCTTCCTCTCCTCTCCTCTCCCTCTCCTTGTGTCTGTCTCAAATCCCAAACATATGAACCTAAGCTCAGCTACAGGTTGTAGGCATCTTTATTAACCAATCATGGATAACGTGGAGTACCAGGTTTATACAACAAAAGGCAGTATGTGTGATTATCATTTTGTCCTGGAGCAACAAGATTTCGGTTATAGAATTTAGTATTTGAATACAATCAGCATCAGGCCAATCCATTACAATGATTTTCCTCAGGCCCCATTAGGGATGTGATCTTTCCAGCTGCAGGTGTTTATGGCATAGAGTGACATTTGGAATACTGGGGACATTTCAGAGAGTATTTACATGCTAAGGCCCCAAGAGAGGTATGGATTGTTGATTGTTTGATGGTTATTGTTGGTCAATGTTGGTCATGTTGTTTTTTTAAGTAATCATATGCAAAGAAGAGAAGAGAAAGAAGGAGGAGGACAAGGAGAAGAAGGAGGAGGAGACGGAGGAGGAAGATGGGAGGGGAGGGGAGGAGGAGAAAGAGGAGGAGGAGGAGGGGGAGGAGGAGGAGGAGGAAGAAGAAGAAATTAGATATCTTGATGGTGAAGATCAAACTTGGCCAAATGAAATTGATGGCCCAAACTAGCAGCTCTACTGGATCCCTACTGTCCCTACTCACATCGAGCGCTAGGCCACCTGGTCGACCCACAAAATCTATTTCCCCTTCACAGGGAGATCCATAGCTTCCCACTCCTTCCCCCATCCCTTGAGCTCAATTTTTAAAATATATTTCTTTTTAAATTTCAATGAAATAGAATTTATAAAACAATTGAGATAAACTTAACAAAGATCAGAAACAGTAATAACAGAATGTAGAAAATTAGAATAAGGACATGAGTCTCAACAATTTTAAGGCATTAACTAAATTCACATGGATCTCTTGCTTTTAGTAAAACCAAGTACACTTAGCATGTCCTTTGTTTAATTAGTACTGATAATACGTAGTGAAATATAAACATATTTGAATTAAGACTATCTTTGTATTTCTTTACTTTTATAAAGCTTAATGGTCATTATTATTGATGCTTGTTTAATAAATAAAATACTTATTTAACATTATATGGGTATTTAGAAATAATTTTAATTTTATCAAGCTATCCATCTCCTATTAGAATACCAAGAAAGCAAAATTACCTTTTCCTCTATCTCAAGAACTTGATATAATAAAATTGATAAAATATGTAAATTTACATTTTAAACAGTTTTATAAGGATATTTTCTTGCATCATACATGATTAAGTCTGTGTCATGTTAAAATTTCTTATAATTATGGGAATGAAATTATGTTATTAATCTTAGTAATAGTGTATTTAGTTCTTGGGAATTTGTATTATTCTTAAGACTGGGATATATAGCTTTTCCCATGAGAGATAAAATTAATGATTTTTTTCTGAGCCTTATGTAACTTTGTATGACATTGTTTACTTTGGTAGAAAAAAGTACTATAATTTCAGCTACATTAGCATAGTTTTATCTTTATTAATTTTAACAAACTTTAATTAATGATTTGAAGTTCAGAATTTATTTTCTAATATATCATTTAAGTATTTATTCATATGATTAATGTATAACAACACTGAATAAAATGATTCTGTTTTTTGAAAAGCCTACCCTTAAGAGTTGTTTGTTTCCCCATTAAGACTCAACTTGAAAAAAAACTAAATTTTCAATTGTAAGTAGTTATAAATTGAAGATAACTTGTAAGGTAGGGTTGGAAGCATATGACCACTGCTGTCTTAGAGTTTGTATTTCTCCACAAATCACCATGACTAAGAAGCAAGGTGGGGAGGAAAGGATTCAGCTTACACCTCCATACTGCTGTTCATCACTAAAGGAAGTCAAAACTGGAACTCAAGCATGTCAGGAAGCAGGAGCTGATGCAGAGGACATGAGGGATGTTACTTACTGGCTTGTTTCCCCTGGTTTGCTCAGTTTGCTTTATTATAGAACTCAACACTAACAGCCCAGGAATGGCACCACCCACAATGGACCCTCCCAACCTTTATCACTAACTGAGAAAATGGCTTACAGCTGTATCTTATTGAGGCATTTTCTCAAGGGAGGCTCCTTTTTCTATGATAATTCCAGCTTGTGTCAAGTTGACGCACAAAACTAGCCAGTACAACTGACCCCTTGTCAACCTGACACACAAACAGATCATTATTAAGCCTCAACCCTTACTTTCTTATTCATCCCCAAGATCTAAATAACTTTAAAGTCCCACAGTCTTTGCAAATTCTTAAATATTAAAATTTCAATCCATTTAAAATTTTGTATCTCTTTTAAAATTCAAAATCTTTTTATAATTCAAAGTCTCTTATCTGTGGCTTCACTAAAATACTATCTTACTTCAAGAAGAAAAAATATCGGCACAGTCACAGTCAAAAGCAAAATCAAACTTAATGTCTTGGATCCAGTCAAAATTTTCTAGACTCCTCCGAAGAGCTGCAGTCGATTCTCCAACTCTGCCCTTTATACCTCTCTAAGCTCAGGTTGATCCTCTCCACTGCTGATGCTGTTCTTGGTGATCATCCCATGGTATTGGCATCTACAATACACTGGTATCTTCTGCTGCAACTATTCGACACTATCAGTCACTCATAGGCTCTCTTTATGGTGTGAAGCCTCAAAAGCTTTGCATGACCCCTTCAGTTCTGGGCCATCAACTGGAACTGATGTTGCACCTTCACCAATGGCCTTCCATGGCTTCACACAGTGCCAAACCCTGGCTGCTCTTCATGACCCCTTCATGCCTTCAAAACCAGTACCACCTGGGAGATTCCTACACATTACCAAGTCCAGCTGCAGGTTGAGGTACAACCTATGCTATCTCTGAAACACAGCCACTTTGTGCTCTCAGAAAAACATTTTCCAGAAGATTTCACCTCAATGATGCTGGTCTCTTCTTAATCACCACTAATTTCTTAGTTCCACCTAACCAGCATTAATAGTCCCAGGAATGCAAAGGTTTTGTAGTAGTTTTGGTATCCTGTTAATCACAACTGATTCTTCAGCTCCAGCTAACAAAAACACAACAGAATCTTCACAATCAAAACAACAACAACCCTGATAAGAGTCTTTAATTTTCCTTCTGAAATTTCACAAGCCATGCTCTATCTTCTTCACTGTTCTCAACATTATCTTCCAAAGTACTACAGAACATCCCACTGAGCTCGTAACACCCAAATGGCTAGCCCAAAGTTACAAAGTCCTTTCACAGTCCTCCCCAAAATAGTCAGGTTGTCACAGGAATAATCTACTATGCTGATAGCAAATTGTCTTAGGGTTTGTATTTTCCGCACAAACATCATGACCAAGAAGCAAGTTGGGGAGGAAAAGGTTTATTCAGCTTACACTTCCACATTGCTGTTCATTACCAAAGGAAGTCAGAGCTGGAGGGATGTTACTGATTTGCTTCCCCTGGCTTGCTCAGCTTGCTTTCTTATAGAACTCAAGACTAACAGCCCAGGGATGGCACCACCCACAACGGACCCTCCCAACCTTTATCACTAATTGAGAAAATGCCTTACAGCTGGATATTATGGAGGCATTTCCTCAAGGGTGGCTTTTTTCTCTGTGATAACTCCAGCTTATGTCAAGTTGATACACAAAACCAGCCAGTACAATTGTCCTTTCAGCTTTAGGATGCCATCTAGTCCAGTCTTGTGTATGACCTGTGTATGCTGTCTCAGTTTCTTTAAGTTCATATATATATATATATATGTATATATATATATATATGAACTTATATATATATAATATATAAATATATTATATATATAAATATATAAATATATTATATATAAACTTATATATATATATATATGAACATATATATGAACATATATATATATATTATATATATAATATATATATATATCCAGTTGACTTAAAAGGCCTTGTTTACTTGGTGTGCTCTATCCCATCTCTGGATATACCACTTGTATAACACCATCTCTTTTCTAAATAAATACTTTAGTTAAGTATAAACTTTTCATAATTGAGAAACTCATTTAACTTTAATTTCTTTTTAATTGAAAGGCTGTGAACTATAAAATACTAAAATAGAATGTACTTTCATGAAATTCTGTTTTAACTTTCTGTACATAAAAGAGCACTCAAATATCACATTTAGTAATTGCATTAATGGCTTTAAGACTGTATTAAAGTGCTGAAACTGTGTTAGAAGTTGAATGTAATGTTTTGTATCTTAAAATGTATAAATCTTGTGATCAACATTAGATTTTGTGAGTAATTTCAGCTAAAAGGATGAATACTTTGTGCCTATTAGACAAATTAAGAATATTTTACATAAATTGTTCACATTTCATATGGGTTTTTCATATAGCCTTAGATATCACAATTTTACAAATAAGGGAATAGTCACAAAATATTTGTACTAGAGTCAGAATTTATGAAAGCATACTGCTTGTTATTTTAGACATTTGTAAGAATTAATTTTTTCATTTAATCATATAATTATATGTAAAAAAGAAACTTTAAAATCTTCTCAATAGAGAAAAATGTTTTTGTTTTCCTTATGGTTTTAGAAAATCTCTACAAGCAAATCAGTCAACCATCTAGAAATAGTGACCTAGACTTTTAGAATCACTATTTTAAAGTGGGATTTCCCACTTCAACTAACCTAATCAAGTTAATCGTTTTAGTATCATTGCCAGATGTTGTGTTTGAGATAACGTCAGACTCAATTACATTGACTGCTGGAGACCAGCTTCATCGGGTTTCAAAGACCTCCAGGACATAGATGTGGCTTCAACACAATGAAGATGACCACCATTTTGTTGTACAGGAGATGGCCCAGAATAGCTCAAGCCTCTCCATATTTATTTCATTTCAAAGTCATAATACATATGGTTTTAGTTTTATTTCCTTAAGCAAAGAATCTGTTTTTTCCAAGAAAACAGATTACAACAGTCTAAAGATGGTTTTTGCTTTGTTTGTTTTTGTTCTTTTTTTGTACCTTGGTCATATGCTTTACTTTCCCCAGGCAGATATTTAACCTGATTTATTCTGATACCATATATTCTGGTAGACTCTTTACCAACCTTTTCTATTTTCTGACTACTTGAGGTTTCTGCATCTACATAGATGAGACCTTGTTTCTGATCTTTTGTCTTCATGTTCATGTGTTTTCATTAACTTTTCTAATTCATTCTTAGAAAAGCTACTTTTTGAGTCAGTGTGGATTTTTGTATTAAAACCGCATGATTTCTGATCTGTTCATAAAACTTTTAAGTTTTTGGTTGATTTCAATTCCATCATATATTTTTTAATAAATCCACCTTAGAATTAAGAAATTTTTATTATGCCATTATTGTATCTAACACAGACAACGTGGTAGAAAAAGCTACCAAGAGCCTATATAGTGTTATACTAGAGGAAATGTATCACCCAACAATCAGTTTCAGGAATAACAGCTGAAGATGACAGGCATACCAGAACCACTCTGGGGTATTTTTGGACAAGAAGAGTCATTTTTGAAGCACTCAGATGCTGCTTCCTGGAACAAAGCCATGGTTTCCACCAACTGACACTGAAGGCTAACAGCCACATAAGATGTACCAGTAAAGAAAACACTATTACTCAAATGTGGATGAACAGAATGATCAGCAACTAAGTTGATTCCCTCCAAACATACGCAGAACATAAATGAAATTGGGTATGCTATTGGCATATTGGCCCTTTGGAAAGAAGCCAGTAACCTTAATAGGCTTATCTAATAATAATAATAATAATAATAATAATAATAATAATAATAATAATAATAAATAATAATATTCTACCATTTGTCAACAGGAAAATCTTAATTATATATAATGTTTTAAACATCAAAAGAACTTGCACTCTTGTATGCTCTCTCTCTCTCTCTGACCTCTTCTCTCTCTGATCCCTTTCTCCCTCTCTCACCTTCTTTCTCTTCCTCTCTCTACAGGTTTTTTCTTTTCGCTCTTTCTACTTCTCTGTCTTTCTCTGTCTCCTCTCTTCCTTTGCATCTACTTTCCTCGCAACTCCCCTTCCCATGCCCTCAAATAAACTCTATTCTATACCAAAAAAGTAAAGTTGCAAAGTTAAACCATCTTCCTGTCTTTTGATAAACATCTGTTTTATAAGACCACTTCAAATATGGATTGTTTGTCTTTTCTGTAGAACAGTTTTGATCATAAAATTGGGAAGGTGTAATTGAGCAGAGGTCAGTGATGACTACATCATGTAACAAACGAAAAAGAATATTTTTAAATAACAAATAAGGTATACAAGTAAGCATCACAGTTGTGAAGATATTTTCCTGAAAGAGAAAATACATAAAACATTTTTATCTCATTAATTTCCAGAAAAAGTAAAACTGAATTCACAACAAGACACCATGTTATGCACAACAGTAAAAGTTTAGTGATATGCAAATTTATTTTAATGAAGAATATAAAATCAATGGCATCTCATACCCGATGCTGCAAGTTTGGCTTTTTCTACATTTTCTTCAGAAAAAAAAAATGAAAGTTTTCATTAAAGTTTGTATTTGTATCTACATTCAGTCTTTGGAGTCATGTTCCTTAGAAAAGCAATGACAGAACAAAAAATATTAGCAGGAGTATTCATTCGAGCATTGCTGATAAAAGTAAGTTCTTTGGATTAAGCAATCCCAAAATATACTAGAAAAATGTTAAATAAGTTCTATTATATCACAAAATCTGGTCAAATCATAGCATAAATATCCATGCATATAATGGACTACTAATTAACAGAGGAAATACCTAAGACAGAACTTCAACAAGAAAGTAGAGCCCCAACATAATACTGAATGAAAAGGGTAAAAACTATGCTGTTTTTTTAAACTTAATAAACCTCATATAAGCAAAATACAAATAAAAATAGGAAAGTATTTCTAATATATACACAAATACTTATATATCAATGAGTGAAATATACAAACAAATTAGGGAGAGGCAAGGGATGAGGACATTTTTAAGTCCTTTGCAAAATTTAATTTATTCTATTGTGTTGTATTCTATTATTATATACATGTGATACATGCACATTGACATTCTAAAACTTTTTTTAAATTTGTTGAAAACATATAATCCCGTAATATTAAAAGCAAGACTTGGATTAAACTGTGATGCTTATATTTATGTTGCAGGGTGGTTGGGTTGCCTGTGAGTTTGGGCCTTCTTGTTCTTCTTTCTGTCTTGCAAGAATCTGCTTGCCTTCACTCCTTGTTAGGAGAAAATAGCCCAGCCATAACCCCATATAGCCTCTTGCTCTTGAAATGTATGTCCTTTATTTTTGAAGACACTTTTAAATGTCTAAAAACAACAGACAATACTAAATAAAGGCATTTCAAATTAAACCTCAGGCACGCATGTGCTCACGTGCAAACACACACACACACACACACACACTATATATATATATATATATATATATATATATATATATATATATATATATCCTAAATGATTATACCATGATATGGGCATATCTCACAAAGAAAGGGTTATATAGCTGTTTTGCAATTGAACCTATAACATACTCAACTTCCACAAAGCATTTGATAAGCAAGAAAAAACATATTTTAGAGGCGTTTAGGTTATTAAAATATACTTAATTATAATGAATATTGTGAAATAAACAAGGACTACAATATCAACACTTTTGATTTTATGATAGTCAATAAAAATTAGATATCTTGTAGCAACAGATGGGGAATTTCAGAAGGATATATTTCCTCTAAGGGGAAATCAAAAAGGAAAGCTGCTTATTATAATCCCATAAACAAAATGAAAATGTCTTCAGTGGCTCAGAATGATTTTGGATATAACTGACAGAGAAGAGAATTCGAGATCTGATGACGGGTCCGCTGAAGTATATAACAGTGGAATGAAGGGACAAAAAAGAATAGAAAAATTAAAACCAGAATATCTAAGTGCTATAAAACAATTCATAAATTGGGAGGGCAACCCTGTAGGAGGACAAGCAGTCTCAAATAATCTGGATCCCCGAGATCTCTCAAGAACTGGACCACCAAAATGGTAGCATACACTATCTGATATGAGGCCCTCAACACATATACAGCAGAGGACTGCAGGGTCTGTGTTCAATCAGAGATGATGTACCTAACCCTCAAGAGACTGGAGGCCCTAGAAAGTTTAGAAGTCAGGTGGAGTTGGGAATGGGGATTTGGCACATCCTTGTGGAGACAGGGGGTGGGGAGGAGGTACCGGATGTGGAACAGTCGGAGGGTGGACCAGGTTGGGGGAATAAAATTTGGAGGGTAAAAATATATATAAATAAATATAAATAAATAAATAAATAAATAAATAAATAAATAAATAAATAGGAAGTACAATGGGTGACGAGAGTACAATAAATGAAAAGAAGGAGAGAAAGGAAGACGGTGAAATTTCAAAACCAAAGTAAGAAAAATAACTCAAGACGGGGATTTTTAAAGAAGGTTAAGCACGTAAATACCGAAACTTATATAATTATTCATATTATATTTAAACTATGCAGGATACCGATGAAGCTCTCACTGAGGCTAAGCTGCGTAACTAGCAAGCTCCTGAGATCTCTTGGGTTTATAGGCCCACATGACCATATTTGACATCTCTGTGCGGTTTACAAATTTAAAATCAGGGTATCTTCTTTCACAGCCAGAGCTCTAATTCACAGATCTATCTCCTTAATGGCCTAAATAAAAAATTATACAGACATATAAATGACATGCAAAGAAAAAAAATATAAAAACAGAAAATGGACTACTAATCAATAATCAGAAAATAAAACAAAGACACGTCAAGTATTAATCCATTAGCAAATAACCATACTTTAAAACAGCATTAAATATGAATTCAATAATACCATAAATTAAAAGAGAGACTGTAAGACTTGGGTAAAACATGGTGTCAAGAATGACTACCCCTTATATATGATGACCTCATATGTAAATGAGTTCTCTATCTAAATGTAGTATAATATATATATATATATATAATATATAGTACATTATTTTATACAATATATCGTTTTAGTTATTTTATGTTATATATTATATCTACTATATAAAATATATTATATTTAAATATATTTTATGCAAACACTGAACAAATTTAGGGTGTCCAGATTAGCAGAAAGCTGTAGTAGGTATTGAAACAAGGGGATTTCTTTTTAAGATAAAATAGGATCGTAATAAAAAAGATAAACAGATCAACGTTCCATCAAACCATAGCAATCCTTAGGGTATATTACCTAAACATGTCCAAATATGTGAGGCAAAAACTGACAGGCTTTTCAGGAGAAAAAAACAATTCTGCTTTTACAACTGGGGACTTCAATACTTCTCCTACAAAAATTGATAGAACCATCAGGCAGGAAATCAATAAGGATATACTTGAAGTGAGAAGCACCATTAATCTATGTGATCTAATTGACATTTATAGACTACTTCATCCAGCAGCAGCTGAACACACATTCTTTTCAGGCTAACATACAGCATTTACTAAGACAAACCACATTCTAGAGCATAAAACACCCCCAAAGTCATCTAAAGAAGAGAAAGTATACCAAATACGTTATCAGGACAACACTGAAGTTAAACTAGCAGCAGAAGGATTGCTGAAACATCTTAAGTACTTAACGGGAAAGTAGCATAATTTTATTTGGGCCCCTAGTCAGAGAATTGTTGAGAGGAATTACAAATATAAAAGAGTCAATGTAGGACATTAAAAAAAAAACTATTGATTTGCTTTGGAATTACTCAGTGCATATAAAGTCATTATGGGAGTTGGAGTCTAACTGAAAAGGGAACTCTTGCTTAGAGTGTGTGAGGCCTAGGATTCAACTGGCATTGCTAAAAATGGATGAAAAAAAATGATCCTTAAAATAGATACTGATTAAAAAGTTGTAATATGTTTTAATGATAGTGTTTAGTTTACAAGATAAAGCAAACTAGAAAGGTTTAAAGAATAATGGTAAATGTACTACTAATAATACTAATTGCAAATGATCTAATGATAGTAGTTTAAAGGACTCAAAAGGACAGAAAAAGGGTAAGGTCTATTATATGCTCTCAGTACTTTATAATGTAAATTGAAAATGTTAATATGCCACAGTGAAAGATACAGCAAAGTTGCAGAGCAAATATTGATTAGGAGAACAGGACTAGAAGCAGCCATGATGCCATAAACCTTAATTATAAATTACAATTTATAATTATTTTTAAATATAAATATTGGTTAGTAAATAATTATAAAGCATCAAGAATAGTGCTTACAGAAACTTTAGAGCACAAAACTGTTCTACTTTATTAAAGAAAATATCTATATACTATCTATCTATCTATCTATCTATCTATCTATCTATCTATCATCTATTTATATATTTTTGGTTTATTTGCAAAAGGATCTCTATATGTAGTCCTAGCATAGAAATCACAGAGAGCCGCCTGCCTCTGCCTTCATAATAGTGAAATTAAAAGTGTACAGCACCATGCCAGACTTAATGTTTATTATTTAAAATTTAAAATTCTATGTACAAAACCAAAACAGAAAAAAACATATCTAACATATTTAATCAGGAAGAAAATGCTCAAGAAAAATTAAAAAACAAAAGAATTAAAGAAAAATTAGAACATATTTCATTGAAAATAACCCAGTCAGCTGGTTTCTTGAAGATCAACCATCATATTGAGTTCTAAGCATACATATTTACAAAAAAATAATGAGAAATGACTACTTATCAGAGGAATGACACAAGAACTTCTATTGAAATTCTATAAATATTTTTTAAATGTACTTTTATTGGATATTATTTTTACATTTCAGATTTTATTCCCTAACCTCCCTTCCCACCCCCACCAAGGGACCTCCAATCCCATGACCCTCCTCATGCTTCTATGAGGATGTGCCCCCAGCTACCCCAACTCCCACCTCCCCACCCTCGAATACCCCCCCACTCAATGTTCATCCTTCATGGGACCAAGAATCTCCTCTCCCACCTGTGCCTGACAAGACCATCCTCCCCTTCATGTACAGATGGAGTCATGGGTCCCTCCTTATGTGCTCCCAGGCTGATGGTTTAGATCTTGAGGAGCTCTGGTTGGTTGGTATTGCTGCTCTCCTTATGGGAGAGCATGGGAGAGCACAAACCCTTTCTGCTCTTTCAGTCTTCTCTCTAACTTCTCCATTGGGAAACCCTTAATCAGATCAGTGGTTAGTTGTGAGCATGAATGAAAGGCCTCTCAATGTGTCAGCCTTTGGCAGGCCTCTAAGGAGAAAGGTATAATCAGGCTCTTGTCAGCATGCACTTCCTGCCATCCACATCAGTATCTACTTTTGGTGACTGTACCTGGATGGATAACCAGGTGGAATGGTCTCCAGGTGGCTCCTCCTTCAGTTTCTGTCCCACACTTTGTTTCCATATTTGCTCCCTTGAATATTTTTGTTAGTCCTTCTAAGTAGGACCAAGGCATCCACACTTGGTCTTCCTTCTCCATGAGCTTCATGTGGTCTGTTTGTTGAGTCTTGGCTATTCCAAGCTTTTGGGCTAACATCCGCTTATCAGTGAGTAAATACTATGTATGTTCTTTTGTGATTGGGTTAACTCACTCAGGATGATAATTTCTAGTTCCATCCATTTACCCAAGAATTTCTCAAATTCATTATTTTTAATAGCTGAGTAATACTCCATTGTGTAAATATACCACATTTCCTGTATCCATTCCTCTGTTGAAAGACATCTGGGTTCTTTCCAGCTTCTGGCTATTATAAATAAGGCTGCTATGAACATAGTGGAGCATATGTCCTTGTTATATGTTGGAGCATCTTCTGGGTATATGCCCAGGAGTGGTATAGCTGGATCCTCAGGTAATGCTATATCCATTTTTTTGAGGAACTGCCAGACTGATTTCCAGAGTGGTTGTAGCAGCTTGAAACCGCACCAACAATGGAGGACTGTTCCTCTTTCTCCACATCCTTTCCAGCATCTAGTATCACCTGAGTTTTTGATCTTAGCCATTCTGACTTGTGTGAGGTGGTATCTCAGGGTTGTTTTGATTTTCATTTCCCTGATGAATTAGGATGTTGAGCATTTCTTGAGGTGCTTCTCAGCCATTCGAGTTTTCTCAGTTGAGAATTCTTTGTTTAGCTCTGATTATTTAAATGATAGAACAATAGAATGAATGTAGGAGATTAGTTAAGTTACTCCAGAGGCAAAGCAGGTAAGTTAAAAACAAAACTAATAGCAGAACAAACTTAATAAAAAGATTTTACAAAGCAGTAAAAATAGTTTTGTTCCAGAATGAAATGAAGGAAGAATGAAAAAAGTTCCTGTGACCTATATAAAAGTTTTTTCTCTTGTTTCTTTAGGTTTTGAGTAGTCTAAATTTTCTGAGTTGTCATTACTGACTAACATTTTGGAAACAACACAAGTCTTAGGCTTCCTGTGATTTGATAGTTTCCTGTGATTTGATCTTCTCTATTTCTGATTAATGGGCAAATTTAAATAATTGGTTATTTTCCTGTCTATAGAACTGAAGGAAAAAAAGTAACACTCCTGGTACCATTTTCTTGACATTATAAGTGAAGGGGAAGAACTGACCTCAATGTTTGAAACAACATGCATGCATTATGAGGAAGTTACTCACTGCTGCTTTTGCCTGTTACCTTCATATGTGTTTCAAGTTTTTCTTGCAGCTAAGGGTCATTTCCAATTGTGGTTTCCAGTATTCCAAGTAAACACACACCTTTTCTTCAATAATACTGATATCTAGAGAAACATACAAAGTGCTCTTTGTCTCTGTCTGTCTCTGTCTCTGTTTCTGTCTCTGAATTTCTATCTTTCATACACATACACAAACACATATACAAACATATACACACACACTCTAACCCATACGTACACACCAAGACACATAACACATGTACACATACTCTCTCTCTCTCTCATACACACATACGTATACATATATGTATGTACATATAAAATCACAATCATTGCCAGAGTATGCCTAACTTTGATCTAGATATTTTACAACTAAATAATTACAGAATGTCTTTTGTTGTATACTTATATTAGTACAGGCAGATATCACATATAGGGTTATAGATATTTTGGCATATTTGATGTGACTTGGAAAAGTTATAGATACAAATATGTCAACACTATGTCATCATGGTATAAAGGCTGCAACACTGACAAGACATATGATCTGTTATTCAGAATCAAGAATATTGATTATTGATCACAAGTATTTTTGGTTAAACACTATCAACATGTTAAAATCATCAATGCTTTCTTGTTATTAAATAATCTTTGTGTATTTCTGAGTTTAACTTTTTCATTTAGAGACAGTACAGTAAATTTGTAGATATATTTCTTTGACTTTTAGACATAATACACAAAGTTTTGGTTGGATGCATCATTTTATCAGGATGAATCTCTGATTTATCTTTTAGCCATGAACTACAATGATCTTATCTCATATAAATATCTATTTATAGGATGCAAACACTGTACACAAGAAGAATGAAGCTGATTTCCATGTGTGTTTATCTCACTTAAGGTTTTAGTTGTAAGAGTAATCAGTGCTATGTGTTCATTTTGTGTTATATATGAGAGTTAGGAGGGATGAAAAAAAAAGAAGAGAGAGATGAAGAAATAGAGAGATGGGGAAGTTTTTTAATGTGTTCTACAGAAAAGAAATAATTGCTGGTCATTATTTCTCTGTCTCTATTAACAGATTTACAGCAATAAGAATCTCTATTTTTTTCTAATTTCTGTGTTGAAATATACCTGAGTGTTTTAAATAATGCAACTCTCTCTCTCTCTCTCTCTCTCTCTCTCTCTCTCTCTCTCTCTCTCTGTGTGTTTCTGTCTCTGTCTGTCTCTCTGTCTCTCTGTCTCTCTGTCTCTCTGTCTCTCTGTCTCTCTCTGTCTCTCTTTTTCTGTTTCTCTCTCTCCTCCTCCTCCCTCTCTCACATGTGTATGTGTGAATGTGTGTGTATATGTGTGCATGTGTGTTCTGTATCAAGTTCTGCTGTGCTAAGATTTCTTTCAAATAATAGAGAAATAGCACAGACCAATAAGAAGTGCCTACCTTTCTAGTGTCTACAGTCAAGTTGATAGACATACATTAAGCTATAATAGGTTACAATATTATATAGAAAGGAGATAGTATATGAAACTATAAAAGGCCATGGTAATGAAGCTTTGGTGGGCAGGATAATTCTTCATATGTTCGTCAGGAGGCCCTTTCTGGGAGTGAGACATTTAATTTCAAATTTGGCTCATATATAAAACAAAGCCACCTATACAATTAGTACAACTGAGTATTATAGTCACAAAGACTATGAGATGAGAATATGCTTAGTATGGTTGAAGAGCAGTAGTAAGTTCTGTGTGACAGTGGAAAGCAAATGTATAGGGAGAAATGCAAACGCTGAGGTTGAATAAACAGGGTAGGTTACACACAATTCAGTGAAGTGTGACTCTCAATTAGAATTGTAGTGCCAAGACCCACAGTATATTTGATTGTAAAGTTTACTTGTAAAGAAATGGTTAATGGAGAATCGACATATGGAAAGATGTTGACATTTGGTGTTGAGAGAAAACCTACAATGACACAAAACTCAATTTTCAGCAAGCTCTCAATACACGGAAGCTGAAATAATCAGGCTGAAGTTCTTCTGTCTGGGTAGCTTTCAGGTTTTGATGAGAAAAATAAGCATACTTTGCACATTTTGCTACTCTTATACTAAATAAAAGTGAGTAAAGGTAGGAATCTTTCAAAGGTTTACCATAAATATGTGCCCTTCTTCTCATGTGAAACACACTTCCACATTTTAATATTGAGTATCAGTGATTTGTATTTATCTACATTGTAAGATTTTAAATAAATTTCTTAATTTTAATTTTCTTTTCTTAGCAGATCATTTTAACAAGATTGATTATTTTGTGTAATGTTTCAGAATTGAACTGGAATATGTAAAGATGAAGAAATTTTGGTGCCTAGTTATGTCTAATATACTTGAATTTTTTGTAAATACTTAAGATCTATGGCCTGATGTAATTTGCTAATCTTGCATTTCTTGAAACAATGACAATTTTATTTATTACAAGGATATCCTATGTACGCAAACTCAAGGAATTTTTATTTATTGCTTTGTGCTAGATTAGCTTAGTTAGATAATACACTTGGATATATATGTTAATTGTCCTTTCATAAAATGAGATGGTTAAACTTACATGCATTAATGAGCAAAATATAAGGTCAATGCACAAAAACAGATGCCAAATGATTTCATCTTTCTCAATCCATTATGGTGGAGTATGTTAGAAATCAGTTTTATATTTGTCTGAGCTCTTTTTTTTAAATCTAATTTGTACTAAGTGTAGATATGGTATGTGATAACAGAATTTATAATTTTAGAATTGTTTGAGGTGAATATTGAGCCAGGGACTAACTGCATTCCAGGCTGTTTGAGAACTCACTATGCAAATGTGCCTCAAATTGCATCTCTGTCTTCCTATTATAGTTCTGCATTCATACAACAGATGAAAAGGCTGTGGTTTGATTCATTACCTCCTAAAATGGTTTAAATTTGATTGTACTTTGTTTACTTTTTCATGAAGAACTAATAGATCTCATTCTAGCCTTATACTCTGTTGAGACCCACACTGCCTGGCTTGGGGGCTACTGTGTCCCAGCCCAAGCTGCTGCTCCTGTCCATGTGCCAGGGTCTAGCGAGAGAGAGTGGGGATAGAGGGGAAAAGACACACAGAATGGAGACAAGACAGAGGGTCTGATCAAGTCTCAAGTCTCATTTGTTGAAAGGAAATCCTGCATATTTATATGTTTTGCCACATGCTTTGTAGGCGTGGATACCATGTGTGTCTTATAGGTGTGGATATCACGTTTGCCTTACAGGAGTGGATACCATGTGCTCCATGCACCTTGCAGGTGTGGATACAATGTGCGGGGCACTAAACAGCAAAACAAGATATGTGGGAAAAACAAGATGTTTATCAGAGTGTGCTCAGCTGTTGTAGGCTGTTGAAAAACAAGTCTCTTGTCAGGGTATATGGCTCAAAATGGCTGCAAAGATGATAGCCTCTTTCTGCTAGGAGTCAGCTCCCAACAATACTCTTTATATCTCAGAGGGCTACTATAGGTATAGTGTTACTGTGTGTTGAATAAAGATTATTTATGTACTATTCAGATGTTGATTTCTGTGCCTCCATCTCTGATTGCAATCATTATTCTGAGAATATCCTATCTCAGTGTTGTGAAATATTGTCTCCCAATTATTTCCTGTTTGGTCAATAAATGCTAGCTGATCAGCCAGTGACTGCACAGGGGAGAGAATAGAGCTGAACTTCCTTTTCTTCTTGTCATTGTTGTTATTCTTCTTCTTTTACTTCCCCTCCCCCTCCCCCTCCCCCTCCCCTTCCCCGTCTTCCTCTCCCTCTCCCTCTTCCTCTACCTTCCCAGCCCCACTTCCCAGCCCCTCCCCTCCCACTTCCCAGCCCCTCCCCTACCCTCCTTCTCCTCCTCCCCTCTCCCTTCCCCTCCCCCTCCCCTCCCCTCTCCTCCCCTCCCCCTCTTTCTCTCTTTTTCCCTCTCCTTTTGCCTCCCCTCCCCTCCCCCTCTCCCTTCCCTTCTCCCTCTTCCTCTACCTCCCCTCTCCTTTCCCCTCTCCCTCTTCCTCTACCTCCCCTCTCCCTCCTCATCCCCCTCCCCACCCTCCCCTCTCCCCTCTCCACCCTCCCCTCCCCCTCCTCCTCCCATTCCCCTCCCCCTCCTCTTCCTTCCTTCCTCCTCTTCTCCTTCTTCTCCTTCTTCTCCTTCTTCTCCTTCTTCTTCTCCTCCTTCTCCTCCTTCTCCTCCTTCTCCTCCTTCTCCTCCT
>JANHMN010000011.1:43552467-43567644 GCA_030674055.1 Rhabdomys pumilio
CTTCTCCTCCTTCTCCTCCTTCTCCTCCTTCTCCTCCTTCTCCTCCTCCTTCTCCTCCTTCTCCTCCTTCTCCTCCTTCTCCTTCTTCTCCTCCTTCTCCTCCTTCTCCTCCATCTCCTACTTCTTCTCCTTCTTCTCCTTCTTCTCCTTCTTCTCCTTCTTCTCCTTCTTCTCCTTCTTCTCCTTTTTCTCCTTCTTCTCCTTCTTCTCCTTCTTCTCCTTCTTCTTCTTCTTCTTCTTCTTCTTCTTCTTCTTCTTCTTCTTCTTCTTTCTTCTTCCACTCTAGATGTTATTCTCTCCCCTGTCCACCCTCCAACTGTTCCACATTCCATACCTCCAACCTACCCCTGTCTTCATGAGGCTGTTCCCACCCTTAACTCCCCACCCTCAACTGACTTATAAACTTTCTATGGTTTCCAGTCTCTTGAAGGTTAGGTGCATCATCTCTGATTGAACACAGACCCAGCAGTATATGTTGGAGGCCTCATATCAGGTGATGTGTGCTGCGTGGCTGTTGTTCCAGTATTTGAGAGATCTCGGGATCTAGATTAACTGAGATTGCTGGTCCTCCTATAGGGTCACCCTTCTCCTCACCTTCTTTCAGCCTTTCCCTAATTCATCCGCAGGGGTCAGCAGCTTCTGTCCATTGGTGGGGTGCAAATATTTACATCTGACTCTTTCGACTGCTTGTTGGGTTTTCTAGAGGGCAGTCATGATAGATCCCTTTTTGTGAGCTTTCCATAGCCTCAGTAATAGTGTCAGGCCTTGGGACCTCTCCTAGAGCTGCATCCCACTTTGGGCCTGCAGACAGATCTTCTTTTCCTCATTCTCCTCTCCATTTCCATCCCTATAGTTCTTTCAAAATGGAACAATTATAAGTCAGAGTATTGACTGTGGGATGGTAAGCCCCTCTGTTATTTGATGCCCTGTCTTCCTGCTGGAGGTGGGCTCTATAAGTTCTCTCTCCCTACTCTTGGACATTTCACCTAAGGTCCCTCCCTTTGAGTGCTGAAAATCTCTCACCTCCCAGGTCTCTGGTGCATTCTGGATGGTGGCCCCCTCAACCTCTTATCTCCCTAAGTTGCCTATTTCTTCCATTCTTTCTGCTGGCCCTCAGAGTTTTGGTCATCTTCCCTCACCCAGTACCAGATCAGGTTCCACTCTGCCCTGGACCCCAGTCCACTGTCCCTCCCAGGTCCCTCCCTTCCTCCCCACTTGTGATTGTTTTCTTTTCCTTCCACAGTGGGACTGAGGTATCCTCACTTGGGCCTTCCAGCTTGTTGATGTTTTTGAGTTCTGTGGACTGTATTTATGTATTCTGTATTCTTTTTTTTTGGCTAATATTCACTTATTAGTGAGTACATACCATACATGTCCTTTTGGATATGCATTACCTCACATACAATGATATTTTCTAGTTCCGCCCATTTGCCTCCAAACCTTAGGTTGTCCTTCTTCTTAATAGCTGAGTAGTATACCATTGTATAAATGAACCACATTTTCTGTATCCATTCTTCTGTTGGAGAAGATCTGGGCTATTTCCAGCTTCTGGGTATCAAAAATAAGGCCTCTATGAACATAGTGGAACTCATGCTCCTATGGCATGGTGGATCATCTTTTGAGTATATTTCCAAGACTATTATTGCCGGATCTTCAGGTAGATCTAGTTTCAATTTTCTGGGGAACCTCCAGATTGATTTCCAGAGTAGTTGTAACAATTTGCACTCCCACCAGCAATGGAGGCATATTCCTCTTTCTCCACATCCTTGCCAATATGTGTTGTCACCTGACGTTTTAATCTTAGCCATTCTGATTAGTGTAAGGTGGAATCTCAGAGTTGTTTTGATTTGCATTTCTCTGATCTCTAAGCATTTGAACTTTTCTTTAGATACTTCTCAGCCATTCAGTATTTCTCTGTTGTGAATTCTCAGTTTAGTTCTATAACCCATTTTTTTTTGACTGGGTTGTTTGGTTTTTTGGTGATTAGCTTATTTAGTTATTTGTATATATTGGATATTAGTCTTCTATCACTTGTGGGGTTCATGAAGATTTTTTCCCAATTTGTAGGTTGTCGATTTGTCTTATTGACTGTGTCTTTTGCCTTACAGAAACGTTCTAGTTTCATTAAATCCCATTTATCAATTCTTGATTGCAGAACAAGAATTGGAGATATGTTTGGGAAATTCCCCCATGTGCCAATGAGTTTAAGCCTCTTTCCATTTTCTCTTCTATTAGATTCAATGTATCTGGTTCTATGTTGAGGTCCTTGATCCACTTGTACTTGAGCATTGAGCAAGGTGACAAATATGGGTCGATTTTTATTTTTCTACATACAGGCAACCACTTAGACCAGCAACATTTATTGAAGATGCTTTCTTTTTTCCATTGTATATTCTTGGTATTTTTATCAAAGATGAATTGTGCTTAAGTGTGTAGTTTTATTTCTGGGGCTTCAAGTCTACTCTATTGATCAACATGTTTTATTTTATTTTTTTTTCATTTATGATCCATTTTTTCTTTTTTATTTCTTTTAATTTTTATCGGATATGTTATCTACATTTCAGATGTTATCTCCTTACCCCATTTGCAGCCTTTCCAGAAACCCACTGTCCCATCCCCTCTCCTCTTGCTTCTATGAAGATGTGCCCTCCACCCCCACTCCCACCTCCTTACCCTCAAATTTCCCCACACTGGGCGTCCAGCCTTTGTGGGACCAAGAATCTCCTCTCCCACCTATGCCCAACAAGGCCATCCTCTACTGCATACAGAGCTTGAGCCATAGGTCAATCCCCATGTGCTCCTAGGTTGGTGGTTTAGACCCTGGGAGCTCTGGTTGGTTGGTATTGTTGCTCTCATTATAGGGATGCAAACCCTTTCAGCTCCTTCAGTCTTCTCTCTAACTCCTCCATTGGGAAACACTTGATTAGTTCAATGTTTAGCTTTGAGCATCTGCCTCTGAATATGTCAGACTCTGGCAGAAAAACCTCTAAGGAGACAGCTATATCAGGCTCCTGTCAGCATGCACTTCCTGACATCCACATTAGCATCTGCCTTTGGTGACTGCACATGGGATGGATACCCAGGTGTAACAGTCTCCAGATGGCCCCTCCTTCAGTTTCTATACTACACTTTGTCTCTGTAGTTGCTCCCTTGAGTATTTTGTTACTCCTTCTAAGAAGGACCAAAACACCCATACTTTATTCTTCCTTCTTCATGAGCTTCACATGGTCTGTGAGTTGCATCTTGGGTATTACAATCTTCTGGACTAATATCCGCTTATCAGTGAGTGAATACCTTGTGTATTCTTTTGTGGTTGAGTTACCTTACTCAAGATGATATTTTCTAGTTCCATCCATTTACCTAAGAATTTCTCAAATTCATTGTTTTTAATAGCTGAGTAATACTTTATTGTGTAAATGTACCACATTTTCTGTATCCATTCTTCTGTTGATGGACATCTGGGTTCTTTCCAGCTTCTGTCTATTATAAATAAGACTGCTATGAACATAGGGGAATATATATCCTTGTTATATGTTGGAGCATCTTCTGGGTATATGCCCAGTAGTGGTATAGCTGGATCCTCAGGTAATACTATGTCCAATTTTATAAGGAACCACCAGACTAATTTCCAGAGTGGTTGTACCAGCTTGCAATCCCACTAACAACGGAGGATTGTTCTTCTTTCTCCACATCCTCGCCAGCATCTACTATCACGTGAATTGTTGGTCTTAGCCACTTTTACTGGAGTATGTGAAATCTCAGGGTTATTTTGATTTGCATTTCACCAATGACTAAGGATGCTGAACATTTCTTTATGTGCTTCTTCACCATTTGAGTTTTCTCAGTTGAGAATTCTTTGTTTAGCTTTGTACCCCATTTTTTAATAGTGTTATTTGTTTGTCTAGAGTCTAATTTTTTGAGTTCTTTGTATATATTACATATTATCCCTCTATTGGATGTGGGATTGGTAAAGATCTTTTCCCAATCTGTTGGTTGCCATTTTGTCCTACTGACAGTGTCCTTTGCCTTACAGAAACATTGCAGTTTTATGAGGTCTCATTTGTCAATTCTTGATCTTAGAACATAAACCATTGGTGTTCCATTCAGGAACTTTTCCCTTGTGCCCAAGTATTCAAGTTTTTTTCCACCTTCTCTTCTATTAGTTTCTGTGTATCTGGTTCTATGTGAAGGTCCTTTATAGACTTGGACTTGATTTTTGTACAAGGAGATATGAATGGATTGATTTCCATTCTTCTACATGCTGACCTCCAGTTCAACCAGCACCATTTGTTGAAAATGCTGTCCTTTTTCCACTGGACAGTTTTAGCTCTTTTGTCAAAGATCAAGTAACCATAGGTGTGTGAGTTTATTTCTGGGTCTTCAATTCTATTCCATTGACCTTCCTTTTTGTCTCTGTAATGATACTATGCAGTATTTATCACTATTACTCTGTAGAACAGCATGAGGTCAGGAATAGTGATTCTCCCAGAAGTTCTTTTATTGTTGAGAATAGTTTTTGTTATCCTGTTTATTATTATTATTATTATTATTATTATTATTATTATTACAAATGAATTTGAGAATTCCTCTTTCTAACTCTGTGAAGAGTTGAGTTGGAATTTTAATGGAGGTTGCATTGAATCTGTACATTGCTTTTGGCATGATGGCCATTTTTTCAATATTAATCCTGCCAATCCAGGAGCATGGGAGATCTTTCCATCTTCTGAGATCTTCTTCTATTTCTTTCTTCAGAGACTTGGTGTTCTTGTCATACAGATCTTTCACTTGCTTGGTTATAGTCACACCAAGATATTTTATATTATTTGAGACTATTGTGGATTGTGTCATTTCCTTAATTTCTTTCTCAGCCTGTTTATCTTTTGAGTAGAAGAAGGCTACTGATTTCTTTGAGTTGATTTTATATCCAGCCACATTGCTTGAAGTTGTTTATCAGGTATAGGAGTTCTCTGTTTGAAGTTTTGGGGTCACTTAAGTATACTATCATATCATCTGCAAATAGTGATATTTTTACTTCTTCCTTTCCTATTTGTACCTCTTTGACTTCTTTTTGTTGTGTAATTGCCTTGGCTAGGAATTTTAGTGCTATATTGAATATATAGGGAGAGAGTGAGCAGCCTTGTCTAGTCCCTGATCTTAGTGGGATTGCTTCAAGTTTCTCTCCATTTAGTTTGATGTTGGCTACTGGTTTGCTGTATACTGCTTTTACTATGTTTAGTTATAGGCCTCCAAGAATTTTACCATGAAGGGATGTAAAATTTATCAAATGATTTTTCAGGATCTAGTGAGATGATCATATGGGTTTTTTTCTTTGAGTTTGATAATATAGTGGATTACATTTATGGATTTCCGTATTGAACCATCCCAGCCTTCCTGGGGTAAAGCCTACTTAATCATCATGGATGGTTGTTTTGATGTGTTCATGGATTCAGTTTCCGAGAATTTTGTTGAGTATTTTTGCATTGATATTCATAAGGAAGATTGGTCTGAAGCTGTCTTTCTTTGTTGGGTCTTTGTGTGGTTTAGGTATGACCGTGATTGTGGCTTCATAGAACAAATTGGGTAGTGTTCCTTCTCTTTCCATTTTGTGGAATAATTTGAAGAGAATTGGTATTATGTCTTCCTTGAAGGTCTGATAGAATTCTGCTCTAAAACCATCTGGTCCTGGGCGTTTTGTTGTTGTTGTTGTTGTTGTTGTTGTGAGACTTTTAATGATTGCTGCTATTTTTTTAATGGTTACGGGACTGTTTAGATGGTTTATTTGCTCCTGATTTAACTTTGGTACCTGGTTTCTGTCTAGAAAATTGTCTATTTCATCCAGACTTTCTAGTTTTGATGATATAAGCTTTTTGTAGTAGGATCTGATGATTTTTTGAATTTCCTTCAGTTTCTGTTGTTATGTCTCCCTTTTTAGTTCTAATTTTATTAATTTGGATACTATCTCTATGCCCTCTAGCTTGTCTGGCTAAGGGTTTATCTATCTTGTTGATTTTCTCAAAGAACCAGCTCCTGGTTTTGTTGATACTTTGTATAGTTCTTTTTGTTTCTACTTGGTTGATTTCAGCCTTGAGTTTGATTATTTCCTGCTGTCTACTACTCATGTATTTTTTGTTGTTGTTGTTGTTGTTCTAGAGCTTTCTGGTGTACTGTCAAGTTTCTAGTGCATGCTCTTTTCAGTTTCTTTTTGAAGACACTTAGAGCTATGAGTTTTCTCCTTACCGTTTCTTTCACTGTGTCCCATAAGTTTTGGTATGATGATCCTTCATTTTTATTAAATCCTAAAAGTCTTTAATTTCTTTCTTTAGTTTTTCCATGACCAAATCATCATTGAGTAGAATGTTGTTCAGTTTCCAAGTATATGTGAGTTTTCCATTGTTTTTTTGTTATTATTGAAGACCAACTTTAGTCCCTGATGATCTGATAGGATGCAAGGGATTATTTCAATGTTTTTTATATCTGTTGAGTCCTGTTTTGTGAACTATTATATACTCTATTTTAGAGAAGGTACCATGAGGTGCTAAGAAAACAGATATATTCTTTTGTTTTAGGATGAAATATTCTATAGATATTCATTAAATCCATTTGGTTCATAACTTCTGTTAATTTCACTGTGTCTCTGTCTAGTTTCTGTTTCCATAATAGGTACATTGCTGAGAGTGGGGTGTTGAAATTCTCCACTATGATTGTGAGGTGCAATGTGTGCTTTGAACTTTAATAAAGTTTCATTTATGAATGTGGGTGCCTTTGCATTCGGAGCATAGATGTTCAGAATTGAGAGTTCATCTTGGTAGATTTTTCCTTTGATGAGTATGAAGTGTCCTTCCTTATCTTTTTTTTTTTTGATAACTTTTGGTTGAAAGTTGATTTTATTCAAAATTAGAATTTCTACTCCAGATTGTTTCTTGAGATCATTTGCTTGGAAAATTGATTTTCATAATTTTACTTTGAGGCAGTGTTTGTCTTTGTTGTTGAGGTGTGTTTCCTTTATGCACTAAAATTCTGCATCCTGTTTATGTATCCAGTCTGGTAGTCCATGTCTTTTTATTGAGGAACTGAGTCCATTGATGTTAAGAGATATTAAGGAGAAATGATTATTTCTTTCTGTTATTTTAGTTATTAGAGGTGGAATTATGTTTGTGTAGCTATCTTCTTTTGGGTTTGTAGAAAGATTGATTTCTTGCTTTTTTTATGTTGTAGTTTCCCTCCTTGTGTTGGAGGGAATAGTTTTCCATCTATTATCCTTTGTAGGGCTGTATTTGTGGGAAGATATTGCACAAATTTGTTTTTGTCATGGAATATCTTGGTTTCTTCATTCATACTGATTGAGTGTTTTGTTGCATATAGTAGTATAGGCTGGCATTTTTGTTCTTGTAGGGTCTGTATGATATCAGTCTAGGATCTTCTGGCTTATATAGTCCCTGGTGAGAAGTCTGGTGTAATTCTTATAGGTATACCTTTATATGTTACTTGACCTTTTTACCTTATTGCTTTTAGTATTTTTTCTTTGTTTTGTGCATTTGATGTTTTGATTTTTATGTGACAGGAGAAATTTCTTTTCTGATCTAGTCTATTTGGAGTTCTCTAGGCTTCTTGTTTGTTCATGGGCATCTCTTTCTTTAGGATAGTTATGTTTTCCTCTATAATTTTGTTGGAGGTATTTACTGGCCCTTTAAGTTGGGAATCTTCACTCTCATCTATACCTATTGTCTTTAGGTTTGGTCTTCTTATTGTGTCCTGGATTTCCTGGATGTTTTGGGTTAGGAGTTTTTTGCATTTTGCATTTTATTTGACAGTTGTGTCAATGTATATTTTGCAATTGAGATTCTCTCTTTATCTCTTGTATTCTGTTGGTGATGCTTGCATCTATGACTCCTGATTTCTTTCCTAGGTTTCTTCACATTAGTGTCCTTTTTTTATTGCTTTATTGTCTTTATTTCCATTTTTAAATCCTGTAGGGTGTTGTTTAATCCCTTCACATGTTTGGTTGTATTTTTTTTTTGCAAGTAACTCAGGGATTTTTTTGTGTTTCCTTTTTAAGGGTTTCTACCTGTTTACCTGTGTTCTCCAGTATGTATTTAACAAAGTTGTTTATGTCCTTCTTAAGGTCCTCTATCATCATCATGAGAAGTAATTTTAAATCTGAATCCTGCTTTTCCAGTATGATGAGTTGTCCAGGACTTGCTATGGTGGGAGAACTAGGTTCTGATGATGCCAGGTAACCTTGGTTTTTGTTGCTTATGTTTGCTGTCTGGTTATCTCTAGTGCTACCTGTACTCACTTTCTCTGACTGGAGCCTGTCTCTCCTGTTATCTTGCTTGTGTCATATCTCTTCAGAGTCCAGTTGTTGCTTTGATCCTGAGCTCGTAGGTGGAAGAGCTCCTGTGACTCAGGCTGCCTCTGGGATCCTGAAATCTTTGCAGTGGTTCCTCTGCTGCTCTGAGTACAGTGGCTCCACTACTGCTCAGCTGCTCTAGGAAGGTTTAGGATGAGGTATCTTCATGGAAGCAGACCAGCCTGGTATCTACTCCAGCCAAAAAGCGATCAATATGTTTGCCAATGTATCAATACCATCCAGTTGTTAATCACTACTGCTCTGTAGTAAAGTTCGAGGTCAGTGATGGTGTTTCCCTGAACTGTTCTTTTATTGTTAAGTATTGTTTTTGCTATTCTGGGTTTTTGCCTTACAAATGAATTTGAGAATTGCTATTTCCATATCTTTAAAGAATTGTGTTGGGATTTTGATGGGGATTGCATTCAATCTGTAGGTTTTCTTTGGTAGGATGGCCATTTTTTTTTTTATTTTTGAATTCTGCCAATTCATGAGCATGGGAGATTTCTCCATTTTTTGAGATCTTCTTCGATATTTTTTCTTGAGACACTTGAAGTTATTGTCACACAGGTATTTAATTTGTCTAGTTAGAGTTATCCCATGATATTTTATATTATTTGTGACTATTGTGATGTATCATTTCCTTTATTTCATTCTCAGAGTGCTGAACTTCCAGAGAAAGAGAAAGTTGGGATGAGTCATGGTGAGAATGTCCAAGAAAGAGCAGGAGAAAATACAGGGAGCCCAGAATGCCAGATCAGTATTAAAATGCAAATATATCACATGTTTTGGCTGTAAGGTAGCTTTATTAGTTTAGAGAATTAAAATCAGAGTAATACTGCTCAGTTGTTGTACCCATAAATATTTATATTACATAAATATAATATTCCAATCTCAATTATTTGGGAGGTAACTGGGTTAAAAGAGAAACTGTGACGCTTATTAGAACGTCCAGGTGTTCAGTGGTCTCTATAAATTGGCTAAGTTTTAGAAGCTATTCTTAGTGCTTCCCATAACTTCAGTTAATCTAGTCATTCTGGATTTCTGACGGCGTTGAAGACCTATAGACTCATAGCCAATCCTGGTTATTTACTTTGAGAGAAAAGATCTGAATGGAAGGTTTTCAGCTGACATTCATTCTAAAGCCAAGAAAAAGCCAGGTTCAAAATTAAGTGTTTTAGTCAAGATAGACGACAGAGATTCTGGTTAGTCAAAAAGAGGAGGGACTGGGTATTAAGACTATCTTGTACCTCACTGGTACAAATAGGAATAATTATGTTCTAATTGTATTTTGTGAGAAAAGTTTTATTTTAACCGGAAGGGTAATATGTAGGAGGAGCTAAGGGGGAAGGAGCACTGAGAGGAAAAGATGGAGTAAAGAGAGAAGATGAAGTAGATGAGAAGCTAGGTAATGAGAGAGAAAAAGAGAGAGAAAGAGAGAGGGGGCATGGAGGCAGAAGTTCACATGTCTCCACCAGTCAAAGATAGTTTACATAGCTAGGTTCGGTAGTAGGTTACACTTCTGATTGAGCATTACCATACTTATAATGTCTTTGATTAACATTTTAAAAATATTGTATAAAAGCAAAATGGAAAAGGGGGCATGGGATAGGGATTTTCTAGGGAGGGGAAATAGGGAAAGGGGTTGGCATCTGAAATGTAAATAAAATATCCAATAAAAAAAAAAAAGAAACTACCTTGAAAATCTGAGCCTAACTCCATTACTCAAACACTGGTAGTATAGAACCACATTGTCTTAAACAATTTGTTCAATGCTGAGGATCAAACCTAATTCCCTGTGCATTCTAAAAAAGTACTCGACTAGTTCATCTATATTCCTACATCTTGCCAAGGACATTCTATTGCTGCACTGTCTTTGGTTCTATTTCCTTTATCAAAAAGAGTCTGTATCGTATAGTGTTTGGTATATATATAAATAGTAAATAAACTCTTTATTAAATGTTGCTTTGTTTTGCAGAAACATTTCATTCTTTCTTTCATTATTTTTATTTTCCTGTAGACCAATCTAGAAAATTTACACAGTCAGCAGGCCAACTAAAATGCTTTTTATTACCTGGTCCTAGTTCTGATATAGTAAAATACAATCAAACCTTGTATCATTATCAAGACATGTGCATTAGCTACGTTTTCATTTATTATAAAATGTGTTGACTTGAGCCAATTTATTAGTTAGGCTTTTTATTGTGATAAAATACCAAAACAACATGGGAAGGAAAGGGTTTATTTTGCTTCCATTTTTACAACATAATCTATTACCAAAGGAAATAAGGGTTGAAACATAAACCAGGAACCTGTAAACATGGACTACAGCAGAAGTATGATTATATAGAATCTAAGATCACCAATTCCCCCTCTTGCCTTCTCCTTTCATGTTCTGTCCAAACTACCTGACATGTCTATTCTGGACTCTCCCAGATGGATTTGCCTCTGGATATGTTTTCCATTTTATTTAATAAACTTCGTCCACACAACCTAGGAGGAGTCTTGTCATTTTATTTTATTTACCAACCCAGCTACAAAAACTTTAATCCACTATGGTGTCCTTCCTGTAAGATATGCTACTGCAATTTAATGTTCACTCTATGAGGTGGAATCTATATTTGATACTGCTTTTGGTGACTTAGAACCTAAGACTATATAGTCAAGGGACCTAGGGTAAAACTAAATGCTATTGGTTTATTAAATCTATGGCAATAAAGTGACTCAGAATGACATTTTGATATACTTTTACAAGTGTCTGGTATAGTCATCAATAGAGAAGGTTCCTCTTGCACCAAATGCAGACAAAACTGGAGACAAACAGCTAGGCAATATGCAGACAGTGAAAGACATTTATTTTTCCCTAAATAACATTTTAGCAAAATATATTCCCTCTAAGAATCAGTAAACTCTGAAGAAGAGGAGGCAGAAAGGATGGAGGACACTGAGAAAGCCAAGCCCTCTAAATCAACAGCATCTATGCACATGTAAGCTTACAGAGAGTGAGTATGCATGCACAAGATATGGGTGGGTCTGTACCTGTTAGGCTCCTAGAGCTGAAAGAAATGGAAACATGTACCCATTTTTAACCCTCAGTTAATCTCCAATTGAAAAACAATTGCAGATAAAATTGGAGTTTTGCTCAAGGAAATCTTACTGGGGAAAAACTTTTCTTAAAAGTACACTGCCTCCCCTGCAGGAGATGCCCAAGCGAAAGCCAACTCCATGGCAAATGGCACCTTTGAGTTCCTTGTCTCACACTGTCACATCAAGATTTATCTTTTGTTTGATTTTTATCCTATTTTATTTTTAGTTTGCTTTTTCATGTTTATTTTATTAGTATTTTTTTCTGCCTTTTTCCCCCTCTACACATCCTTTGGCTACATATTGTGGCTTTCAATTTAGTGTTTTTATGCATCCCTAGGTGTTCAATGGGTTGCTTCTTTTCCTCAATTTGTTTAGTCCTATTCCAATGTGCTACTTTTTTAAATTTTATTATATTTTACTAGTACTTTGCTTTAGTTTAATTTCTTAGAATCCTATTCATTTTCTAATGAGAAACAGGAGGGTGGTAGAGCCAGATAAGAGGGGAAATAGGGAGGAACTGGAAATTCCAGAGGAAAAAAAAGGAGAAACTGTAATCATGATATATTATGTAAAGGAAAAATATATATTCAATAAAATGAAAAAAATGTAGCTAGAATAAAGGGGAAAACATTATTTTACAGATCAGGAAAGTGTGAGTCAATAGTTTTAAGAACAGTACAACATTAGGCATTACTAAGAGTCAGGATGGCAGCAGGAAATTGGCTTCCTGGTTCTTAGCTCGGAGAACAGAGAAAAAGACCAAATAGAGGAATCTTATAAACGCCAACCCTCAATAAAGTATTTCCTACAGCAAGGCCCCAACTCTTAAAAGCTCCCTAACTTCCACAAACCCACCGCCAACCAGAAAACTAGTGTTTAAATACAAAGACTGTGGTTTTGATTTTTCAACCAAAGTGCTACAGTACCTAAAACAATGGTTATGAGAGTCAAATTGCAGTGAAGAAGTCACCAGGCTAACATAGAGAACATATGTATGAACAAATATTAAAGTAGCAATATACAGGTCCCAGAGTATAAGAGAGGATTTATTGTGCTTAGCCATGCATGACAAGAGAATTAATGAATTGAATTTAATATTGTATACTAAAGAGTGAATAACTTTTCCCCTAAATGTTGTAAAAGAAAGCTCAAAGTAGAATGAAAGTACATGGTTATTTGTGCAATAAAAAGATAATAAGACAACATTTTAGAGAAGTCAAAAAGGACCCGAAGAATGTGTTATTTCTGGGTAACAATGTTCAGAATAATACTTTGAAATTGGTGAAAAAAATTAAGACAAAGAATTCTTGGGTATTCTAGTATGGACAGAAATCATGTTGCAGGCAAAATAACCAAAGAGACAGAACATTGTTTGAAAGAGACTTGTGAGCAACTTTAAAAGATAGATGTGAGGAATCAGTTAGGAAAGAATTAAAAAGACAGCTCAAAATGAGAATAATTTTTCATAAGAGAAGAGCTTTAATAGAGAAATTTGGTGGTAATCATGCCATACAAGATATAAAACTGACCAAAATGTTTATGGTGAATATTAATTTAAAATATCCCATTTTCTGATAAAAAATAATATATGTGTGTGTCAAATTAGAACACAAAGAAAAGTCCAAGCACAGAAGGAAAGACAATCTGAACACATCTGAGTAGTTATTTATGTGAAGGATCTACAGTAAACCAAATAAATTTCAAGACTAGAAGCAAAAGCTCCGGTGAAAATATCTTTTTAAAAATTAAGTCTACCACTGAGTTACAACACATTTTCTTCTGATTCTATGATATGATTATCCTAAGTATTTTAACAGATGAAAAACAGAATCTACATGCACATGCATCTAATGAGTTTTATCCATTGGCCAAGAGCTTTATGAAAATTAGCCATTCATGGGTTTTGACTTGAGTACAGGGTTGGAGATGCTTTCACAGAGATGTTTCTGATGTTTTGTGCTGTGTGAAATGCAGAAATACTGAAGTTCTTCACAATTCACTATACACATGTCAAGAGGAAAGTTTCGTTTCAACAAACAAGAAATAGCCACACATGTTTTGTAACTCAGGCGTAAGTGCCTGAGTACAGTCATAGCACAGTACATCAGACATTAGCAAAGACCCAGGTTCTGGGTGTGAATCATATTCAAATTCACGAAAGCAATGATAGATTCTCTGTAACCTGAGAGGCATTAGTTTCATCAATTCTGTTTCAGGATTAATTATATTTGGAGCATATTCTTGTTTTTCTTAAATATAATGACAAATTATACTCGTTTGAGGTATTAGTACTAGCCATTAAAAGTGAGAATTTTCTTTCATGAAAGAAGTCTTTAATTCATTAAGTAAGGTTAGCTTGATTATCTATGGTTAATATAAAATGATAATGAATTACTTAACAGAGAATATTGACATCATGTAAGCTTAAGGTTATTTGTTTTGTATAGCCTTATACAGAAATTCACAGAATTTTATGTATTTTATACAATATAAAGCATTTAATTTCAGCAATCAAAAAGGTATTGTTGTACAGCCCAAACAAATTTTACTTATGTAGATTTCCATTAAAGTGTTCAAAATATTAAGCATAATATTGTATTTTTAGTTGGGTACTAAGGATGGACTTCAGAACTTTGTGCTTGCGTGACAAGCCTTTTATCAATCAACTCATCCACCTCCACTATCAAAGTTGCTAAATGTTAGCAGTTTGAAGAAATAATGTAGTGGCAAAGTAAAACTATTTTAGAATCATTTCCCCTTATTTTTCTTTTTTAAAAATTTTTAAATTATTCTTTGACTTTACATCTTTATCTAATTCCCCTCTCTTTTTCCAGTCCCCCATCACAGAGCCCATTCCCCTCAATCTTCCCCTTTGTCTGAGGAGAAGGGAGAGACCCAAATTGAATACCAATCTACCCTGGGATATCATGTTACTGAAAGACAAGGTAAAACTCCCATTGAGGCCAACCAAGGCAGCCCAGTGAGAGGAGCAATATCCACAGAGTCATGTAGAGCTCTCACTCTAATAGTTGGGACACCCACATGAAGACCAAGCTTCACATCTCTACATATATATGTGGTTAGTTTCTAGGTCCAGCCCATGTATGCTTTTTGATTGCTGGTTCAGTGCCTGGGACTGCCCAATGGTCCATATTAGTTGACTTCATTTGTCTTTCTGTGGAGTTCCTATGCCCTCCAGGTCCCTTAATCTTTCCCCCAACTCTTTCACAAAACACCCGGGGGTTCTGTCTAATGTTTGCCTATAGGTTTCTGCATCTGTTTTGGTCAGCGGCTGAGTGAAGTCTCTCAGAGGTACAGTTGTGTGTGCTAGGCTTCTATCTGCAAACATAACAGAGTGTCATTAAACCCAAACCCATGACTACTACCACCTCCTCCACCACCACCCAAAACCAAACCAAAGCAAACCAAATCAAACCAAACCAAACCAAATCAAATCAAAACAAAATAATCATCATCAACAGAAAAACAAAACCCAAAACAAAACCAAAAACCAAAAATCCTCTTTCTAGGTACCTTATAAAAAGTGTACAAAAATAAGATAGCTCAAGGAGACCTAAGTCATGTAGTCTCTGTAGTCAACAGGAGAGAATAAGAAAACAAACTCTTTAGAATTGCTCTTTGATGTATGCACATAAGCCATAGAATACATGTACAAGCATAGGTACAAACATACATACACACACACACACACACACACACACACACACACACACACACACACA
>JANHMN010000011.1:43567654-43684297 GCA_030674055.1 Rhabdomys pumilio
ATATATATATATATGAAAAATATGATGTGTAAAATTAGAATACTCAGAATTCAAAGCCTCCCATTATAAAACAGATATCAAAGTAAAACCCACAAGAAAAGTCACTTGAAGTGCAGTTTCAGAAGTACTTCTAGCTGAGCTGACTTTACAAGAACTGGAAAAAGACTGAGGTATGATGAAAGCTAATCTACTTGTAATTTGCAGGTTGTACTGCAGTGTTGACAGTAGGAAAAGAAAATGAAAGAAATATAGGAGAGCTAGTCAGACTGTGCCATAAAACTTCTCCAGGAAAATTCAAAGAGGGAAATAGCTCAGCAACAAGGTCAAGGATAGGGGCAGGTCATATAGAGGAAGAAAAAAGCAAGGATTTACCAAAAGAACAAGCCACAGAGAGCACATGCTAAGCTTTCAATTGCACGTGAGAATAAAGGGCAACATGAATCGTGCATCATCAATTTGTCATTATCATGGGAAGGAGAAGAGAGATCTTAAAATGAGTTTATTCTGAGTCTAGAATACTGTAAATGTTACATATCCACAAGAAAATATTTTCAATGCTGAATTAGATTATTGGAATTCTGGCTTAAATGTCAAAATTATGATAAATGATATGATGGTTGGCATCAGACTCTAAACAAATGTGTATTATAAAGAGTAGTCTTTTAACACAAGAGAATACTAAGCTGAGGATTTTTCCACTCAGAAGGATGAGTTATAGAGATATCGCTGGTTTGCAATAAATTACTTTCATGAAGAAAATTCTTGGCATTTAGGGGAAAGCAATTAATTCTCTACAACCGAGGGTCATATATTATAGAGCACAGTAAACAGTGGAATGACAAAACTAACTTCCACAACATAAATGGATTTCTCTTTTGCTCTCGTTCAAACTAATTCACATATATACGTGAGAATACTTTCTACTATAATTTAGGTCATGAACTTTATCTAGGTTGGATAGCCAAATGTGAGAAAAACATGGAGGCAGTCCATATTCAATATGTAGGGTATCAGACATTTAGAATATTCATATGCATCTTCTGCATATATTCAATTAAAATAAATATTATATGCTTATATTTCATATTATGCACAGTTATAAACTTAACTTACATGAAATAATATTTACATTAATTAAAATTTTATTTTTTTTTAACAGTATTAAATGAACATTGTACAAATTGATATTTTATTTGCCCAATATCTGAAAGTGGTGGTTTGAAGTGATTAATCATTATTTAAAATCATCATACATCATACATTATTTTGAGGTTTATACAATGTAAACTGTTTAATCTACAATCATAAGTATGAAAATTAGGAGCTCTGAAATATAACTTTGGTTAGATATGGATTAAGGGGGTTCATTCTCTTCTAAAGGCAATTTTGAAAGTAAAATAACTTTTCTTCCTATTCTCTCTAATGCATAAAAGCTAGTAGTAACAAATCAGAAAAATTTCAGAGAAGCATATTTAGACATAGCCAATAGAGGTCTGTTGTTGGAGTCTTATTCACATTGCCTCTTTCTTTGATGGTTTAAGTATGCCTGCAATAATTCCATAAGCAGCAGGGCAGTGGTGGTGCACACCTTTTATTCCAGCACTTGGGAGGCAGAGGCAGGTGGATTTCTGAGTTTGAGGCCAACCTGGTCTACAGAGTGAGTTCCAAGGAAGTCAGGACTACACAGAGAAACCCTGTCTTGAAACCCCAATGCCCACCCCCAAAGAATTCTATATGCATTCTCAGTTCATTACATAGAGCAGGGAGTCGATGAAACTATTTTCATCTACAAAATAAAAATAAAAATATTTTAATGTTGAAAAACAGAATAACTCATTGTTGCCATAATCATTGGCATTTTATAAATCTAGTCAGTGTCTTCTAAAACTTTAATAATTGTAATTAGTTGTCATTCCACAGAGATAATCTAGTGGTCAACCATCTAGGCACACCTATGATAGGATATCTATGTTAGAACAGCATTTGGAAATCTCTTGAAGGATTATCAGGAGGAGGTTAAATGACATGGAGAGACCCACAGTAATGGTAATTAGAACCATTCCCCTGGGCTTGGGTCTTGGACTGCATAACAGAAATGAAATAAACTGAGCAAAATTGTTCCTGCCTCCTGAATTTGAATGAATTGTAACCAGTTAGTTCAAGGTTATGCCAGTGTGATTTATCTACCATATAGAGCTGTACCCTCAAATGTGAGCACAAGTAAGCTTCTATTAGGTTCCTTATTTAGGCTTCTTTTGTTAACATGTTTCATCCCAACAACAGAAACATAAAGCTAGTCTTTGGTTAGACTAACATAATTGTTAAAGGGGAACATTTTCTTTACATCTTGGTAAAAATCTTTTATCATATCACCATCACCTTATTTCTTCCAAATATTTCATAAAGCACATATATACATATTGGTAGTTCTTTTATATCACAAACTAAATTAAAATTTGAGCAAATCTTTTATTACAAGATATTTAGGTCATGCAGTAAAAAAAGGTAGAAGAGATATTTTCTTGTCTAGTTGTATTTGGACAGGAATTATAGTCATGTTAATTTTTGAAAATATAACAATAATTATTTGGCACTTCATTAAAACAAACACAAAACCAATGACACAAAAATAAACTAAAACATATATTTTAGTTAATTAAGACATATTAATAAAAAATAAAATAATTTTTCTCTATTCTACAGATCACAAATTCTTTAACAAGATGGTAAAATAGAACACTTATTGCTTCTCTTAACGAAAATTAATGTTAAAATATCTATCTAGTATTAATACATGGTTAGGGATTTAGAGTATAATGATCTCCTAAGTGACTTGGAATAAATAATTTTAAATATGTGAGGACAGGAAATTCAGAATATTAACTAGATTGTGTTTGTGGTCAAAATGTGGAAAGCTTATTTCTAGAAGAGTAATGCATTATAAGTTCAATAGTAAAATTATATACCAATTTGTACACATTACTGTAGATGAGATATATTATATAAAGTTTCTTGACCTTTAAAATGTGTTGATATGATGTCTGTTCAAAGGAAAAGAACAATGTCAGTGCTGGTAAAAAAATGATTATAATTACTATTATTACTCTTTGCATCCATATCATATTTAAAATAGGTAGGTAAAAGGCAGAGTCATTGAATTTAAAAAAAACTGTAATATGTTATCTCTAGCAGCGAAAGCCTTCCTCAAAATGAATTCAATAGTGTAATTTATAGGATAATAATTTGTGTGGATTACAAATAAAAATAGTTTCTGAAAAGAATGAAGAGTACCTATTGTACTAAAGAATTTGTATTTTCTATTTGTCTTTTTTCTATAATCTCCCAGTGGAATCTTTATTTTTGTATATATTTTTATGGTCTAGCCCATGCAGAGCCATGCATGCATCTATATGTATGTTCATACATAATCACATTCATTTAGTTACTATCGCAGAGCCTATTTTCATGCCCGCTACTCCATTCATATATTTTTGTTTTTCTCTGAGTTACTCATCTAATGTGTTCTAACCTTTACAAATCTTCTTGAATGAAGATTGTAAATTTTGATGGGGGAATTTCCTAAACACATCATCAATGGCTTATGCTTTAAGATCAATGATAGACAAATGGGAACTAATAAAATTCTGTAAGGAAAAAGTCACTGTCAATAAGACAAAACGACAGCCAACAGATTGGGAAAAGATCTTTATCAATCCTACATCTGAAAGAGGGCTAATATTCACTTATGAGTGCATGCCGTTTGTGTTCTTTTGTGACTGGGTTACCCCACTCAGAATGATATTTTTTAGTTCCATCCATTTACCTAAGTATTTCATGAAGTCATTTTTTTTTTAAATACCTGAATAGTACTCTACTGTGTAAACGCACAATATTTTCTGTGTTCATTTCCTCTGTTGAAGGCCATCTGGGTCCTTTCCAGCTTCTGGCTATTATAAATAAGGCTGCTATGAACATAGTGGAGAACCCAAAATAGCGAGAATTATTCTCAACAATAAAAGAACTTCTATGGGAAACACTATTCCTGACATCAAGTTGTATTACAGAGCAATAGTGATTAAAAACTGTGTGATATTGGTACAGAGACAGACAGGTAGATCAATGGAATAGAATAGAAGACCCAGAAATGAACCCACGTACCTATGGTCACTTGCTCTTTGACAAAGGAACTAAAACCATCCAGTGGAAAAAAGTCAGCATTTCCAACAAATGCAACAGTTTCAAGTGGAGGTCAGCATGTAGAAGAATGCAAATCAATCCATTCTTATCTCCTTGTACAAAACTCAAGTCCAAGTGGATCAAGGACTTCCACATAAAACCAGATACACTGAAATTAGTAGAGGAGGTGGGGAAGAGCCTGGGTACAAGGGAAAAGTTCCTGAACAGAACACTAACGGATTATGCTCTAAGATCAAAAATTGACAAATGGGACCTCATAAAATTGCTTCTGTAAAGCAAAGGACACTGTCAATAGGTCAAAATAACAACCAACTGATCAGGAAAAGATCTTTACCAATCCTATATCCAATAGAGGGCAAAAATCCAATATATACAAAGAACTCAGAGTTAGACTCCAAAAAATCAAATAAGCCTATTAAAAATAGGGCACAGAATTAAACAAATGATCAACATAGGAATGGCTGAGAAGCACCTAAAGAAATGGTCAACATCCTTAGTCATCAGAAAAATGCAAATCAAAATCCTGAGATGCCACCTCACACCAGTCAGTTTGAGACAAAAGAAAACCTTAGTTTCATTACTGTGTTAGGCATTGTGACAAAATGTTTTTTATATGTCTTGGGACAGAACGTTTTTTAATAAATTAATGTAGATTAGTTTTATCTTTAATTTATCTATGGCCTTTTAGATTACCAATTATAAAATGATACTTTATGTTAGCGATCATTCCTATTGTTGCTGATTACTTTCACTGATTTTCTTATACAACTAAAATTTTATTTACGATTTATTTTAGATTCAGTGTTTTGTATGTTTCAATACAAAAATGTTTCTTTTCTCCATCTGTATTCATCCGGTTCAAATATGCATATTCATATTTTTTATTAATGTACACATACTTTTTTTACTTCTCAATCTGTCTTTACACACACACACACACACACCACACATACACACACACACTAGCACACACAAACACATTTTTCTTTAGATTTTAGAGCAGTTGCTTTACTCATTTGTCCAAATTAATATTGTTATAATATAACAAAAGTAATAATTTTTTAAATCTTAGTTTTAATATTTTCTTAGTATTCAAATATTACATTTCACATTAATGTGCCTTTATTTCAATGTTTTCATTTTCTTGTTCACTAAAGATGTTGAAGATTTCTTTAGGTGCTTGTAGGTTATTTCTTATGAGTTACTCCTAAGATACAGCAGGGATGGTAGTGAGTTATGTTTCATCTGTGAGTGGTGTTAAAAGCATATTTTCATTTCAGTATGGTAATGCAATATTATTATAGCTAGTGAAGGAAAATGATTAAAGTATTTTAAAAAGTTTATACTTGATATAAATGCTTACCACATGTCACTGGTCATTTTCAACCAGTAAATAGAGACTCCAGATTAGTAGGTATCAATTGTAACTGAATTATCTTGTAATCTTTCATTGAACAGGAAAATAAATATGTACATGGAACTCAAACAACAGAAATATTTGGTAATTTGATAGTTTTCCAGTTTAATTCTTTCTTCAAAATTCATGCCATCCTAATCTCTTATCACATGAGATGTATTTATTGTTTACATAAGCTGTATTCAAAAAATTACAACTGATCTAAATGCCCATTTATGAAATGATAAGAAAACAAAATGTGAATTTTATGTTTGAGTTTGGTTAAAAATGTCAGGGATATGATACCCTGATGTTATTTTGACATGTGAATATAAAATACTTTGATTGCATTATATATGGACAAATTCACACTTAAAAATATTCATTGAAGATATAGCTATGTACCCCATTAATAAATCAAAGCGTAGATGGCTTAATTAACATAACTCTAGAATTAAATAAAAACAAATATATTGAGCTAGAGAGATGGCTCAGAGTTAAGACCACTTGCTCTACTTCCAGAGTACCTAAGTTTGATTCTCAGCACCCATATGAGATGGATAATGAGGACTTGAAACTCTAGTTCAAACTTTTGTGATGACTTCATCTGAATGTCTTGGGAATTAGCATACCTCTAACAAATGCGCACATAACACATATGCATAGAAAAAATAAATATATTTAAAGAAAATAAAAATATAAAACTTAAGCTATTGTATTATAGAAAGTATATTTGAAATAGATTCACACTGGAGATACTTTAGGGTAGAGAATTGCTGAGAAAGGAACTTCTATATGGAATAGTGATGAAATGGTTTTTCATCTTATTCATAGAGACTTTACAACAAACTCTCTTTCCATTGTTGTAGAAAAAGGATCTGCATAACTCTAAGGGATCCATCAAACTGCCAGTTATTAGCTTACTCCTTAAAACTCTAGCTGACAATACTCTAGGCTGTATTTATCTTTAATAGTTGAAAAGCCAGGGTTAATGTGAGAGGCAAGTCTGTACTATAATGATTTAGGTACCGTTTAATGCACTAAAACAGTAATTTATAAAATGGACCTCTAGAGGCCTAAAATATTAATACATTTTTTAAACATGCTTAAATTAATCCCATAGTATAGTTAATAAAGTATGAGGGACTGTTTCATTGTTTCTATAAATTGTGCATAAATTTAAATGTTGTTAATAATTTCAATGGCAAGCACCGTTGTTACATGTTTTACTTTGGAATGTAAGTTTTAACCATGTATGCTAATGTGTTCGTTGTATTACTAGTGTTTTCTGACTTTATTAGCAAACACATTTCTCAAGCTAAAAAATTGGTAGTATTGTTTAGATTTAGGAAGAAAATTAATTATTATGAGCTTAATGCTCATGTTACAATTTTACAGAATAAATCCCAACAGTTTCATTAATTAAACTAGTTTAATTGCTTAATGGAATATATATTCTGACAGTAAATTTTTGAGTAATTTAACATAGATTTATTGAAAGATAGGTACTCTAAATTTTTTAGAGTTGTGTTAGTAAAAAAAGACAAATTCTAATCTTTAAAATAAAGTAAATTGAATATATTTTAAGTGTTTCTTTAATGATAGACATAATTACAAGATCTAGAGTAATGAAATACTAACATTTAGTAAACATTCCATATACACAATAAGTAGAAACTTTATTGATTGCTTTGATTGTCCATACTAATCTACTTGAATCAAAATATAAGAAATTCTATACACTGTAATTTTCAAAGTCCTAAGGTGTATATGTGTGAATAATTTCTTTCTTGTGCATTGTTTTGGCATGTCAGTTACTGAGATGGATTCAATTATTATTTTCTATAATACATCTTACCATTTTGTCAGAGGTAGAGTTGATTTCCCAAATTCTGTTCTACCCTAAAAATGTTGAATTTGTGCACCCAACTATATAAGAAAATTTCTACCTTAGTCTAACTTTCTCCTGTATATAAACAAATGGATATATATATATATATATATATATATATATATATATATATATAAATTATCTTAGATAATTTCTTTATATTCAACTCCCATGTTAGTATTAACTTACATGATTTGTATAGATATAAGTTTCTTGATAGTCTTGATGATTATTTTGTTAATTCACGTTGTTCATTTATTTGTTTTTTTCTTAGACATACCAGAATAACATCTTAGTGAGAAGGTATTATCTATTACAAACTGTGAAGAACTCAGTGGTTGAAAAAGGAGCCAGTTGTTTCCTGTGTGCAGAGTAGACAGAGTATCACCTATTATCCATCATCTCTTCTGTTTAGAATTGTACTACACAATGCCACTAGCCTTATGTATCTATTAAGATCTTGAAATGTGTTTCATCAGAATTCTCACATTACAATCATGAAAGTTGAACTTTATTCCGGATATTTGCGTCAACAATAGTCCTTAAAATTAACTTCACAAACTATTGGTAATTCTTTAAGTATAGAAACTAAGAAAATAAATTTACCTGTTTGACTTGCATACCTTCTCTTGACAATGTCTGCATTAGACTTTCTATTCTTCTTCCTAAACCACACTTCCTTTCCTAGACATAAATTACATATAATCCACAGTATGATTTTCATATTATTCTTTCACACAATAATTTGTTTCTTTCTGTTAATTTACTGATTTTATGTGCTTGACAAATAGTAGGTATTTTTAAAATACTAGCAAAATTCATCTTGTTAATAAAAAAATGAGTGCATACTTCACTAGCAAGCACTATAATAAAATTATAGAATGTTATTAATCATTGTGATTTTTTAATTAAGGAAAAATTATGCTAATTCTTCATCCATTCTGTTTATTTAAGTCAATGTATTTTTCTTACTGTGGTGATAATATATTGATTTTTTATGGAAAACGCCTCTTACCTAGTCTATTGCAGTTCCAACATTTTGTAATTATGCCCTAAGCATTTATGGTGGGTCAGATGTTCTTGACCTAGAAAAACTAAACTAGTTAATAGCAACAAGGATTTTCTGAACTTAGATTTGACATGTAGGACAATAGTTCATGACAAGAGTCCTTGTGCCTTGGATTTGAAATATAAAAAAAAAATAAGTTATTCAGCTCATAATGTTTATAACGCAATTAAATTAACAAAAATAGGAGTAAGATTTAGATAGTGTGATTAAGGTAAAGCTTCAGATGAGGTTAAATTTTAATAAGGAACTGCATTATAGAAAGGAAAAACTATACAATGGAGAAGACAGATAAAGGCAGAAATAAAAGAAAATTATAGGTGTGTAGTGGCAAGGAAACTTATTGAAGAGGATGGAATAAAGCCAGTGTGTAAATCAGAGAAGAAATTTATGCCCAGAGAACTGGGCAGTCTCATTTTCTTTCAAGTATTAGGCTTGTAGACAAGTCAAACTATGTGAATATATCCAGTATGCACAATGAAATGGGGTGGAGTTTTTAACACACCTGCATCACATGATTTGATGTATCCTGACGAGACAGACTGGCTCCATGTCAGGCTTCAAATTGGCAGTTCAGAAGATTATGGCTAAAATACCCAGGCTTCAGGCAGCTAGTCAGAAACTGCCCTGTCATCAGACACTGCCCTGCCACCTGGCCTGAAGCAAGATCAGCAGCAGTTTTCAGCTAGTCACCACACCCAGGTATAGAATGTTCTTAGACATAAAGTAAGGTCATTGGTGAAGGTGCACCCTCAGTTGTAGTTGATGGCCCAGAACTGAAGGGGTCATGCAAAGTATTTGAGGCTTGGCACTGTGAAGCGAGCCTATGAAGGGCTATTGGTGAGGCCAAGTTGTAGCAGAAGACCCCCGTGTATTGGAGATGTCATTACCATGGGATGATGATCAATAGCAGCAGAAGTGGAGTAGATCAACCTGAGTTTAGAGTGCTACAGAGAGCAGAGCTGGAAAAGTGAAGCCAATATTTTGGAGGAGTCCAAAAGATCATGTGTACATTCCTATATTAGTCAGGGTTCTCTAGAGTCAGAGAAATAATGAATAGTTTCTATATAGTGAAGGAATTTGCTGATGGCTTACAGTCTGTAGTCCAACTCCCCAACAGTGGTCAGCAACAGCCATGAATGGAAGTCCAAGGATATAGCAGTTGCTCAGTCCCACAAGGCAAGCAGGTGAAAAAGAGAGAACCCTTAAGAGAGAACGTCCTTAAGTAGGTCTCCAGAAGAAGGTATGGTCCAGATTATTCGTATGTGCCACCATGCCTGGATCTAGAACTTGCTTTGTCCCAGATGACCTTGAAGTCAGAGATCTCAATGTCTTAATCTCCTGACATTCATAACCACTATGCCTCAAGATCTCTATACTAAGATCCAGATCAAAAACTTGTATCTCCTAGGCTCAAGATCTGTATCACAGGTGACTTTTCCAATTCTGGATTGTAGTTTATTCCAGATATAGTCATGTTGACAACCAGGAATAGGTAGTACAATCCCAGACATTGAAACAAGGAGCTATAACAATGAAATTGCCTTTGGAGACCTCAAGATGTTCCAGATGCCAAACCCATGAGCTATCTGCTGAGGAAAGCTGCTAACAGGGAGTGGAACCAGCCCAGGAGAAAGAAGTTTGTTACAGTCAACAAAGATGGGAGTGGAGTGGACATCTGAAGACTGAAGGTTTGGAGTTTGTTAAGCTGGTTTTCTGTCTTACTTTGAGGGTTGCAGTTAAAGGATAAAATGAATCTAAGAACAGACCTTGAATTTTGTTGAGCCTGCTATAGACTATCAGGGCTTTGGAAGTTATTAACTCAATAGTTAGATTATTGGGCTTTGGGGCTTTGGAAATACTAAATATATTTTTTTATGCTATGGGTAGATATGGCCTCCATAAAGTCATATGTTTGAAAAAGACTATGGGGGCCATGGAGTGGAATGTGAGGGTTCGTATATGTTTGCCCAGGGAGTGGCACTTTTAGTGTGACCCTGTTGGACTAGGTTTGGCCTAGTTGGAATAGGTGTAATACTGTGGGTGTGGGCTTTAAGACACTCATCCTAATTGCCTGGAAGTTAGTATTCTGCTAGAAGCCTTCAGATGAACATTTAGAACTCTGAGCTTCTACTGCACCATGACTGCCTGGATGCCACCATGTTCTCACCTTGATGATAATGGACTGAACCTCAGAACCTGTAAGCCAGCCCCAATTAAATGTTGTCCTTATAAGAGTTGCCTTGGTCATAGAATCTGTTTACTCCCTCTAAACACTATGCTCCTGTGTCATCCCCTTCCCCACATCCTGCATTTTTGTGTTTATAGCCCCTGTGTTAAAAAGTAAAAATTATGATTTGATAATAAAAAAAAAAAAAAACCATGAGACACTGCCCTTGTCTCTTTGCCACATGTTACTGTAATTTTTCTCAAAAGCATTTATTTTCAATAGTTTAGGGACTCCAGTAAATTTTGTTGTTGCAGAATCCTAAAAATTAATTATGCCATTCTTTCATATGCCATGAACATTCATTACAATTTGATTACTGGTTAAACTAACTCATTAAATGGACAGTTGTCTTTCACCTGCTCAAACTAGAAGCAAAAATTCACACTTAACTGATTGGGTCCCCTTGCACAAGCTATACAAATATCTTTATAGAACTAAGTATTGGTTGTAAGGACCATATATTACAGAACAAAACACCAAGTATCAGATCTGACAAGATTCACCCTCAGGAATGCTGAAATGACCTGCTGTTTCAGCTCCCTGCCTGATCCTGACTCAGCTGATGTTTCCAGAGAGTTGCTTTGAGAATAGTTTCAAGAATGGTTACTAATCCCCAATGAGGTTCCAGTCATAATTTCAGTTAAGCCTTATTCTTTCTCCCCTCATACAGACACTGGAAAACAAATGCTACTCCTAGCTTTCTTAAGACTGTTTTTTGTTATTGTTTTTATTGTTTCAACTTTTCTTGGTCCCCCACGAAAAAAGGAACTCTTTATCCCAACCCAGCAAGAAGCAGTCATAGAAAATTATTGTCCCAATCATTTAAGTTTGGGTGTCTGGTTTTGGTTACTATACAAATTATAGATTTGTTGTCATTTTAAGAAATAATTTGGCAATGGTTATAATTTTGGACAGGGAGGAAACTAAATAGAGAGCTCAGATTTGGAGATTTTCATATTTCCTTTCCTCTTCTCTATCTTTTCTTTCTTAGGTAAAGGAAAAAGTGTGAAAAGAAAAGAGGAATATAGAGCAATACTATAAGAAGTTAGACAAATAAGAATGGGTTATTAAATATATTCTTAAACAAGACATTTTATGTTCATAATATTACATTGGGAAAAATATATGTTAATGCTGAATTGATGTCATATTTTCAGTTTCCCTCCCTCCCCCAGAAACGCCCTGTCCAATCTACCCTCCCCCTGCTTCTATGAGGGTGTTCCTCTTCCCAACCTAGCATTCACCTACAGTGCAGCATCTATCCTTCAGAGGACCAAGGGCCTTTTCTCCCACTGATACCTGACAAGGCCATCCTCTGCTATATATGCAGCTGGAGCCATGGGTCCCTCCATGTGTATTCTTTGGTTGGTGGTTTAGTCCCTGAGAACTCTGGCGGGAGGGGGGGGATTGATTGGTTTATATTGCTGTCCTTTCTATGGGTTGCAAACCCCTTCAGTCCTCTCTCTAACTCTTTTTCATTCCCTGTGCTCAGTCCAATAGCTGGCTATGAGCATCCACCTCTGTATTTGACAGGATCTGGCAGAGCCTCTCAGGAGACAACTGTATCAGGCTCCTGTCAGTGAGCACTTCTTTGCAACCACAAGAATGTCTGCATTTGGTGACCTTACATGGGATGGATCCCCAGGTGAAGCAGTCTCTGGATGGCCTTTCTTTCAGTCTCTGCTCCACACTTTTTTTCTGTATTCCCTTTAGTAGTTTGTTCCCCCTTCTAAGGAGGACTGAAGCATCCACACGCTGGTCTTCCTTCTTCTTGAGCTTCCTGTGGTTTGTGAATTGTATCTTGAGTATTCTGAGCTTTTGGTCTAATATTCACCTATGAGTGCATACCATGTGTGTTCTTCTGTGATTTGGTTACCTCACTCAGGATGATATTTTTTAGTTCCATCTATTTGCCTAAGAATTTCATGAATTCATTGTTTTTAATAACTGAGAATACTCCACTGTGCAAATGTATTACAATTTCTGTATCCATTCCTCTGTTGAAGGACATATGGGTTCTTTCCAGCTTCTAGCTATTATAAATGATCCTGCTATGAACATAGTAGAATATGTGTCCTTGTTATATGTTGGAGCATCTTTTGGGTATATTTGCAGGAGTGGTATATCTGGGTCCTCAGGTAGTAATATGTCCAATTTTTTGAGGAACTGCCAGACTGCTTTCCAGAGTGGTTGTAACAGCTTGCAATACAACCAACAATGGAGGAGTATGTATTGGTACAAATTTAAGGTTTTATTGGTATAAATCTTTGTATAATGATAAAAAATTTTAAATTAATTTTGTTACTCTTACATAGCCATTGTACCTATGAAACTCATTTAAGAATAATACAAGGCAAAGACCAAGTCCTTTTAATGGCTGCTATCACAAATGGTTTAGAATAATTAAGTGATGAAAGTTAATAGTAAGATAGTCAAACTCATGGTCATATTAGATTCTAATTAACTGACTACAATAAATTGTTTTCAGGGTTAATCAAATACTAAATAGCTAAAAATAAATAATGTTTAACAATGTAGTTATGCTCTATATGCATAGTGGTCTTCAAAAGCACCAGAGATCCACAGATTGTGACACTTAAAATCATTTCATTATTAAAAGATGTTTTGATTACAAGACAGATATGCTCTTAACAGTACCTCTATTCCACTTCAAAAAAGATACTGAGCATCAATACCTCCGTTTGGAGTTGCTTCAATTATGGCAAGTTAGCAACAGGGCAAGAAGTACCCTGATTTCATCTGCAGACAGAATGCTGTCCAAAAGGGACAAATGAACACAGGATAGTTGATGGCTAAGCTCTGCCAATACAGGGTATGTCATTTCTCCACAATTCCTGCTTCACTTAATGTCTGTCAGATGTTCTGAAACAGAAAGCAGAAGATAGATTCTCCAGTATTATAAGAAATATTGGGGACTGTCTAGGCAGTCAGCTGTCTCTTCCAATTGTTTAAGTTTTAGAAGCTGTGTCTTTGTGCTTCCTATATACTCAGGTAATATTTAATCAATATTTAAGTTTAAATCTCTGATGGGGTTGAAGAGTAGTTATAGTCTCACAACAAAAGTTTAGCATTGACGATCTTCTAGATTTGGAAGGATGTTTTTCAGATGGTAATTTAAGTTAAAATCAAACATGATTAAGGTACAGAATTGTAAACCCTTTAGTTAGAATAGATGATAGAATACTTTAACAAAATTGCCCAATATGATGAACTGGACATTATAAGTGTATATCATACCTTATAATTTGCATAGTTGTTGTAATTGTGTTCAATTTATATATGAGAGAGGGGAGACTTTTATTTGAGTAAAAGAAGGAAGTCAAGAGAAACATAATCCTTTATATGTAAAAATAATGCTACTTTCCAAATATAAATTTAGTTCCAGAATAATTAGTTGTGGTTACATAAATTCTATTTTTATCCTACACTTTCCATAACTGTCCAAAATAATATCAACTGTGCTCTACACTTACATGGGTTCAACCCTAAAAAAGTGAATAATGTAAAAATGTAATATAATGTTTTTAATTACTCAAGAACAGATATATTCAAATAAATGCTTTAGGGGATTTTACTTATTTTGTGATCATTACATATCATATGTAAACAAACTTGAATGGCATGGTTTATTGGTTATTATATTATGTTTTATGACATGTTGTCTTTAAACTGTAAGTATGCACAGCACATTATATACAGAGTGCTGAACATTGTATATAGTGATTTCTGGGTTTGAACATATTTAATTACATAATGAATATGATAAAAACACACATTTTTTAAAATATTTCAACAGCATTGCATTTTTATGTTAGAGAAAACTGACCATTGTCTGTGTGAGTCATCCATGCATGATTTATATTTATGCATCACTTGATAGAAAATATATTTGAAGTTCATTGCTTCTTAATAAAATTACAAAGAATCCTCATAACCATGATACTCACACTACACTGCTTGCTCACCTATGCAAAAGTTGTAACAATTATTAATATGTTAAACATAGAAGAAGGTTTAAAACTAGTTTGTGGCATCTACCAATAAATTATGAAGATGCATAATTTTATCATTTTTATAATACTTTTAAAATGTTGAAACAAAACTGTTTAGAGATATTGATTGCATTTGAATAATGAAGCAGCTTGTAAAATGTCATATTTTATAAAAAGGGTGTATATTTTGAATAAAACCTTTTCTTCTCATTTTGATTATTGAAACAATATCTTCAGAAGCTTGATGATTCAAATAGGTACCAAAAAATTATGAAATTAAATTTTTTGAATAGCTTCAAAAAATCAAGTTATTATTCTGGTAAATTGAAAGTAAATTATTAACTTTGTTGTTCCAAACCAAATATTTTCTTTAATCTTTGTCAGTAAATGTTATCAGGAATATCAAATACTTAATGTATAATTCATAGAAATTAAATGTCAGCTTATGAAGCATGTTTTAATAATTAGCATTTTCTCAATAAACCTCCAACTGAGAAAAATTTAGTTGATGAAATACCCTTTAAACTCATAACATTTTGATATTTGTTGGTTAGGTTTCTGAATGAAATAACTCATTTGCATAATAATGATGAATTGTCAGTTATACCACATTAGTATCTTTTAATAGAGAACTCAGATCAATGGTTAGCCAACTGATAAAATAATTCCTGATCTACTGTGTGCTTTACAGTCACTGCAGCTCAATTGTAAAACGGGAACATGAACACACATGCATATACATACATATACACTCTCACAGATTGTGAAATTGTCTTTAATGTTTAATTCATATTAATTTTATTAGTTTAGCATGATAAATTTTAGAATTTATGCAGAAAATTTCCTTCTAATACTACTTTTCAGTAATTCTGTCACTTTTAATGAAACAACCTATAACAGTAACTTTCATTGATTAATTGGTGTGTTAGACTTTCTTGTTTGGGCAGTGGTATGCTTCTTGTCTGTTTGTTTTATTTCATTTTGTCTCCACAAAAAAATTCCTGACAAAACATTTTGAAAGGAGGAAGTATTTATTTTTGACTCACAGTTTTAGAATCTCAGTTTATGAACTTCAGTTCTTAAAATTTTAGGCTGCAGTGACCTGGATCACCCCGGCAGAAGGACAGAACAGAACGAAAGTGATCTCTGCATAGCTAGAGCTTAGAAAATACGTTTTACACATGTCCATGTATGTTCTATGATCACATTTGTGTTTTTACAGGAGTGTAGTAGAAATGTGTGAAATGTCACAATTATGGTTGCATGTGAATGTCAAGGCTAGAAGTTGACATTGGGCTTTTCCATTCATTGATCCCCACTTTATTTCATGAGACATGGATTCTTTCAGAATGTGAACCTCAAAGATTCATCTTTTCTAGTAATCTCCTATCTTCCCTGAGTCCTACAGTCTTTAGAGCTTTGCCACCCATTTCTAACATTCAAATTAATTAATTAATTAATTTATTTATTGGTGTTCTGATTCTTTTGCTAGCAATGCAAACACTTTTTCTACACAGCCACCTCTCTAGCCACTTTTATAACTTTTGTTTCTATAACTAATATAATACCCTTACAGTGACTTACTCTCTTCAATAATGTCCAAGTATAGATTTATTATCCTAACTCTGAAGTAGTCCATTAATTTGAATAGAAATTCTATGACGTTATCACCTCTATATCTTTGAGTCATTACCTCAATATTTAGCTTTCAATAAATTAGAGACATTCCACTCCCAAACTATAATAATAAGCAAGGAAAACATGTCAATTACATCTCAATATAATGCCATTGTTGATGTCCCATAACTAATATATTCAGTGATAATACGATGTTAAAAATATCTTCAGTATTTTTTAACAGGTTGACAAAATCTTCATTTTTATATCTGATTTGTGGGTACCCTACACAGCACTGGAAATTTCCATTGTACTGGTAGCAGTTATGAACTGTCCCAAATTGGCTGTAAATGTGGGCTGCATATGAAACGTTATTTAAATCTTATCATGTGGTCTATAGAAAACTCAATTCTTAACTAATGATATCTGTACAATGAAGACTGGACAATGGAATAAGTTACACCAGGTAGAGGAAACAAAAAGTTAGGAGTTACCATATTTATGTGATAAAAGGTCCATGATATAGAATATAGAATATAGAACAGAAAATGTGTAAGGCTAATATAAATATCTATAAAATAAATAACTCAGTGATTAAAAAGTATTGTCAACAAATTTCTATATATTGGACCAACAAAATGAATAAAGTGAATATTGATTTTATGTATTGGTGTAAACACAGAAGCAGAGATCAACACTAATGCAGTAACAGTCAATCACGCTATCACTGCAATCTCAGTAATGTATTGTTCAATCATACAAAAATCAATAACGTAGAGCATTTCTAAGTAGAATGTTGAACTAAATATATCTAAATAGACATTTCTAGAGCCAGCGCAACCAACAGCTTCACAATATAGTCCTGTAATTTGCACATGAGACATTTTCCAGGATAGTCCATAAGATAAGACAAGATTGATTCCCAAATCATTTAAAAACCAAAAAAAAAGAATGCAAGAATTAAATGAAACAAAACAACAAGAACAGAAAACAACAAAACTTTTTGTAAAGTCACACATCCCAACAGCAATGCATCAAAACGACATAGATATACAAAAACAGAAATCATTCCAATACATAAAGTTAAGCAGCCCAGTGTTAAAAAAAATAATAAACCAAGGGCAAAACAAAAGGTAAATAAACATTTGTTGAAATATAGTATGTTTAAAAAACAGCTCAGAGAAGTCTAAATTACACATCCGAAGCAGTACTTTTTAATTGGGTTTACAGTACCTGAATATAAAAGTATTTGGAAAAAAATAGTTTGAGCAAAAATGTTCCTAACAGAGTTCATTATTTGAACATTTGGGAAAGTTTAACAGATTTTGTATTGTTGGAGGAAGAATGTCATTAGAGACAGGATTTTAGAACTTAAAGAATAACCTCATTTTCAGTTGTTTTCTCAACTTTATGCTTTTGGTTCAAGATTGATCCCTCAGCATCTTGTTTCTGCCACCATAATTGCTACTGGCTGTCACATCTTCCACAATGATGGATTCCTATTCTCCTGAAGACTAAAGTCCAAATAAACCATTTTCTTTATAAATTACCTTGATCATATGGTTTTATCATAGTTACAGAAAATTAGTATAACAAGCTATACAGAAGTACTCCAGTATATAAAACAAAGTTCTTAAAACAATAAGAATATCAACAGCATATATACATGAAAAACTGTGTAAATATCAGGTCAACTATAGGGAAGTATTCTGCTTTGCACTGACTAAAAGAAACTATTCTAACAGAAAACTAAATTGTTCTTTCATGCTGAGTTTTTCTGACCTGGTTAAAAGACATCTGTCATGTATGAGCTGGCCAATGAATATCAGCATATGTCACTTTCAAATTTGGTATACACTGCCAGGATTGATGCTGGTTGTGTTTGCCCTTGCCAGCATTATGTGAAACACATACTTGTTTCTCTTTACAGTTGCCAGACTTCAGTCCACTATCAGCCAGAAACTGAACAGATTACTCCTGAACTGCTACCCTGCCTGGCTTCACATCATATGCAATCCTCTTATCAATTCATAGCATCACTGCCAGCAACCCAATAAAAAATATAATGAGTAAGTTTGGATATGCTTAGCACTCTTTTATAGTCTCACTGTTCTAAACTAACACTATTTAAAATAGAATAACTTACCTCAGAATTTGACATAAAATTGAAATGACAGGAAAACCTGTTTTTCCCCTTCCTTCTATCAAATGGCTCAGAAAAACAATTACATTCAATTCTTTCTAAATTCTAGAAAATGTCTTTGCTGGGGGAAATTGTAAAACAAGTGAAAAAATTCAACATATAAACTCAAAAACAAAACACAAAACAGATCAAGTAATAAGGAAATTACTGTTCATTTTTACATACAGGAAACTATATTTCTGAACCGTTATCTGTCCTATTACATATCCAAATAGTATTGTACATACCTTGTAAGGTCCTGCAAAGGAAAGTGGAAAAAACTAGACTTATTTTTGGACTCAACCATCTAATAGTCAAGTAGCTCTCTGTTTTGGGTGGAAAATAAAATAAAATTTTAATAGAATAGTTTTCTAATCATTTGTTTACAAATTCATAAGGCTTTTATGAAATTTGTTTATGTCTGTAAGATATTTGTTTGTTTTCCAATTATTTTTCATCTTATCCTTTTATGATGAGATAAAAAAAAATTCAAAGATTGTAGGGGGGTTCTTAATTTGAGATAGTTATTACTCTTCTATTGGGCAAGACTTTAATGACCTAAAATAAGATATTATACTATAATGAAAACAAAACAGCTCAAATAAATAGTTTGAATTAATGCTGAATACAATGTGAATATATCAATTACTTAGTCAAAGTAATTTATAATACACAAGATTCGTTTTGTGTGTTACAGCTTAAAATCCATAGATTGCTTTTATAATAATGAATGTCAACACTCAATCAATAAGACACTATAGGATTAAAACTTTGAGAATACCACCATTTTATATTTTCTTGAAACTAATTAAAAATTATAAAGAAATTTGTTTTGTAGATTTTTTATAAATATTATAAAATTTACAAGTTAAGGTTTTTTTTATAATAAATGAAATATATAAAAAATTATAAATCATCATCTGCCTTTATATTGAACTTGCTTTATACTCAGAGAATATCAGTTAGATTTTTTAAAAGAGAAGCAGCTGTAAAATTAAAACGTATGTGTACAGATGTTTCTCTAAGACCCTTTTCATAAAGGGTACTTATTTGACAAGAGTAAATGTTAACATTTCATTTTTGCATTTAAGATTTTATATCTAAAATCAAAATACAAACATGTTTATGCTGTTAGAACATAAACATTTGATGGGAAAGGTTAATATACTAAGCCTTATATTATTCAATTCAAAATAGTTATGTTCAGACCTATTTTAGAGTTGTTTGCCTAAAGCAATTGTGGCAAAAGGCAACTGTAATGATCCCTCAAAGGAGCAGGGAAACCATTGTGTACCTGACAATAAAATTTGGAAAGGTAGAGACACATTACCTATGTTGAAAGAAGTGGTCATGAGGTGGCTTTCTTCTCAGTGACTAGAATACCTGAGTCTGGGATCCAAAGAGGAGGTTAAAGATTGTCTTCATCATTACTATCTACTCTGATAGGGAAATGTGGGTTCTCATCTATACAGTTGTACAGCTTGGAGAATAAGAAATCCTTGGTGCTATAATAGTAATGCTTTGGTAAGAAGACCTAGCAAGGATTTTCACATGCCCAACACTACAAAACATTAAAAGCCAAGTAGTTTTCTCATGACAGTAATCAAATCTAAATGCAAGATCTCAGAGCCTAAACTAGAAATCCAGGATAGGGGTTACAAATGTAGGAAGAGTGGAGTAGAGACCAAATCATTTAGATAAGGAAAAGGAAGAACATTCAAAGGATTACAAGGTCAGAAATCGATTGGTCTGTTATAATGGGCCTTGTACATACTATTTAACTGTTTCACAGGACAACATACATAGTGCTATAATCTTTCTAAACATCTTTCCTTTCTAGGACATAGCTGTTTGTTTATAAGAGCAAAACATCCTGTTAATAAATAGCTGTGTCATAGTTGTCTATAGTGGTACAGATCTTTATTCCGAGCACTAGAAAGGCAGAAGCAGAAAAGCTATGGAGTTGAGGCCAACCTAGTCATTACATCATTCATTATGCAACTTATCTATAGAGCAAAGTGACCAAACATGAGCATCTCAAGAACAGTAATAGGGAGAATGATGATTTATCACAGCATAACCCAAGAACAAATCTGTCCCTGGAATAGAATTAGGTGAACTGATGTTAGTTAGTTAGAATGAGGTATACACTTGACAATTGAAGTCTATTACTTCTAGTTAATTCTGAGGGTGCAGAAAATTTGAACCTCAACTCATACAGTAGGATCTGAAATTCTGATTACATGTGCATGCTGTTCAAAACAGATTCAAGTATCATGTCTTCTAGTAACGAAGTAGTTTAGTAGACACGTTTAACTTACCTGTGTGTGTTAGAGATTTGAAAGGGCTTTCTTTCTGCACATCATTTATTTGTAATACTATCATGTAATCGTTACAAAAATATTTTAAGCAATAAAGATTCCTCAGAAATTATGAAATTATGGTTATTATAAGTACAAGCCTTTGAACCACAACAATAATTTATGCATTGAAAACCATTTTCCTCTCATTAAATTTTTTTTCTAAAAGCAAAGCAAATTCTTATAACAATGATATATTTCCCAAAGTCCCAGAAGCAAAAACATCAATATTGAAACATATTTATTATCTAATCCAAAAATATATTTTAACTGTCAATTGTTTTTCTGAAAGTATTCCTTTTTCTTCTGTTTTGTCCAGATTCATATCTAATATAAAGCATTGGATTTAGTTTACATGTACATTTATGTTCTTTAGTTGAGAATAGTTTCTCAGTTTTTCTTAGAAATTTAAAGGCATGTCGGCTCAAAAATTACTCTAAAGCTATTTTGTAGATTTTGTGTCCAGTTACTTATTACAGTTCTATCCAGACATTGCTGTTGTACAGCATTATTAAAGAACATGAATATTACTGTGTTTCATTAAAAACATTGAAGATATTACCCTTCCTACGGTGTGCTCCTGTGAGAGATGATGGGTTAACATTTTAAAAAAAATACTTGCTTAAAGATTATTTTATTTTGTCATTCTTCTTGTGACAATACCATTCTACATATTGAATGGATTCTGTTACTAAACCATTGCAGATCTATATTTATTGATTCTTCCTTACATTTCTTTTATTATTTCAAATGTATATTTAAATTTTACAATTGTAAGCATGTAGTAATTTAGTAGACATTGAAATTTGCTCTATCATAAATTTATCTGCTGATTGTTTCACCCACATAAGAACAATACACTGATATTTTTAGAGGAAAGAAAAATCTTCTCACAGGACTACACGTAAAATTTCATTTCCTTTCATTCCTTCACCCACATGTCCACTGGATGTGATTTGCTTTTATGGAGGTCAATTCATTAAATGAAGTTTCAAATTCCTTATGTAGCAGCCAATCGTTGAAAAACAATAGATATAAATATAAAACCGTTTTGAATTCTCAGGATAAATCTCAGATATTCAGACGTTGCAAGAAATGTGATTTTTCTCCTGAATTTAGTCTAAGGAATGTTATTTCCCTTGAATGTGAAGTGATAAAATATTCTATCTCCTTGAGTTATTTTATCTCTGGGTAGTACAGCATCTCATAGAGCCATCTTACAAATCGGTAATTTGATCAAAGTGGACCTGTTTCAAAAGAGTTATTTCTCTGTTATCCATAACAAAATCATGTAGCAGCCCTGAAGTGATGTAAGCTGGTTTCTGAGCTTATCCCTAACAACAGTCATTTAATTGGTTTACTTCCGTCATATAGTTGTAGGGCATGAATATAGCACTGGACTGTACACAGAGTTTTGATATTTTGGAATTTAGACATATGTAATTAATATAAGACATACAGTTTGGAAAAGGTAGGATATTAAACCCATTCAATCACTTAACATTCCTGAGGGTAAATGAGATTCATTGAATAATAAACATTTAGTTGATTTCCCATAAAATAATTGTGTCAGTATGTATCCAATGTAAAATACTCAGTCTCAGCTTGTAAGAGTATATCCCTGAGGTATCATAAGATCTATTTGCTTTCTAGGAAGAGATATGAAACTCACAAATAGTATGTTGAAAATTCACAGTGGCATTACCATTATTATGTATAATATTTACATGTAGTTCCTTTCCTTCTGCTCTGTAGATTCATCTTTACTAAAACTCCATATAGACTTCAAAATCAAGCCATTTTATTTTTTATTGGACATTTTATTTATTTACATTTCAAATGTTATCGTCATTCCCTGTTTCCCCTCTGGAAACCCCCTATCCCATTCTTCTTTTCTTTGCTTCTATGAGGGCACTCTCCCACTCACCCTCCCACTACTACCTCATGCCCTGGCATTCATGGACACTGGGGTATAGAGTTTTCCGAAGACCAAGAATCTCTCTTCCCATTGATGTCCAACAAGACCATCCATCCTCTGCTACATATGTGACTGGAGCCATGGGTCTCTCCATGTGTACTCCTCGGTTGGTAGTTTAGTTACTGGGAGCTCTGGGGGATCTGGTTGGTTTATATTGCTGTTCTTCCTATGGGTTGCAAATCCCTTCAGCTCCTTCAGTCCTTTCTTTAACTCCTCCATTGGGGGTACCATGCTTATTCCAATGGTTGGCTCCAAGCATCTGCCTCTATATTTGTCAGGCTCTGGCAAAGCCTCTCAGAAGACAGCAATATCAGGCTCCTGACAGCAAACACTTCTTGGCATCCGCAATAGCATCTGTGTTTGGTGTCTGTATATGAGATGGATCACCAGGTAGGGCAGTCTCTGGATGGCTTTTCCTTCAGTCTCTGCACCACACTTTGTCTCTGTATTTCTTCCCTTGAGTATTTTGTTCCCACTTCTAAGAAGGACTGAAGCATCCACACTTTGTTCTTTCTTCTTCTTGAGCTTCATGTGGTCTGTGAATTGTATCTTGGGTATTCTGAACTTTTGGGCCATTTTATATCTTTGTAAATATATAAGCCATTTCCTTACCAGAGGTCATCACCCATTAACTTACTTTTACCAACTTACTTTTAACATTACTTACCAACTTACTTATAACATTATAGAAGTTTTTGAAGATGATATTTCTACCTCTTCTGAGCTGTCCACATATGCTCCAGGTACTGTGAGACTTGTGCTTAGTAAAACATACCTGATACCCCTGCTGTTTCAATTACTGTCCTCATCCACATATCACCCACATTACTAGAACGTTTTATGTTTACTGGCTGACGTTAGCTGCTGACTGACTCCTATAAGGTTCAAAGTAATTTGCTGAAAGTTAGCAACTTTTGCACTATAGCCACAACATGGGATCAGGCCAAAACTAATCTCTACCTGACATGCCATTATCGTTTGCAGTTTTTCTCCTGACCTATATTGTTTTGTTATTTTTTTCCTTTTCTTGTAGACATTTTTTTGATATGGCACTTGAAATAAGCAAGATCCTATCAGAGACTACTTCTAGAATACTTGGCTTCTAGAACACAATGCCAGCCAGTAGTCATCTTAAGAGTATGTCCCTAGAGATGTGATTTCTGAATGGTAAGATCTAATCACCAATTTGAAGAGTAATGTTGACAGTTATATTACAAAGAATTTCTAACCCTTCAGCTATACTGGACTTGGATGGGATAAATTAAGTAGAGGCTGCTCTAGCCATTTGCAGTCTCCATGACTCAGAGAAACAGGAGACTTAACCAGCATATCAAAAGTAGACATTATGCCATTGAATGTGCTCATGATTAATGGACTTGACAGAATGAGAAGCTCAGGTCTATTAATCAATAATTGGAGAAACTTATTGAAATTAGGAAAGTTCTATTCCACACTTTTTTTTTTCCAAAAACACAAAATGCTGCAGTTTGGAGGTTATGATTTAGATGATCACAAACAGTATGTAATTGCATAACAGTACAAATTGAAAGAAATCTAAAGAACATCTACTAATCTGGAGTCACTCAAGTGGTAGTAAAAGAAATGAGACATGAGTTTTTCAATTTAAGTATATAATGTTAGATTAAAAAAAAACAAGCATACAAATAAAAACCTTGAAATACTTGTGTGTCTATCCCTAGAAGTACTTACTGAGCCAGAGGCAGTGGGAACTGGTAGAATGGGACCAATACCTGAGACATGAATATTCAACTTTATTCAGGGTGTCTGGCAAGGTATACTTTGAGTGTTAAGGAGTCACATGAGTACAGTGTCCAATCACTAGGGAAAGTCACACATGTTGGGGCAGACACACAAGGTAGACAAATAATATGTAGCAAAACACATATTTCTATAGAGACAATAAACAATAACAATAACAAATAAAAAACAATAACAAAAAACAGGTAACAGTTGACATTTGTAATGAATAGTTTAAAGCAAATTCACTCCTATCTGCTACACTGGAAGGCAGGGCACAAAACCACATTCTAAGATCAATTTCATGATTTTTAAGAAACTAAAATCACAAGATTTTATCTGTTTTCTTGTAGTTTTCCCAAGGTCATTCAGAATTCTCATATGACTTCGTTATTTGACTGTGTTTTTTACCAGAAGTATGTGGCAAGGCTTTGTGTAAATGTCATGAAAAAGACCATAATTAATATGCTATATAAGAAAGATGATGTTTTCTTTTTTATCTCATCATATATTCCTGTCATCATATTAATAAATGTGGCCATGGATTAGTAAGGTTAAAGAAAACTTCAAACATGTAAGTAGTTTTTTAAAAGAAGAAATTTTTGAATGGGAGAGATACAGAGAATACTAAATGTATACCTGAATACTGGAAGGAACATAAGAAGAGCATCTAAATGCAAATATTTCAAGTTATCTGGGTGTACGCATACACATTCTTGTTCATCTATATATGTGTCTGAATTTGAAATTTAAGTAATAGATTTTGGTAATATTTGAGTAGTTTTATATAATTTAGAGTCCATATTCTGGTAAGCCCCTCAGAATGTATTCTGACAAACTCATGCAATACTAGCTGAAAAAATACCATTGCAATGCTCAACATTTAATGATGTGAACCATCAGAATAGTTTTGTAGAATCGGATAGAGAGTGCACTGACATAGAAGGAAAGATATAAGAACATATTCATAATTTGTGTTCTTAGAAAAGGCTAGTGTGACACTTTGTTCATGATGACTACAATGGCATTTGAGTGAGAAAAGCAATTAAGTCACATTAGGAGTTCAGTAGTAGGTCTCCACCATAGACTGGTGATAAGGTGTCATTCCAAAGCTGTGGTCACACATACCATTGATGACAACAGTCTTTACACAGTAGAAGCCAGCTAAAGACGCTTCAAATCACAAGAGATGCAAAAAGTCCAATTCTTTCTATGGATAGTTAAAGAAAATGCACCCAGAGATGGCTGACAAAAATTTTAATATTTAAAATTGCTATTGAATTGTGAACTGTGAATGCGGACTTTATGATTTGCAGTTTATGTTATTAGTTGAAATTTGTGTTTCAGTGATTATAATTTCTTTTCTAAATTAATTAACATAATTATATCAAATGCTTTCCATTCCATGTTTCACCCTCCCAGAGATTCTCCCCCATCCCTCATTCTCTTATTCTCTGAGAGTGCGGCCCTCTGGTCATTCCTCCATCTTGGCATCAAGTCTGTGTTAGGGTAGGCACATTCTCTTTCACTGAGGCCAGACAAGGCAGCCCTGTTGGGGAAGAGATACCACAGTCAGGCATCAGTTTAGGGAGAGCCTCTACTCCAGTTGTTGGGAAGACCTCATTAAAACTGAGCTACATATATACTGGGGGACTTGTTCAAGCCTGTATGTATTCTTTGGTTCGTAGGTGACTCTCGGAGATTTCCCAGAGGTTCAGTAATTATAAATTTATTTTTATTTATAAGGTATTTTGTTTATGTATATTTCTTTCTTCAGTCTAAAAATTGCTATTTGTATTCTCTTGAAGGTTGATTTTATGGACATGAATTCTTTTAACTTGTTTGTATCTTTGAAAGATATTATTCTTCAACTATGGTTTGTCTTCTTCAACAATAATCTTTCTGGGTATAACAGTCTAGTTTGGCTTCTATGGCTTCTTAGAAATTATACTACATTACATTTGAAAGTCCAGGTTCTTCGGGCTTTCAAAGTTTCTGCTGAGAAATCAGCTATTATTCTATAGGCATTCCTTTGTAACCTATATTGTTTCTTTGTTATATAGCCTATCCTTTGCTTGAGAAACATAATTACTATCTAATTCCCGGTCACTTGGGCCTTCTTTGGTGTTTAGCTTCTTTGAGTCTATGGTGTGTAGCATGGGTATCCTGTATTCTATGGCTTATATCCACTTACAAATAAGTATATACCATACATATCTTTTGGAGATCTCTTGTAGTTTGGAGCCCAGCTCCCCTAGGTCTAGGGACATTGATGAGCAAGATGGTAACTGTGTTTGCTCAATGAGTCGTCACTAATGAGTTGGCACTAAGATTCATTGTCATAACTTCAGGTTGGAAGTCTATGAGTAGACTGCAAGCCATGATTGATCAGCCCAGTGAATGTGGTGGCTGGCAGAGATAAATTAGGTGAAAAACACTGACACTGGAGGTGACTTAAGAAGGGATGGGGTTCTGGCTTCCTGAAGTCTGGGTCCCAGCTGTGGGTGAGATCTGGACTTTAAAGTTTTAAATAATGTTAAGACTGTGAAAGATGAAGGGGAAATTTTGAGATTGAACTAAATGCATTTTGCATTAGGATGCATTCATGAACTTGAGGATTCCAGTAAAGGAAATGCAGGAGTTTTCCAGATAAATACTACCTTACAGGGCTCAGTATTTGAATGCTTGCTCTGCAAGTTGTTGGTGGTGTTTGGGGAGGTTTAGATTTGGTTCACAAAAGAATTTTATCACTAGGGACAGGTGTTGGGTGCTTATAGTCCTGACAGATCTCTAGTTAAATCCTCCATTTTGTTATTGGGATTTACAACATGATCTCTGACCTTTCAGTTCCTGATGCTGTTCTTCCACTTGCGATGTTCCTCTGCACTATAGTGACTATTGTCCCACCACAACCACCCATAGTACAGAATTAACTCTCATTCTTAAGTTGGCTTTAGTTATTATATTTTACCACCACAACAGAAGAGTAACTAATATATTTTTTTTCTCATTTTCTCTATCTCATTAACTGCACATATAAAGATATGTGGCAGACTGTGGAAGCAGCAACTTTAAAATTGATATTAATACCTTAAGTCAATAAATATGTCATTTTATATATGCCAGTCATTTAATACAGTATTAAGTTCATAGTGGTTACTGCTGTGTGCTTCTCTGTATAACGTCGTATATACCTAAAAAGGGTAAAGTATCATGTTTTTCTTACTGTAAGGACTTGACTTTACTCATCGAGGGGATAATAAATTTAAATATCAATCATATCATTTTGTTGCTGTCCATTTATTTCCTTGTTACTTAGCAGCATTTAAATATACTTCTTGAATAAGAGAGTAAATAAGCACATGGAGGCACAGTCATTTCTTTAAATATTTATGCTGTAAGGAGAATTTTATGTATCCTGAGAAAGTCCGTGACATAAAATATGACTGAAAATAAATACATTAGCAAATAAATTTGCATCATAAATTATTCCTCCAACTGTATGGCTTATATACATATTTTTCATTACACCAAAAATCTATAAACGAATTTTAATCCAGCATCATGGTTGCTCTGGTAAGGGATCACATCTAAAGATAGTCTAGATCACTGTGATCCTACCACCAGGCAGACATATCTTTATCCCAGGAGACGGAGGCAATCAGATCTCAGAACTTAAGGTCAGCCTGGTATAGAGGAAGTATCAGGTAAAGAAAAGCTTAGGTCTATGTACAGTGGTACCTGCCTTTAATCTCAGCACTCAGGAGACAGAGGCAGGTAGGTTTCTCTAGTTGTCAGTCAGTTAGTTGGGAGTCAGGGCAGTGAGTGAACTAGAGTTAAGTTCTTTCATGAGTTCATGCAGTTCAGTATAAGTGAGAAGAAGCAGTTGAAGCCAGAGAATAGGGAGTCAGAATATTAGAAAATAATTGCTAGTGTTGAGGCCAAGCAGAGCAATTCAGTGAGAACCTGAGTGTAGCTATGGTAAATCAGTCTTGTCGGAGAGGAGGTTTGAGTTGAATCAGCAATTCAGAGTTCAGAATGAACTAGAAAGGGTGAGCTTATTCAGCAGTAATACTCTTAAACAATATCACCCCAATGGAATAAAAATTACTATAATTGTATGATAAAGGAGAAAACCAGTCACATTTTTAATGCCAAATTGTTATATGGTAATTACCTTTCCTAATTTGGAACCTTGATATGAAGTCAACCTTTGCAGAAAAAAACAGTCTTTAGATAAAACTAATTTTTTCCTTTGTAAGGCATTATCAATTACAGATAGCTTCTGAGTTAGGGTTGGGGACTTCTGTATACTTCCTTTCTTTGTACTGACATCCAAGTGGTTTAGACATGTGTAGGTCCAGTAAATGGCGCCTCAGTCTCTGTGAGTTTACATATATGTCAATACTGTTGTGTCAAGAAGATCTTGTTTTCTTGGTGTCTTGCATCCCTACTGGCTCTTAGACTTTCTTAGACTTTTTCTTCTGTCCATACTGGCCCTTTGAATTAGTCTGTTTCTGCCTTCATAGAGTTTCATAAGTTCTGAAGGGGAGAAATTTGATAGAGAACTTACTGAGTCTCACTGGTTATATAAGCCACATTTACAGGCAGGACCATTGCCCTGCAGTAGGTGGAAAACATAAAAAACAAACAAACAAACAAACAAACAAAAAAACAACTCAGTGGTATGTTGGAAAAGATTTTATATTTATTTATTTTCTTCTTATTATATTTGTCTCACAATGTTCTGTCAGGGCTTTTTATTTTGAACCATACAGATCTTATAAGTTATGATTACTGATTTTATTTTAATGAGTTTTCTGTATGAATAAATGTGTTTGCTGCAGAGTCCATTACTATTTTTTATACTTTTACATTAGCTTTTTATTTCTATTTATTTGTTTGCTTTTCCCTGTTCTTGTTTGTATGATTTTGTATTGATTATTATTATTATTATTATTATTATTATTATTATTATTATTATTATATTGATTATTACTTTGTTGCCACTTTGTTTTCTTAGGAGAAACAAAAAGTACAGATTTGGGTAAGTGGGGAATTCAGAAATATCTAGGAGGAGTGGTGGGAAGGGGACAGAAACTGGGACCAGAATAGATTATATGAAAGAAAATCTACTTTAAATAAACAGAGACAAAATTCTCTGGGAGGCAACTACACTATAGTGATAGCTATATCTCCAATATCACTCTTCTGAAGTTATTTTTGAAATAAATTGCATTTTCCGTAGGTTCCATATGTGCTTGTAGGTGTGCATATACTGTATGAATGTACAAATGCCAAGGTACACATAGAGAGTACAGAGGTCAACTTGCTGTAATTTGTTTTACATTTCCACCACAAGGGACCTCAGGTCATCATTTGTGGTAGCAAAGCACCTTTGTCTAATGAGCCACATCAGAGGCTTAACTTTATTTTTTAAACTCTAGAACAAAATGCCTAAGAGGTTTTATAACCCTCCCTTTAAGGATAAAACTGTTTTAAATACATAATTCCATGAAACCACTTATCTTTCACTTTCATAAGCAGCATAAAGTATTATTCATATCATCTTCTTTAGTTAAAGTAGATAGCATAATTTCAAATTGAATGCACTGTGTTTATAGGAATCATTATATATTACTTTATATACTTACACATTTATTTTGAAAATATTTACATGTATATATGAGCAGAAACATAGTGGAAATTATTCAACCTATTGATATATATGCAATGTGCTATGTGCAATAAACATTTGGAATAATTTAACATGAAATAATAAAATGTTCAAATATAGCATAATCCTATCTGAAGCAAATTACTCATTTTCTATTTTGTGGTATAATTGTATTAAAACATTCAAATGTCATTGTAAACAATGACGTTATATTCTTATTTGTCTAGAAATAAAACGTATGATTCAATGTCATGCATAAATCATTAAGACAGACAATTTAATTTTATTTATTTTAAAAATTATATGGGTAATAGAATATGTCAAAGAAGAAATAGAACTCCAGTCAACTAAAGGCATATTTATTTCACTTCCCAATTAAATTACTGAAATGCCTCTTCAAAGTAGTGACATGATACAAACAACTTCTTAGTATCTATTAAGAAAGTACAATATTCGTTTGTTGCCTTTAGTTTGGTGGGTATTAATTTAATCCCCTCAGAGAATAAAATACTCCATCCTGCAGAGAAATCTTCTTAAGTACAAAAGTAAACTGCTCAAAATAAGAAGTTCTTAAAATTGTCCAGAGTCACTATCCCAATTTGGAAAAAAAATAGGTACTAAGTGTGTCCCTCAGACAAGTCAGGCTGCAAAGACTTAGTTGCTTGAATATAGCAATCGCCTGAGCTTCATGGAAGAAGTTTAGAATAACACAGTCACTTCAAAGAGACATTTTTGAGCTGCCAGAATGCTCTGAAGAGTGACTTGAGGTTTCTAGCTTTTGTATACTCTTATCTGTACTAAGTGGGTTTTGATGATGATGATGATGATGCCATTGAGTGATTCCTGCTTCTGTATAAAATCTCATTAAAATGCATGTTTGGACTTTGGTGACATTGTGATCTGTTGTGACATCCTTTTCTGAGGTGAATAGGACAATGAGGAGGAAAAAAATGAAGAAAGCAATTATGTGATTATATTTTAAATAATATAAAAGTCCCAGAAAAAAGGCAAAAAGATCTATTGCTAAATATAGAATAGATTTTGTGGGTAGACTCGGGGTAGGTGAAAATGGGAACAGGAGGAATCAGGGAAGGGTTGGGAAAAAGGATTAAAGGAGATAATATGGGGAGAGAAAACTGGGATAGTAGGTCATTTGGGGGAGTGGAAACCTAGTGCATTGTAAATTCCCTGGAATCTACATGGTGACCTCGTAATCATGGAGGATATGGATCCTGATTGGCCATTTCTGTAACCAGGCAAGGCTTTCAGTAGTGGGATTCGGATAACAACCATGCCACAAAACCTTCTACCTACAACTTGTCCTGCCTGCAATATGTGCTATTAGTGAGCTAATGGGAATAATGGTGCCAAAAAACTTATGGGAGCAGCCAAGCAATGACTAGTCTAAGTTGAGGCTTACACTATAAGAAGGAGCCTATGCCTGACAGTGACTGGGTATCCAGGATCAGAAGCTGGAAGGCCCAAAGATCTAGGATACAACAAAAACAAGACTCTACTATCATAATAGTAATAATAGTAATGATTAATAATAATAATAATATTTACAATAGTAAATGAAATGATTCTTAATGATATTCTTTTGTACTAATAGACTGAGCCTAGTCCAATCATCATCAGAGGGGCTTTCACTGTCCGTTGATGGGAGCAGATACACAGAAACACAGGCAAATATTAGGCACTCAGGGAACTCAGCAGAAATAGCAGGAGAGAGGAAGGATTATATGAACTGGAAGGATCAAGGATATCAAGGAAACACAGCCTACACACTCATTTAATCAAGGCTCATCAAGTCTCTCAGAAACTGAAGTGACAGTCATGGAGCCTGCTAGGGTCTGCATGAGATCCTCTGCATATCTTTATGTCGTTTGGTGTTATTGTGTTACTTTCAAGGCAGAGTGGAAGCATGTATTGCTGACCATTTTACATGCTCTTGGGTCCATTTTCTTTGTACTAGTTTGACATATTCAGTCTGAATATGAGGATTTTTGTTTAGACTTATTATAACTCATTGTGCCATGTTCATTCGATATCACTGGGCAGCCTCTTAATTTCTGAAGGGAAATGGAGGAGGAATGTTTCTGATTAAGAGGATATTTTATAGGCTACTGAGAGGAGAGGATGCTGTGGAAATTGGGATCAGGATGTATTGTGAGAGAAGAATAAATAAAAACATTTACCAAGTTGTTAAACTTCTTTTTAAATTTAAGTATTAAAAAATAACCATCACATGTTCATTAATTAGACGTGATTCCAAAGCAAGTATTTATGTTATATATCCTAGACCTTAAATATTTTAATATTATCTAGTAAATGAAACAATTTTGAAATTAAACGGGGTAATAATGAATGTAGAAACATTCTATAATTTTATAAAATTTTGACTAATAATAAAGCATTTCTCTTAAGGTTAGAAAAATATGTTTTCATATAAATAAAAGTGAAGTTAAAATATTTTAAGATAAATTTGTATTGATAAACTGTTATAAATAAGTGCAAGAATCAAGGACTTCAAATCTGGTACAAGAGTTAGTTTAGTTTAGTCAACATATATAAATTTAAGTTTCTATACTAATATTAAGAGAAAACATTTTTCTTTGGTTAGTATGCTATATACCTTTGTCAACTTGACACAAACTAAACCCATTTAAAATTAGGGAAGCTCAATAAAGTAAATGTCTTCATAAAATCAAGTTGTGGACAATCCTGGAGGACATTTGTTTAAAAGTGATTGATGGAGGAGAACCTAGCCCAATGTGAGTGATGCCATTCATAGGATGAACAAACAAGAATGGCCTCTGCTTCCAGGTACCTATCCTGCCTGAGTATCTTCCTTGATTTCCTTTGATGATGAATTTATGAAAGCATGAATCAAATAAGTTCTTTGTCCCAAAAATAATTTTGGAGTTGGTATGAAAAGTAGGATATTGCTGTGACAAACCTGACCATGTTTCAGGAATTAATTATGGAAGCTTTTTGGAACTTTGAGCGAGAATAATTATTGAATATTAAGAGCTCAGTGGTATAAGAGATTGCAAGGCAAGAATGTTGAAAGTAATGAAGAAGATGGAGGATCAGCATGTAACATTTCAGAGGAAGTTTAAAGAATCTATGAGGAATGCTTGCTACTTTGAATTAAAAGTTTGTCATTCTCGAGTTATGGAGATGCCAGTACAATGGGGTGACCATTAAGAATAGTATCACTGGTGGGGAGGAGCCTGGTCTTGCTTAGAAGACAGGCTGTGTGGTACAAAAGGCAGAGCTAGAGAAGTGACCCGAAGACTTTTAAGAGGAGCTCAGAAAACCATAAGTGGGTTGCAAACAATAGACATTGCTGCTTATGCTGCAGGAAGTATGGTTTTTCTTTCTTTCTTTTAAGCTTTATTTATTGGTTGAAAAGATAGTTTCTTTCTATTTGTAGACCAAGAATTAGTTCCTTTAAAAAATATTTTTATTGGATATTATATTTACATTTCAGATTTTATCCCCTTACCCCATTCCCCCCACCACCTAGGAACCCCCTATTCTATCCCCCCTTCTCCTGCTTCTATGAGGATGTGCCCCCACCTCCCCCCTACTCCCACCTCCCCACCCTTGAATTCCTCCCCCACTTGGTGTTCAGCCTTCATAGAATCAAGGATCTCCTCTCCCACCTATCTGATCTCCCTGACCTCAAACTGACCTACAGAGCAATAGTGATAAAAACTGCATGGTATTGGTACAAAGACAAGCAGGAAGATCAATGGAATAGAATTGAAGACCCAGAAATGAACCCACACACCTATGGCCATTTGATCTTTGACAAAGGAGCTAAAACCACCCAGTAGAAAAAGGACAGCATTTTCAACAAATGGTGCTGGTTCAACTGGAGGTCAGCATGAAGAAGAATGCAAATCAGTACATTCTTATCCCCTTGTCCAAAGCACAAGTCCAAGTGGATAGAGGACCTTCACATAAAACCAGATACACTGAAACTAACAGAAGAGGAAGTAGGGAAGACCGTCGAATACTTAGGCACAGGGAAAAAGTTCCTGAACAGAACACCAATGGCGTATGCGCTAAGATTAAGAATTGACAATTGGGACCTCATAAAATTCCAAAGCTTCTATAAGGCAAAAACCACTGTAAATAGGACAAAATGGCAACCAATAGATTGGGAAAAGATCATTACCAATCCTATGTCCCATAGAGGGCTAATATCCAATATATACAAAGAACTCAAGAAATTAGACTCCAGTCAACCAAATAATCTTATTAAAAATGGGATAAAGAGCTAAACAAAGAATTCTCAACTGAGGAAACTCGAATGGCTGAGAAGTACCTTAAGAAATGCTCAACATCCTTAGTAGTCAGAAAAATGCAAATCAAAACAACCCTGAGATAGCACCTCACACCAGTCAGAATGGCTAAGATCAAAAACTCAGGTGATAGTAGATGATGGCGAGGATGTGGAGAAAGAGGAACACTCCTCCATTGTTGGTGGGATTGTAAACTGGTACAAACACTCTGGAAATCAGTCCAGCAGTTTCTCAGAGTTTGGTTTTTCATTGATCTGACTGTGATGTCCTCTAGTTTTTCCTTTTTAAATCATGGACATAGAAATACTTACTTTATTTTTTAGTTTACAATAGCTCATCATTGTGATACAAATTTTTAAAGAGATTTTAGATTCCAATGGAGAGTTTGGATTTTAAAAGTACTGAATTTTAAAATGTTTAAATTTGTAGAGGCTAAAAATTTTTTTAAAGTTTTATAAAGTTTTATGTTGCTATGTTTATAAGAATCTTATAGAGAACAAAGAAGCAAAGGTTGGGGCTTAACAACGGTGTGTTTGTGTATTGGGTTGACAAAGTATCAATTATGCTGAATAGGTTTATGTCAATTTGGCATAAAGTAAAATTATTGGAGAGGAGGAAAGGTATCAAATGATTAAGAAAATAAATATTGCTTCTATAAGATTAGGATATAGGCTATAGTATAGGAATTTTATTAATTAGAGACTAATGGGAGAGAGTTTTTCCATTGAGTGTAATATTATGCTTGCCCTGGTGGTTTAGCATTTTATAAGAAAGAAGGCTGAGCAAGCCATAGGGATCAAGCAAGTAAGTTGCAGTCCTCCATGTCCTCTACATCAGCTTCTGTCTTCAGGTTTCTTCCTTCTTGAGTGTCTATTCTATCAATTCTTTGATAATGAAGTGTGATCTCAAATTATAAACCAAATAAATCCCTCCCTCCACATGATCCTTGATCATGGTGTTTTGTAGGAGGAATGAGATAGATTCAAGCAACTATTTAATTTATTTGTTTTATTCTATTGCTTGCTTGAAATCTCATATCTTTTTCCTGGTAAAGAATCTGGGGACAGACTCGTAGAGATGGGGGTGGAGAGAAAGTATGGGACGTGGAAGAGTTGGAGGGTGCATGGGGGATAAAATCTGGAGTATAAATAAACAAACAAATAAATAATAATAATAATAATAAAAATGAATCTAACTTGGTCCTTAGGAGATGCTTATTTCATTAATTGCCGCCTCACTAGTAACAGCATCACAGATTGGAAACGTAACATCTAAGTTAAGATAGCAAAAATATGGTGGTGTAAGTCTCTGGCCAATCACCTTTGCCATTAAGCAGGTTTCAGGTTCAATGAAAAATGGAGAAAAGAGAAGAGTAATCAAGGAAGACACTGAAGTTTACCTCAGGCCTCCAGTTTACCCCAAGACTGACACAGAGAGAGAGAAAGAGAGAAAGAGAGAGGGAGGGAGAGAGAGAGAGAGATCTTTTATAACATATCTAATTACATAATTGCTTGGATCATATTGAATTCTGTGTGGTCTAACATATAAGAACAGACTTGATTTTAGTATTGACAATATTTATGGCAAGGAGCATAACATTAGTGGGCTTTTATTTGAAAAAAATTAGTGGAAAATTCTTTGGCCAAATGTCATAGTTCTTGTATATATGTATTTATGTATATCTAAAACCTGGAGAGAAAAAAGTCAAAGGCAGAAACATCTACAACATTGTTTAATAATGTTGAAAAAAAGTCAAAGACAGAAACATCTGCAACATTGTTTAATAAGAGACATTTTATCTCTTATGTTTTAGTTACTCAAGAGAAATATGATATCAATTTTTATATACTCTGGAGTTGACTTGAAGACTTATTTAAGAAACACTTGTTCAAAATTAACACAAAAATATTAGTGTGGAAGCTATATTATTATATGGGAGATAACCCATATCATTCACTCATGAAACATCACCAAGGATTTTGTGGTGAGGGGTTATACAATTTAAACAGACTTGATAAAAACCTGTCAAAAATAAAACATGAATTATGTGGTTTGAATTATTCTTCTGTTACATCATTTTTCTTCATGTTCTGAAATTACCTCATCTTATTTTATTTTTATAAATATAAAAGTTTAGATGTAATAGAATCAAAGTATTTCAGTAATAATATTAAGATTATACATGATATGTGACAGATATGTGATATTATTGTAGATCGTATACTTTATATATATGATATATGATTTGGGGTATATGGTGTTTGACATGTGACATATGACAATATATGACATACAATGTATGATATATGCTATGTAATATATAGATATGATATTTTGACTATATTTTTGTGAATATAAGTGATTACTCCTTTATTCTAGTAATACTTGCTGCATGCTACCTAACTTCACATTTAAAACATCAAAAAATGCAATTTTTACATGCTTAGGAAAGTATTTTTTCTAAGTCACAGTGACAATTTTTGGCCTATGTCTCTGTATTTGTTGAAAATATTTTTAAAGAGTGCAGTAATCTAAAAAACAAAAATACAACAGGAGAAGTAACCTCACTATTAGAAAACTATGAGACTCATGTTGCCTTTTATAGAAGATGGTTTTCCCCTAAAGCTTCACCAGTGTTTTAAGTTATTAAAAAAATCATTCTATATAAAACATCATGAGGATACAAAGACTCCAAAAATTACAAAATCACTAAAGAAATAATTTTCTCAGACACATGACAAATAATGTCACTGTTTAGATGCATACTTAATGTGTTTAATGCATATATGCAATTAAAATACTCAATGGCACATGAAACAAGGTGTAGGTTAGTATAAAATTACTTAAAGATTTTAAAAACAAAGAAACCATGAAGTCTGAAAATCAGGTAAGAGACTTTATATCACAAGTAATCATAGTACTGAAATCTATATTATTATTATAAAGACTAAGATATTATAGAACTATTCAACCCAGAACTTGTGAACAAGTTTTTTATCTTGTGAACAAGATAAAACTGAAGAAGTGTCTTCAGAAGAAATAATTTGAAGAACTGAAACTGGATTAATAAAAGTCCCATTTGAACTAAAGTACTTCAGAAAGGAGACAAGAAAGAGCAATAATAGAACCTAGTCAATTAAAAAATACTGACTGTCCAAGAGAAATAGTTCAGAGTAAACATTGAAAAATATTTAGGTGACAGAATGACCCAAGCAAATCTAGATGTTTCTAGACTTGTAAAGAAGCTATAGTTAGTGTCTTCTACTTTGTGATGCAATGCGCTCTTACCACTTTCAAGACCTGTGTTCCAAAGAAATGTCATATATTCTATTATTACCATATTTAAATTTATGTTTCACGATAGAACTAATGGATTCAGAGTTATACAGTGGCAGCAAAATCTGTTCTATTTTGAACATGTCAAGTTAAGTGGATATAATTTTATGTGGTACCTCAAGTACAGATTTACTGTGTTATGAAAGGGTCTTTTGTTTTCTGGAGTACTGAATAAGTCAGTATTCTACACTTTATGCATTAATGCTATTCATTACTGTAAAATCATGAGCTAAGTACCTGCTGAGTTAAATAGGAAAGTATTTTGAAACTTTCAAAAAATTTGTTCTCATAGTTAACTCAAAATGTTTTTGAAGAATTTGTGACCACAAAAATTACAATATTAGATAGCATTGCCCAAGAAGATATTGTGGCTTTTGCATTTAAATCCATTTAGGTAGTTTGTTGCATTTATTGGCACTTATATGTTGAACCATCTCTGCATTTCTAATACAAAGATTATTTGGTCATGGAAAAACGCAACTTTCATTTTTTTAAAAAATGGAAAATAGACTTTTCAAACAAAAGCTTATCACACTTTCCTCTCTCCCAACTCTTTCCAAATCTCTGCTCCACATTAAACCAAATTCATACATTTTTCCTTAGTCATTAGAAAAAAAAAAACAAGCATTTAATAACAGCAGCAGCAGCAGCAGCAGCAGTACTAGTAACAAAACAGAAAAAAACAAGCAGAACAGAAGACCAAATAAAAAGCAGAAGAAACACACAGACACAGACACATTCATATTCAGATACATTTTTGATTTGTCTGTATTCAATGCCCAAATGTCTTGTTGAGCACTTTTAATCTGTTACTCAAGAACAATTTCTTTTTGTTTTGTTTGTTTGTTTGTTTCGAGACATGGTCTCTCTGTGTAGCCCTGGCTGTCCTGAAACTCACTCTGTAGACCAGGCTGTCCTCAAACTCAGAAATCCACCTGCCTCTGTCTCCCAAGTGCTGAGATTAAAGGCATGCGCCACCACTGCCCGGCAAGAACAATTTCTTAAAGTTTTATTTTTTGTTTATAGTGTGAAACTTTTGAATCTTTGTACCAAATAAGATAGCTGCTATTTCACAAAACTGTATCTGGAATTTTTATCCTGTTCCACAGATTTATATCTTTGCTGCTGTATCATCTTCCACAGTGTTCTTTCTGTTCAAGATTTCTTTGGATGTCCTTAGTTTTTTGTATGTGAACATGGAAGTTTGAAAATTTTCATTGTTGTTATTGTATTGTCATTGGTTTTGTCTTTTGGTATTTTGTTATCTTTCTCTTTTGTCTTTTGTTTTATGCTACATCTGTGAAGAATGACTCTTGGAGCCTGGAATTTTAACTGGGATTACATTTAATGTGAAGATTGCATTTGGTAAAATTCCCATTTCACAAGATTAATTCTTCAAATCCATAGACTTGTAACCATTTTTTTTCCGTCTTCTAGTATTTTCTTCAAGTTCTTTGGTTGCCCACTTTAACTCTCTAGTAAGGCCCTATTGCTAAAGACACAACTCACATATTTATAGAATATAGCAAAGTCAGTCTCATGTTGACTAAAATATGTTCTCCTTGATGGATAGCTAACATAGTACAAAAAAGTTTATAAAGACTGCTGAAGAAGAAAATGTATCAAACATCTTACCCAATAGTAAATGTTGCATTCTAGAATACCTCTGAACTATGAGAGTCTACAAGGTTGTTCCTGGCATACTGCATAGGGTTATCACCAAACACTTTCTGCATGACTAGAAGATCTGCTTTGCAAGAAAGTTTCAATATTACTTACTGTAAACCTGGTCAAAAGCTAATGAATGTAGAAATCGTAAACCCTGAGGCATCGGTAGATTTATTATATGTCCATGCTCTCTTGTGACTTTCTAGTCATTATGAGATAAAACCATCTACTATGAGCTAAAATAATCCTTTCTTTTGGGTGTCACTTTTATAAGGTTATTTTTTGTCATAGTAATAGAAAAAGAAAATAAAAGATTTTTTTCTCTTGAGGGTTAATTGATGGTATATATATATTAATTCTTATACTCTATTTTGTTCTGACAAAAGTAGATTCTTTGGCATTTCTAATATAGTCTGATTTTCTGTTATTTTTTTATTTAATTTTTCTATCTTGGTGACTTGCCTGCATGTATGTCTATACTCCATATATATATATGTCTGGTGTCTGTCAAACCAGAAGTGGATGTGAGTTCCTCTAGATCTGGAGTTACCGATGGCTTTAAGTTGTCATGTAGGTACTAGGAACTGAACCTTGGTCCTCCAAAATAGTAATGAATACTCTTAACTTCTGAACTATTTGTCAGACCTAATGTGCATTTCAATTTGATATGTTTGCATAAATTTCTTATATGCTCACTCCTTTTATAAACACATAGACTAGCAAGCATTTATACTTACGTTCAAGTCCAGAAACTTGATATTTCTAGAGAAATTTTAATTCTGCAATGTAGCTGCTCTAGGAAAGGTCATACCCAAAGACATTATAGGTCTAAGTAATCAGGCTAGAATAAAAATATGTCTTTAATCTCAGGAGACAGAGGCAAACAGATTTGTGAGTTCAAGAAGAGCCTAGTATATATCAAGTTTCATATAAAGAAAAGCTTAGGTCCAGTCTTGGAGGTATATTTTAATCCCAGCACTCATTAAACAGAAGCATATAGATCTCTCTCTGTCATTTCTTTTGGGTCAGTTCAGTTGGGTCAGTGAGTTGAGAGGCACTTCAGTGGAGTTGAGTTTCTGTCAGTTCAGATCATGAGATTCACAGGTAGTTTTTACTGTTACAGAGAGAGGCTAAAGAGAGAACAAGCTAGAAGCAGGTGAATTCAGAAAGAATAAGAGAATGAGAAGGAGTCAGAAATCAAAACACATTTCTAGAGTTAGTGTGAGGTGAAGCAGTGCAATTCAACCAGAAGCTAAGAGAATCTAAACTGGATCAGTCAGGTTGGAGAGGACTTTGAGCCAGAGTAGCTGAGTTGAATCTAATCAACTGGAGTTCAGAAAGAGCTAGAAAAGGTGAACTTCTTCAACGGTAAGCTTCTGAGATGGCGTTTACCACAGGAAACAAAAGTCACTTTTACAAGCATTAACTTTATTATTTCTAGATTTGCTAAATTTGATTCAAATCCTGTCTTTTAAGATATGACATTAATTTCATCAACCAAAATGAGCCAGATTTTAATTATAACACCCATTTTATAGACAAATAATATATTGCATATATATTCTAATTGCTGCAGACCTAACAATCATACCTCATTCCATGAGTTAAATTTCATATCCAAGTTATAATAATTATCCTCACATTATTTATTAATATTTGGGCAGAATTCACAAAGCCTCAAGAAATAACAGAGGAACATCTTAAATGATCTTAAATAAGGACTTGTTTGGAGAAAGAGAAGTAAGTGTTTTATAGTTTTATGTGATGATAGTGAATAAGCTTCACAATGAAATATTGGGTAGACTGGAATTATCACAGCTGTTAAAGCAGTTTCAGCACTCTTACATCAAAAGAACATTCTTATATTTGAACTTGTAAAAAGGCAGAACAATTTATATAAAAATATGTTTATTTTAGTTTCCACTGACATAATTATATATTAATTTCTGTGTTAATTGAAAATTCATAATAAAGGAATAATGTTTTGTTTATGATATTAAGGAATGAATATATTGGTGTACAGAATAACTATCAATGTATTTTAAAGTCTTTCAACATAATAGTACTATATAGGGATGATGGAAATTATAACATTAAATAATTATCACACAATGCTGAAGTTGAGGAATATATTTATATAGGTGTAGTTGCAACTGCTTCCTTAATGTAGATCAGAGTTAATTTAACAACAACTGTAATGTAAAATGAAAAAAATTTAAAGTGTAGTGCACATACAAAAATGCTTTTGTTTAGGTAACATAACATCTGCAAATGTTTACTCTGGTGCTAAAATGTAGTATAATCCTTGAGAAAATGTTAGGGGAAAATGGACAGATGTCAGGAGTTTATCATAGGCAGTTGCTACCATAGGAATAGATTAACAAACCATCTGGTGATGTCGTGGAGCAGGTGTTAGCAAACTGTAACACCATGGACCAAACTGAACTCTCTGCCACATTATAAATAAAGTTTTATTGGATAAAATACATATTCATCTATTTACCGCTATTACATGTTCCAAACACTCACTTTCTAGACCTTTCCAAGGAATTATGTCTGCCACAAATGTGCAAGGATTGAAGCAAATGTTGAAGGAAGAGAACTTCTATTAAAATTAAATAGTCATAAAAGGCCAATGGTGAGTGATGTTGAATGAACAGACTATTTATGCAAATGTATTAAAAAAATAAATCTCTGAGAGGTTATGAGAAAACAAACCAGCAGAAGGAAATGACCTTTGCTTACTAGGAGGGAATTATGTAATTTTGTCTTGTTAGTTTGGTATTGAAAAGTAAAAGTAGAGTTTAGATTCTAAATTCTGTAGTTTATTTGATTTTTTTTGGTTGTGGGTAACAGAGTTGTGAAAACAGTATTCTTGTCTGAAATGTACTTGTTCTTTAAGTATTACTGTAAGGAATTTAATTAAGAATTTTCTTAGAGGGACCACCGTAACAAAGTGGAATTTTGTGGAGGAATAGAAGACTGTGTGCCACTGAATAATAATAACAGAGGGTTAAAGAATAGTGTCAATTTAGAAAACTCTTCTATGACAATAGGATATATATATATATTAGACATAATAGTGTCTTCCACCTTAAATGTCTTCCACCTTAAGACAATAAAACAAAGAGTATGGAAAATAAGACTATAATTTTCATATAAAGGCAAATTTCAGCTTAGGAACAAGAGAGAATTTTGTCACAGACAGCTCATTGAACAAATAAAAAAATGTGTCATCTGTGTGCTCTGTACTTGGGTGTGGTTGGCACGTGTCAAACATGCTATTACAAGTCAATATAAGAATGAACCCAGTGAGAATTCACTGAAAAAAGTAGACTTTTTATTCTTATTTAATTATTTTACCAACTTAGACATAAAAATAGTGACATTTTTGGAGAGCCATAAACAATGCAAAGGAACACAAAAGAAAATCTATCCAACTGGGCTTAAATCAGCCTTTGTACCCATATGGGCAGGTATCTTAATGGAAATTTTTATGGTATAAAAATGGATAATGTACTGAGAATTGCCAGTAGCTGATCAATAGGATTTCATTTACAAGGAAGTCTTCACATAGAAACCAGAATTTCTTGCTATAAACTAGAGGTTTTCTTATATGTAATGTAAAGCAAATATTATGTGATATCATTAAAGCTCCAAAACTTCTATCCTAAAGTCATGTGTTATAGAAAAAAAAAATCTTACTACAACAGTATTTTAAATTGGAGGGTAGAAATGTTATATATGTATGACAATAGTATTCTCTTTATAGATTATTTGGATTTTGAGATTTTACATTTGAAATGAAGTATATCATCACTAATTTCAGGCTTATTCTATGCAACATTTTTTAAAATGTGGACTACTTTCATGTCATACTACATATCACTAGTATGCAAATTATAAATCTTAACGTTTTTATGATAATATTTAGAAGCTTAGACAAAATAAATGATGTAAATGATAAAAACAAATCATGGCTGAGTATTTGTTATTGTTAAATATTTGTAGAAGTAGATGATTAAATTTATAAAATAATGACATTGCTTGTGATGTTGTTTATACACATGTGTAGCATACTAAAATATCAAAAATGCAAAGAAGTTAGGTGAAGCGGGAAAGATTAGGTACTTCTTGCTGTAATTTTTCCAATTTGAATACATGTTGTATATTTTAGTAATTGAGAATTAGATAGTTTTCTTGATAGTATTAACCCCCAACCTTGATCTTTTGTTGTTATTATTAGACTTTTACAATTCCATAGGAGTATGTAATATATTTTATTAATTTCTTTCCTGTTTGATAGTTCCCTCTATCATTCCCTTCCTACTCTTGCTAACCACTTTCTAGCAGATTACTCTGCTATTTTCATTCTTTTTTTTTCTTTTGATCATTTGTAATCCTGTGAGTTTAATTGGGACTGCTTCATTAAATATTCATGCTGTGGTATGTGCTGGGATATAAACAACTAGCCAATGGCTGCAGCACTCAAGGAAAAGACACTTCCTGTAGCAACCACCTACTGACAATACCTACTCTGAGATGGAAAATTATGAGCTACCCAGTACTTGATGGAACCTGATTGTGGCTTAACTTCCACAGATCTTTAGTAGAAAACAACAGGTCCTGTGAATTCATGAGCAAATTTGCTATGTCCTTTCCAGAAGACATTATTTCACATCACTCTTTTCCCCCTTTTGGACCTTTTAGTTTTTTATGGCCACTACTGCAGTATTCCCTGGACTTTGGAAGAGGTCCCATTACACGTAGATAGTGTTTGAGGAAATATAAACACAATGTCTCAGTTGGTCATTTAATCATCTGACAAATTGACTACATTTATTATAATTTTATTCCTTTGTAAAAATTTATTTAAAGAGTACATATTTCTGAATTTTTTAAATCTCATAAAATCCCATGTAATTTTATCTTATTTTAATAGTTGGAATTATAAAAGATCATCTGAAGACACAGAAGTGTAGTTTTTTAAACTTGTCTTACATTTAAATCCTTCAAGAGCATAAATTTAATGTATAAATGTATATGTGACACTCTTTTCTCTACCAAGAAAATTAGCACATTTGTTATTTCAAAGAATTTTCTCCTGTTCTTTTGTAAATTTTCTTTACAGTTCCTTTTCACAGATTTAATCCTCAAATACTTTCTGTTACTGAAAATCAATTGATAAATTTAAACAAGATACCACATTGTAGTATTACTATTGTTAGCCTAAACAGAAAAATAAATTTAAATATGTCAAATTATACGTATATTATACAAATAAGTAACTTTAGTGATACAAATATTTTAAAAGATACCATAATCATAACTTATTATTATAAAAATTAATGAATTTAATGAATTGTATCTGTTTATAGTTCTGTGTAAACCTATCTAATTCAGTTATGTATATGTAATATATATATATATATATATATGTATATATATATCATATATGTACTATTCATTATGTATAATGTGAGCTTACCAATAGATAGTAAAATATACAGATTAGAAAACCTGTAAATGTTTATGTGTATAACAAAGAATGGGGTTGGACATAGTACTACCTGAGGACCCAGCATATATTCAAAAGATGCTCCAACATATAATAAGGACATATGCTCCACTATACTCATAGCAGCCTTATATATAATAGCCAGAAGCTGGAAAGAACCCAGATGTCCTTCTACAGAGGAATGAATATAGAAAATGTGTTACATTTACACAATAGAGTACAACTCAGCTATTAAAAACAGCAAATTCATGAAATTCTTAGGCAAATAAATTGAACTAGAAAATATCATCTTGAGTGAGGTAACCTAATCACAAAAGAACACACATAGTGTGCATTCACTGATAAGTGAACATTAGCCCAAAAGCTTCACATACCCAAGATACAATTCACAGACCCCATGAAACTCAAAAAGAAAGACCAAAATGTGGATGCTTCAGTCCTTCTTAGAAGGGGGAACAAAATAATCATAGAAGGATATTCAGAGACAAAGTATAGAACAGAGACTGAAGGAAAGGTCATCAAGAGACTGCCCCACCTGATAATTCATCCCATATACAGTCACCAAACCCAGATACTATTGTGGAATAGTGCTTGCTGACAGGAGTCTGATATAGCTGTTGCCTGAGAGGCTCTGCTAGAGCCTGACAAATACAGAGACAGATGACTTCAGTGAACCATTGGATTGAGCAAGGGGTGCCCAGTGGAGGAGTTACAGAAAGGATTGAAGGAGATGAAGGGGTTTGCAACCCAATAGGAAGAACAACAATATCAACCAACTAGATTTCCCAGAGCTCCCAGAGATTAAACTACCAACCAAGCAGTACACATGGAGGAATCCATGGGTCCAGCTGCTTATGGAGCAGAGGATGGTCTTGTCGGGCATCAATGGGAGAAGAGGCCGTTGGTCCTGTGAAGGCTCGATGCCTCAATGTAGAGGAATATCATGGTGTAGGTGCAGGGGGGGGGAGCACCCTCATAGAAGCAGGGGAGGTGTTTCCAGAGAAGAAACCAGGAAAAGTGATGACACTTGAAATGTAAATAAATAAAATATCTAGTAAAAAAAAAAGAATTATCCTGGGGGAAAAAAAAAGAATGTGGTTGGAATGGAAAGTAAGTAAGAATAATAAATAGATCATCTCTGAAAACCTTGGAGAAAGAAAATATTTTCCTCAAAAGAACCAGACATTATTAAGTTTTTCTATCGCATTTTGAAAAGCAGAATGCACAATCAAGTTATAACAACACTGGTCTGTCACAGTCACATAATGGTGTGAGCTTAACAAATAAGTTAATGATGTCCCTGCTCCTTTGTACAATCACTCATTGGAAAATGATGAGTCGAAAATTTTTGTGCAGGATGCCCATCAATAGTCATTGAGATAGAAACCAACATGGAATCAATATTTTTGCAAAAGACACAAACTAGAAATAGTGAGAAAATTTTTTAAAATAACGGAGAGAAAAGTCTGCAACTGTATGGTAAAAATATACATTCCTATGTTCTACAGATGTGAAATCATGCTATTTTATATGCATGGGATTGTTTTAAAGATCTGAATAACATTCTGAGATCATGTCCTTTCACATTTATATTCTATTATAAATATTGCAGAAAATTAAAATCTTCTAAGATATATTTTGTTATAAGAAATATCTCTTTCCAGTCTACTCAGTCTATATTCCAAAATCCTTTCTACTATATGTTCAGTAAAAGTCAAATGAGCCTGACTCTGTTTAACTCAAGCAGTTTGAATATTTCCATTGGAATTTTTCAAAAGTTCCAATGAAATTATTTGAATATTGTTGCACTTGATATTAAATTTTATAATATGTTTATTGGTTTTATTACTGTGAATATACTAAATATCCTCTCAAAATCTAGGAATTCTTATTAAAACTTTTTATATCTGACATAAAATTCTAAATAATTAAGAATTATTTAGATAATTATGATGCAGAAATAACACAACTAAAGTAATAACACAACTAAGATATATGAAGAGGGTTTTTATACATTGACCTACTATATGCACTAACATGTTTTAAAAATTTAAAGTATTAGGGAAAGTATGACTTGTCATTTCCTCAAACCAAAACTATAGTATGTATTGTTCTTTTTATGTGTCTAAAATGGTACTCTCACTTCTGATAAAACTCACATTTTTGTAATATTATTTATTTTTTATTACAGTTGATTAATTTTTACTTCAGTTTCAGTCACCAACAAATTTAAGATTACATCATGCTGTATATTTCACAAAATACAATTATTTCCATCTTGTATTATTGGAATTTTATATTCAGTAAACTCTAGTCCCCAAAGCCTCTGGACTGTTATACACTACCACTCATTTACATTGAATCATGTGCTATTTGTCTTCGTGTGATAGGTTTACTTCACCTACTTTGATTTCTTCAAGATTAATTTCTAATATTGACTACTGTTGGTTACTTTCTAAGGTTGAATCACACAATTTATCTATACATTAGGAGACCATAAATTAGATCGACATATAACTAGGCAAATGTGAATGTAGCTGTTATAAAACACTAGTATAGACTCATGCTTTCAAGTCTCTACTTCCAATATTTTCACATATTTTACATAGAATTAAGTGCATTGTATGGTCAATCAACTAAGCTTGTTGAGAATCTGCTAGTGCCATCAAATGACACTAGCTATTATTCCTACCAACAGCAGAAAATATCTTAGCTTCACCACATCTTACCCAACATGTAGCATTTTTTAATTTTATTCCATCTCATGATAATTAAATATAATGTCTATTGTGGGATTTCTATGTATGGATTATATATAAAAGCATTTCTTTGTCATATTTATGATAATATCACATGTATTTTGTTTTTATTCTAGGGGTTTTATTGTTTAGGTTATGCTGTAGCTGAGTGATAAAACCTTTTCTTAGCATGTGTTATCAAATCCTAGTACCACAAAAAACCAAAAACCTGAGAACCAAGACATGATTTTATCATGTTTATGTCAGAGAAGATATTTTCTTTTTGTTAATTAATTTATTTCTTTTAAACTCCAAATTTTATTTCCCTCCCGGTCCATCCTCTGACTGATCCACATCTCATGCCTTCTAACTACCCCACTGTCTCCACGAGAATGTCCCAAATCCCCACCCTCCACCCCACCTGACCTCTAAACTCCCTGGGGCCTCCAGTCTCTTAAGGGTTAGCTGCATCTTCTCTGACTGAACCCAGATACAGCAGTCCTCTGCTGTATATGTGTTGGGGGCCTCATATCGTCTGGTGTATGCTGTCTGGTCGGTGGTTCAGTGTTTGAGAGATCTCAAGGGTTCAGGTTAATTGAGACTGCTGGCCCTCCTACAGAGTCTCTCTTCTCCACAGCTTCTTTCAGCTTTTCCCTAATTCAACCACAGGAGTCAGCAGCTTCTGTTCATTGGTTGGATGCAAATGTCTGCATCTGACTCTTTCAGCAGCTTGTTGGGTCTTTTGGAGGGCAATCATGAGACGTCCTTTTTTGTGAACACTCCACAGCTTTAGTCATAGTGTCAGGCCTTGGGGCCACCACTTGAGCTGGATCCCACTTTGGGCCTGTTGCTGGACCTTCTTTTTCTCAGGTTCCTCTCCATTTCCATCTCTGCAGTTCTTTCTGACAGGAACAAATATGGATCAGAGTTTTTACTCTGGGATGACAACCCCTTCCCTCATTTGATGCCCTGTCTTTCTGCTGGAGGTGGGCTCTATGAGTTCTCTCTTCCTACTGCTGAGCATTTCATCTAAGATCCCTCCCTTTGAGATCCGAGAGTCTCTCACTTCCCAGGTCTCTAGTGCACCAGGAGCTGTCATCCTTATTTAGACTGCATTTGCACAAGAGAATATAATATTCCTTATGTATTTTCCTTCTAGATATATTACATACCATCATACCATACATACACACATACACACACACACACACACACACACACACACACACACACACACACACACACACATATATATATATATATATATATATATATATATATATATATATATGGTATGGAATTTTTATTTATATCATTTACATGCAGTATGTGTGTATATATACATTTGGGTATGGTGCATGTATTGCTGTGATTACTAATTATGCCCAGGAAAATTTCTACCCCAAATTTACCCTATCTACAAGAAATGCCAGGGCAAAGATGGAGCAGAGACTAAGAGAATGGCCAACCAATGACTGGCCCAATCCCTGACATTATTAATTATACCCTACCTGCACAGAGAAGCCTAGCATAATTGCCCTTTGAGAGGCTCCATTCAGCAGGTGACTCAAACAAATCCAGAGATTCACAGCATAACTTAAGACAGAGCTCAGGGACTCTTAAGCAAGAATTGAGGGAATGATTGAGGGCCCCGAAAGGAATAAGAATTCTATAGGAATACCAACTAACCTGAGCCTTAGGGCCTCTAAGCAACTGAGGCACCAACGAAGGAGCATAGACAGACTGGATCGAGGCCCCAGCATATATATATATATATATAGCAGATGTATAGCACAGTCTTTGTGTGAGTCCCTCAACAACCAGAGAGAGGGTTGTCCCTTAAGCTGTTGTCTGTCTGTGAATCCTGTTTCAACTGGGCTGCCTTGGCTGGCCTGCATGGGAGAGGATGTGCCTAGCCTTTTAGAGACTCAATATGCCAAGGTTGAGTGGATACCCTGGAGTGCCACAACACTCTCAGAGAAGAAGAGGAAAGGAGATGGTAAGAGGGGTTGTGAGATGAGGAGACCAGGAGAGAAGACAGCTATTGGAATGTAAAATGAATGAATGAATGAATGAATGAATGAACAAATGAATGATAAATAAATGGAAAACTTTATGTCATCACAAGTTCACAAGTTTATAGTCCTTCTAGATGATGTCACAATATTCATACATTTACTGTTCTAAATTTTCTTCATCAAAGTCATAATGAGAAGAAAGATGGCTAATAAATTACAGATACTGTTTAGACTTTATGTTAATGCTCTTAATAGTGAAACCTAGTAACTCAGCCACTATCTAAGCTATTAATTTCTCATTCTACCTACTTATTTATACAATCTAGAATCAATGAGTCTCAGCAGATTAGACACAAGTAAACAACTAAGTGAAAAGCAAAGTTTCCACCTTAAGCTTTAGCACCACAGTTTTAGCAATAAAAGATAAACAATCCCAGAGAAAAATTGTTGAGATATTTTCAAAGTAAAAACATAATTTATATTTTGGGAAAAAAAGATGTACAACTTTAGACTGTTACAGGAGAAGGCCAACAAAACAGAAACTTCTTAGTTATGTTCCAATAGATTGTTTTTTTATGAAAGGTATTAAGATATTCAATTCCAAGACAACTTGGCATACCTAATTTACATTTTAAAATAATTTCAATGTGAATAACTATAAATATACACATAGTATTCACTCACTGATAATTGGATATTAGCCTAGAAGCTTGAAATACCCAAGATTCAACTCACAGACCACATGAAGCTCATGAAGAAAGGAGACCAAGTGTGGGTGCTATGGTCTTTCTTAGAAGAAGTAACAAAATACTCATGGGACCAAATATAAAGACAAAGTTTGGGACAGAAACTGAAGGAGGGGCCATCTGGAGACCATTCCACCTGAGTATCCATCTCATGTGCAGTCACCAAAGGTAGACACTGATGTGGATGTCAGGAAGTACATACTGACAAGAGCCTGATATAGCAGCTGTCTCCTTAGAGGTCTGCCAGAGTCTGACATATACAGAGGCAGATGCTCAGAGCTAACCATTGAATTGATCATGTGGTTCCCAGTGGAGGAGTTAGAGAGAAGACTGAAGGAGCTGAGAGGTTTTGTGGCCCCATGAGGAGAGCAACAATATCAACCAACCAGAGCTCCCCAGGGTCTAAAACACCAGTCTGGGAGCACACAGGGAGGGACCCATGTCTCCATCTGTATATGTAGGGGAGAATGGCTTTGTCAGGCATAGGTGAGAGAGGAGATCTCATGAAGGCTGGACACCGAGTGTGGGGGAATTCGAGGATGGAGAGGTGGGAGTGGGGAGTTGGTGGGGGCACACCCTCATAGAAGCAGGAGAAGGGGGGATGTTATAGGGGGTTCCTGGGAGGGGGGAATGGGGTAAGGGGATAACATCTGGAATGTAAATAAAATATCCAATACAAATTTTAAAAACATTTTCCATAATTATATTAAAATTTTATGATTATGTTAAACTTTATCTAAACATTCTGTAATATATAACTATTTCAAAATTACTGCCACTGCATGTTAATTATATGCAATTGTTGTATTTTGGTTTTATGATTTTAATTAATTAAAAAATGTAAGATATACATTAAAGAAAATATAAATTACAGTAAGATGTTTTTGTCAGATAAGCACACATATATACACAAATTTCTGTTATATCAGAATTTAAAGTTGTACATATTACTATTTAAAAATGTTATATCTTTATATTTAACAATTTTTAAATATACACAAATTTAGACCATAAAATAGGACACAATAGTTAACAGAAACAATCTAGGTAAAAGAGATGGCACTTAAGTTTCCTCTTGTCATCAGAAAAGCTGACATCAGCATGAGCAGCTCTATGTTGTAATTTGAAAATGACCTTGAGTGATTATTTTCATATCGTTCAGCCAGCTATTCATTGAGAAATATTCCCTAGGGAAGCAATCCTCCAAATTCTGATTACCAATGAATAATGCCTTGGCAGAAAAGTCTCCAATAATGGTATTAAACTCAGGGGGAAGTTATGATGTCAGTTAATAGGATTTAAAAAGCACAGCACTTTGACAACTGTCAAATTTGTTCCAGGCCTTGAGGGATCTGAATGTTCATTAACCAAAGGGTCATATATTAACTCAAGACCATTCATTCATTTCAAGGCACTGTATCAGTTCAGAATAGGGAAACACCACCGATGTGAGATATCACATTGTTGAATGTCACAGGAATGTGACTCACCTGCAGCTGTCTCAGTTCCTTTCTAAAGAACTTGAATAAAAACTATCTTAAAGCTTCACACATTGTGAATGTCCTCATTATAGATCAGACCTATATCTTACATTTCCTTAAATATTTTACGAGGTTCAAACAAATGTAGACATTGGAAATTGCTTCTCTGGACTCTCCACATTGGGAGAAACAACCAAAAAGTAATAGAGACTCTCCTTCCAAGTGAATCAAAGTGAATCAAGCAGCTGGTAAGATCTAAGGCCAATACCTCCCTTTTTATTTTATTGATAACTTTGGCCACATGGGTGCAAAATTTCAGTATTTCTCCTTTATACTGATTTTTTGTCTTCATTTACTCTTTTGTCATAATAATGATCAAAACTTTGACCAAATATTCACATATGTTTTATCATTGTTTTTATTCACTTGTGTCTAGAAAGAAAGTGTTTTATGAATATGGATCATTATGATATGGGTGTATATTTTATACCTAACTGATCACCAAATAGTGAGTCCAATAAATATCCAGCCATTGACTATACTTACTGAGTAGTGAAACCATCCATATTTTGTTGATAAAACTAATGTTAATGGGCCTGAGCTAAGAAAGAAGATTTAGCTGAAAAAGACTCCAAAAGGAGAAAAAGGAAAGTAACCACAATGTAGGCAAGTGAGTGGAGGTAGAAAATGTAAAATTTCTTGCCAGGTCCATGGTATCAGATGCCGTTGAAGGGTACCTTGGTGATATTTTTGCAGAATGAAATAACGTATAATGGTCAATTGACTGTAAAACTTTATTGTTGAAAATTCTGTCAACTGTCTCTCATGAGAAGAATCACTGTTCTATGATGTTAGAACAAATGCTTCATTTTTGAAGATAAAATTGGACAAATATGCTGTAAAGTTCAGTTTATGCCTGAAAAGACCATGTAGATCTTCTATTAGTAAAATTAGTTCAATTGATTTATTCCTCAGGACTGAGCTGAAACTACCATCCGTTGGAAGTCAAATTCACAAATTGACTAACATTTACCTGAGTGCTTTTAACTTTCTGTTGATATTCACAGTGTGAGATTTCATTATCTGAAATATAGATTACTCAATGAGTTTGTTCACTATTCTCTCTTCATATAATGTAGCTATTTGCAAGACACCCTCCAAACTAACACCAAAAGTCTCTCTGATGTATTCAGTTAGTTCAAATATGTTCTTTGAAAGAATAATTTCTTGATAACATTCAAATTCCTTAACTGAACCCTTCACCATCTCTCTATCCCTAAAAATCTCTTCAATACTAATCATTTTATATTATTTTCTATGAAAATTTAATTAATTAAATTTGATTTCACATTTTCTCTAGAATCTATCAATCATTGCATATTCTTGATAATTCACATGTATATTTTCTTCTAACTAAAATTCTTTGTGATTCCATCTATTACTCACATCAAGCTTATAAGCATCAGCCCTTTTAGAAGCTAGATCATTTACCTCACAACATCAGCTTATCTTTGGTACCCAGGACTCTCTCTCTGTACCTCACTGTTCTTTCTCAATGAAGCAATGTAAACATTCATAACATCTAAATATTCAATAACCTTCTCTGATATTCATTACTCAATTCATTGATTAAAGCTTTAGCCACTAACTGCAATGTGATGGGAGTTGGGGCAGAATATTTTGATAATAAATTAATTTATAAACATGGTGTCTTTGGGAAAATCATTAGTGTCCTATTAAAGAAGACCAATGAATTATGTAGGCATTTTTTCTGAGAAGTATGAGTACAATGAAAAGTGAACTATCTTTATGCCATAAGGCAACCTACATAAGAAAATGACCCCTTTTGGATTGCACCTTCCACCTGGACAGATCACCAGCTTTTCTGTTCTTTTGAAGACCCAACAGTCTGAAGGCCTCCCAGGAAATTTGCTGCAAGCAAGGCACTGGTAAGGAATTCTCTCAAACTACTGCAGCAGCTGGGAACCCCAAGAAGCCAAGTAGACTTGTGACTCATCACTTGCCTGAAACCCCCCTCCTCGAACTCCACTTCCTTTCCGACCTGTGTCTTCCACAGGAACAGATCACCAATTGGTTTGCACAATTGACCCAATGATCTGAAGGCCTCCCAAGAATTCTGCTGTTCGCAGGGCCACAGACCCCACAGTCTGAATTCCTCCCAGGAGTACAGCAACACACAGGGCAATAGCTTGACTGTTCCTAAGACCCAACAGTTTGAAGGACTCCTAGGTCTACTGCACAAAGGGCAACAGATCATCAGATTGTCTGTTCCTCTGCAGACCCCACATTTTGAAGATCTACCAGGAGGAGGGCAACCCCATAGGAAGACCAGCCATCTCAATTAACCTGGACCTCTTAGATTTCTCAGACACTGAGCCACCAACCAGGCAGCATACACCAGCTGATATGAGGCCTGGACACACACAGCAGAGGACTGCCTGGTCTGGCCTCAGTAAGAGAAGAAGATCCTAACCCTTGAGAGACCTGAGGTTCCATAGAGTAAGGAGATCTGGTGGAGTAGGGGGTGGGGTGGGAGAAGAAATGGGATGAGGAACTGTTGGAGAGAGGACTGGAAGGGGGACAATGAATGGACTGTTTGAAAAGATTAAAGAATAATGGTAGAAAAAAAAGAAAAGAAAAGAAAAGAAAAGAAAAGAAAAGAAAAGAAAAGAAAAAGAACCATGATCTAAAATTTAGAAAGTTAAAATTTTCAATAAAGGAATTCTTTACTCAGTTTTTGTACTATATTGTAGAATTCTTACTACACTATGATAAATGTCTTAAAGTGTCTGATGGCTGACAAATACTTGCTAACTATAATAATTGCAAGACTTTCTATGATTGTTTAAACTGTGATCTTCTTGAAAATTTTGTATAGGAAGTTTTTTTTTTTAATAATATAAATACGTCTACCATTGATCATACTTATTGCCATTTCATGTTCCTACCTCATGTAAAGTCTGCAGTAGTGGAGTATATTAGCAAAGGCAAGCTAGTGGTCTACTGATCACTTTCAAAATTTAATGAACTGAAACCTCAACATTGATTGGAGAATCATTGTTCTTTGTAAGTTTTGACCTCTTTCAATGTCTGAGATCAAACTCCCATATGGGAATCCCATATTTTATATGCTTCCCTTTTTTGTCCTCACTTCCCACTCTGTGTCCCTTTTACGTGATCCCTTCTCTCCTCTTTTTTCTTCTTTAAGGAATTAATCTTAGTCAGTAGTTCATCCTACATTTTAGTTTGCCAGGACTCATTAATTAGCTCCTATATCCTCCTTCTGTACAATCTCTAAAAACAAAATATTTGAAATAAAACTGAGGGAGTAATTTAAAAACTAAATGTAGTTACTAAATAAGACACAGTAATAACAATTAAAAGAAAACCATGTGTCCTGTCCCAAGAGCATGATATTATTTATATCCATGTGAGAGTTTGCTCCTGAAGTTCTTCCAAAGAAGAGCTTGTGTTTTCTTCTCAAGCATTTGTGAATACCTTCCTGTAGGACTAGCTTCTGAGCATAGCTGATTGCTCAACAAATGTCAGCAGAAAGGATTCCTATGCTCCTACCCGTTCAACGCAAAATTTTCCTGGAGATCCTTTCCATTAGCAGTGTATACAATAACTAATAACTTTGACAAGTCAGCCGTTTTTCCAATTTTAACTTTCTAGTATTAAGAGAAGTGATAAAATTATGCTTAGTTGATAAAAAACATCAGCTGGACTTATTGCTGTTATTGACAAGTGTACTTCTATCACTTCAGCTCCCTGCAAATCAAAAGAGCTTCTGAAATGTAGGTATATGAGTATGAACAGTAAATATTTATTGAGAAACCAATGACATAGGGTTTACAAATGTAAATTTTTAACAATGATTTAGTGAAAGTATGTGCATGCATTTCATATATGACATATTATATGCAGATGTATACATACACTAATTATTGACAGTGAAGAAATTCTGCATTTATGACATTAAAAATGAGTTGTCAAAAATATAACATGAAATCAGTATATACATATATACATATATATATATATATACATATGTACATATGTATATGTATATATATGTATATATGTATATATGTGTATATGTATATATGTGTATATATATGTGTGTGTGTGTGTGTGTGTGTGTGTGTGTGTGTATCAGTTTGGTTCTGTTAGCTATTTTTACTTAAAAAATAATCAAATGGTACAGTGTGATTTCTTCCTCTATCATGGGTCATGAGTTGATCCTGACAAGAATTATTGCCTGGGTAGAGTCTTTGATTTAGAAAAAAAATATTTATATAATTAAAATTTTGAGAATCAATATTTGATAGTAAAACCACTGTTTTCCAACATTAAACTCTTGATTGTAGCAATAAAAACAATATGCTTGAATTTGAATCTACCACTGCCAATAACTTGATGAGTAAGTAAAAAAATATGGTGTAATGGCGAGCTTTAGCTGCCACTGTGACATAAGCTGGAATCACCTAGGTAGAGTTTCAAGGAAGTATTGTTAACATTGGGTTAACCTATAGTAAAAGTAACCTTTCTTTCCCCTTATGTAATTGTCCTCTCAGAGGCTTACTGCTTAATAAGGTCAACCTCTAGCTCTTTCTAAACTCTGGCTGGCTGGTTCAAATCAACTGTTCTGGGTCAAAATCTTCTCTAAGATGACCAATTCAATCTGACGTTTCATAGCTTCTCACTGAATTGCAATGCTTGGCCTTAAACTAACTCTGGAAATGTGTTCTAATCTTCTGGCTCCTTTTCAGTCTCTCGGTTTGACTGCAGTAACCGAATGGAACTGAACTCAACTGACTAAGCAGAACTCATGATCTGCATGCCTGTCTCCTGTGTGCTGGGATTAAAAGAGTGTACTGCTATGCCTGGACCTAGGTTTTTCTTTACCTGAAACTTGCTCTATACTAGGTTGGCCTTGAACTCAGAGATCTGCTTGCCCATGTCTCCTGGGATTAAAGGTATGTCTGTATTCCAGATAAATCTCACAATCTAGAAGGTCTTTGGATATGATTCCCAGCCAGAGCAGCTATGTTGCTGGATGGATCACGTTCCGCTACAGCTTATGGATATGTATGAGAAACTATCTAAATTAATTGTATGGAAAGACCAAGCCTTTTGTTGACACTACCAATGCCTTAGCCAGGAGTTTTTGGACTGTGTAAATGTAAGGAAAGCTAGCTCATCATTGGGAAGCAAGCAATGAAACATTTACTTATTTGTTTTTTCTCCAATAGTGATAGTGGTTATACTCTGACTAACTGCTTCTAACCCTACCACTGTAACTTCCTTGAAATGATAGACTATAACCTGCAAGTTTAACCTAAGATGAACCTTATTCCCTAAGTCACATTTTCTAAGGATATTTAATTACAACACAAGAAATAAAACTAGGACACATAAAACATGCGCATAAGAGAAAAATGTATTTAGTTTCAGAAAAGAGTAAAAGTATGACATTTGTTAAAACATAAGTGGAAAGGGAAAATAGTTATTCATCATGTGAAGTGAAATAAACTATACACACAAATAGCAAAACTGCAGACCTGTGCAATCTAACCAAGTTGAGCTTGCAAAAGTTTTCAGTCAAATAAATGGTGGTTACTGGCGGCTGAGGTGACTAGAGTTGAGAGAGAGACACACAAAAGGACTGATACCCAAGGTCAAAGTTAAAATCAGGAAAAAGAAAGTCTGCTGTGCTTTTGACCAGGACAGTGAGTCACTATAATAATGTACTGCACAATCCAAAGTACAAGAAAAATAAAAAGATTCTAAATGTAACCACTATAAAGCGTGGAAAATATTCAAGAGAGTAGAGTCATTCCACTAGATTTAAATATTAAACATCTTAGGAATCTGAAAACAGCAAAGGCTATCTTAGTAATACGTCCCATTTCAGTTTCTTATGTAGGAACTGAAGTATAAATGTCATGAAAAAAATTAAGTCAAAAGAAATTTACAGATGAAGGGTTAAAAGGAAACGATGCTCAAATGCTAAGCCTTCAGTTATCTGCAGATTTTAATTGCTTCATAATGAAGACACACTAGCCTTTTTTTTCTTCCCTTCATTTATGTGCTTTCACATTTTGAAAACATGTTTTTGTTTGTTATGCCCATCTGCCTGTCCTTCTGCTTTGCTTTCCTGACCATGAAGATCTAAATTAAACAGTCTCAGTCCTCACTTCTCAGCACTACCGTCGCAGTATCTACATATGTTCCTTAGCAGCTTGTTTTGAAATCAGCCTTTTCCCCGTGTACCTCACGCCATTCTGGTCAAGTAAGTACTCAATAAATTCACTTTAATGAATAACATTTCATGGTTCTTACTGATGTGATTAACCAACAAAGAAAAATGAAAATGTTTTTCAAATCATTCATTTAAGGAAAGCTTTTCTGAAACCACTTGTTTTGATCTCTAAGTATTGTAATGTATAGCTGAGGTAAGTCTGTGAATTTTTTAGACACTTTAGGGTTAGAAAGTTTGTGTGACAGTGTCTGTAGATGTGGAAGCAGCTCCCCGTGAACCAGGCAAAGGGTGTTTCCAGTCTTCACTCATATTCTATTTCACAGTACTAAACACAGCCAATTAAATTACAATAAAAGACATGTGTCAAGTTAGCAAGCATTGTACTATTAGAAGTCTATCCATGAAAAAGAATTACTGCTATCCTCTATCTAACTTTCACAACTTAATCTTTGTTTTGTTACTACTTAATGTGTTAGTCTTCCTGTGGAGTCTTTATCCTCTTCAGGTCCCTCATTGCTTCTCCAAACTCTTCCATAAGACTCCTCAAGCTCCACCTAATGCTTGAGAATGAGTCTCTACATCTCTTTCTACTGGCTGCTGGGTGAAGACTTTCAGAAAACAATTATACTACGTTCCTGTCTGTAAGCATAATAGAGTATCATTAATAGTGTCAGGAATTAGTTGGAGTTCATTGATCAACCTTTCTGTTTCCATACCAATCTCTTAAATATTTTATTACAATTGCTCTGTAGTAAAGCTTGATATCAGGAGTGATGATACTTCCAGAAGTTTGGTTTTGGTTTTTTTGTAAAGGATTGTTTTTTCTAGGCTGGGTTATTTTCTTTATTAATATGAAGGTGAGATTTATTCCCTTAAGGTCTGTAAAGAATTGTGTAGGGATTTTGATGGAAATTATATTGAATCTGTAGATTGCTTTGGTAAGATGTCAATGTCACTGTTAATCCCACTGATCCATGAGGACTGATGATCTTTTAATGTTCTGATATCATCTTCAATTTCTTTTGAAGAACTTGAGGTTCTTGCCATACAGGTCTTTCACTTGCTTGGTTAGAGTTACACAAAGTTATTTTATAGTATTTGTGGTTATTGTGAAGGACATGGTTTTTCTGATTTTTTTCCCTCAGGCCATTTATTGTTTGTATAAAGAAGGGCAACTAATTTGTTTTGAATCAATTTTGTATCTAACCACATTTCTGGAGGTGTTTGTATGCCGTAGGAGTTCTTTGGTAGAGTTTTGGGGGTCACTTATCTATACTGTCATGTCATCTGTAAATAGTGGTGTTTTGACTTCTTCCTTTCCAATTTGTAGCTACTTGATCTCCTCTAGTTGTTTTATTGCTCTAGCTAGGAGTTCAAGTAGTATAGTGAAGAGATATGGAGAGAGTGCACAGTCTTGCCTTGTCCCTGATTTTAGTGGCATTGCTTTATGTTTCTTTTTTTGTTTAAATTAATGTTGGGTGTTGGCTTGCTATATATTGTGTTTATTATATGTAGGTATGTGCATGAACTATCTGTACATGAATTTTAACAGTAAGAGGTGTTGGATATTGTCAAAGTATTTTTCTGCCTTTAATGAGATGATCACGTGTTTTTTTTTCCCTTTCATTTTGTTTATATGGCGGAATACATTGATGGCTTTTAGTAAATTTAGTAAATTGAATCACTTCTGAATTCTTGGGATGAATCCTGCTTGATCATGGTTGGTGATGTTTTGGATGTGTTGTTGAAATCAGTTTGTAAATATTTTATTGAGCATTTTTGCATCAATGTACACAAGGAGGATTGGAATACTCTTTTTTTGTTCAGTCTTTGTGTGGTTTAGATATCAGGGTGACTATAACCTCAAAGAATGAGTTTGACAATGTTCCTCCAATTTAATAGAATAGTCTCAAAAGTATTGGTATTAGATTTTCTTTAAAAGTGTGATAGAATTCTGCACTAAAACCATCTGCCCATGAACTTTTTTTTGGGAGGGGGGTTGGGAGAGTTTAAATGGTTGCGTCTATTTCTTAGGTGTTATAGGACTATTTAAATAGTTTATCTTATCTTGATTTAACATTTGTAAATGGTTTCTATCTAGAAAACCATCCACTTTGTTTAGATTTTCCAATTTTGTAGAGTATAGATATACTTTTGATTTAGACCTAATAATTTTTTTTTAATTTTCTCAGTATCTGTTGTTATGTATCCCTTTTTATTTCTGATTTTGTTAATTGGATACTGTCTCATTACCTTTCAGTTAGTTTGGCTAAGAGTTTGTCTATTGTGTTGATTTTCTCAAAGAACCAGCTATTGGTTTTGTTAATTCTTCATATTGTTCTAATTGTTTCTAAGTGATTGAGCTCAGCCCTGAGTTTATTTCCTGCCCTCTAATACTGTTGGGTGTGTTTGGCTATTTTTGTCTAGAGCTTTCAGTTGTAAATTGTTGGTATGAGAACTCTCTAAAATCTTTACAAAGATAATAACTGCTATGAACACATAATATTGAAGATAGATTTTTTTCAATGTTGAAACAAAGGCAACTCTGTAAAACAAAGAGGAAATTATTAAAACAAAACTTGTTTCAACAAGAATTACTCAACAAATATCAGGTCATCTATACCAATTTTTATCATCCTTTCTGCAATTACATTCTATACAACTTTGGTTAGATTGCAGGCAGATTACTATGTATACTCCTGTAGAGTATATATAATCATAGGTAAAATTGTAATTTTGCTTTTGATAAACATCATTATAATGTATTTTAGAAGCAGATTTACTTGTTTTTATGGAATTATAAGCACCTTAGAATTTAGTTTTTGTAATGTGTTTATGGACACTTTCTCTCTCTCTCTCTCTCTCTCTCTCTCTCTCTCTCTCTCTCTCTCTCTCTCTGTTATACAGATGATGCCTTCTATGTGTGCACACACATTGACCACCACCTCTCAGTCTTCACTTTTTTTCTTTTGGGAAAGTCCTTTTCACTGAATAGTATCTAGGCTCATGATTATACCTCGGTCATGCGCCTGTTTCCACACATCACAGAGCTGAGGGTTATAGGTGCACAGGATTTTATAAGAAAATTAAAGATCTCTGCTCAGATCTTCATTCTTGCTCAGTTAGAAAACTCATCTTCCCTATGGCTCCTACATGAAATTTATAACTCATTTTAGTCATGACTTCCTCACAGTTTAGTTTCTTGAACATGTAAGGGTAAGTGTCACAGGAATTATGGATTGATTACCCACATGCTGCACAAAAATATTCGAAAATAATTTAGCCCCATCGAGTGAGTGTCAATGGCAGGTAGGCCTGGTTTGCAAATTGGCTCAGCACAGTTCCATTGCTGAAGTCTTTAAGGTGGAAGAGAAAATTGCCTCCCTCAAATCTCCTAACATCTGTCAATGCACTGTGGTTAGCTCATCCCACATACTGACTCACATACACACACAAAATAAAATGTTTTAATAGCTGCAGAAAATACTAAGTTAAATGTAAATTTAAGAATTAAGTTCATAAAGTGTGAGATCTATGTCTTCCTGAAAATAAGAATATTAAAACAAAACAGCACTTTATACGAAAAGTGACTCACAATTTAATTTTAATCACTGTATAATTAAGCATGCAGCTTTCTTTGAAAATAATTAAACATTACATGATAAAAGCAGAACTTACATAACCACAGCTAATTATTCTGGCATAAAATTTATATTTGGAAAGTAGCAATTTTTTTTTTACACATAAAGGATTATATTTTCTAATGACATTTAGTGAATTCTGTAGTCATTAGTGGCTCCACTATGGATTTCTCCTATACGGCAATATAACATACAAAACCCAAGAATAGACATTTAACAACACATTCAGTGTGATACATGCCTCTGCTTACTGATAAGAAACAGATGGTACAGAAGTTTAATTTGCAGTCAAATTAATCTGGAAGGAAAGATGGGGAGTTAGACATATGAGTGAAGAAAGAAATGTTTCAGATAAAAAGGAAGAAATAGAAATGGAGGTGGAAAAATGATAAGAGAAAATAATCGAGGCAGATACATTAAGGTGTAGAATTATCAACTTCAAGAGCCTTTACATAAGATAATATAAATTGCCCCATTTTAATGAGACTGTACTGCATAACAATAAAAAAATAAGAAACAAGAACAAAAATGGTATTGCAAACAACTTTTTTCTGTGTGTGTGTATTAAATTAGTAATATATATGTATGTTAAACTAGTAATAGAGCTTTACTGTATACAAATCTGATGCTATGTCCAAACAAATTTGAATTTACGATGTGATATATTTCAGTATACCCCAGTCTGTCATTCAAAGTCATTACTTTTATCCATGTGCTGTTTCAGGAAATATTCTTTCACCTTGCAAAATAAACAGAGGAACTAAATGGCATTTTTACACTGAAATCTCTTTGCCTTGTAGTTTCCTTTGATAAGAAACAGGAGTCTTGAGAAAGCTCAGCAATTATGAGTGTTTGCTGTTCTTCCAGTAAAAAGTAAATTTGGTTCCAAGTCCTCATGTTGGACGGCATTACCTGTAATCCCTTATCCAAAGGAACGATACCTTCTTCTGGATTCTAGTCATTTTACACAAATTTACACAAACACACACAATTAAATTAACTAATTAATTAAAAATTATGACTGGGGCCCCTCAGCATTTGAAAAAATGCTTCCAAGCCTGACAACCCAGGAACATCCATGCTGGAAGGAGAAAAGAAAACTCTAGAATTTGCCCTCCTATCTCCAGATGGTAATCTCTCCCTCCTACTCATGTAGATACATAAAAAATAAATAAATCAAAAAATTATTTTAAATTATAGTGTGAATAAAAATCTAAAAGTAAATGGCAATAAATAGAACCCTACAAACTTCACTAGTATTTTGAATGGAATTTGACTGAAAACATAAATTAACTTATTAACATAAATTAACTATGATGCTCATTAAAACCTAAATTATATTGTTTCCAGATATGTATTATGTTGATGTTTACTTAAATCTTCTTTTTCACACACAGATGCACGTTTGTTTTAAGCAGACCCTATTTGAGTGTGTGTATAGTGTGTGTATCTAAAATGGGACAATCATCACCTCAAGTGATGATTCATGTGCAACTATGAAACTGTTTATAAGGTGCTTTAATTTTTACTATATATGTACATGTATATATTACTATTTATATACTCTATAGTGACTGTTAATTAAAAATTATTCACATAAATTATTAGCAGCCAATAACTTATAGAATAATTTTAACACTATGCTATTCTAAATGATATATAAAAATGATCTCTCTTTCAGACATACATTTTTATAGTTTTGAGAAAGCACTACATAAAAAATTTTATTATTTTTATATTTTCACCTTTTTCTGGAAAAACTAAGTACTCTATGATATGGAAATTGACTCCTTAACTGTTTTTTAGTTCAAGGCTCATGAATGTGTGCAGTCTACTTAATGTGTAGTCTACTTAAAAATTAACATGTCTACTAAGTTAAAAGTTAGTATACTGGGTTTGAAGCAAAACGATGACTCTATTTTAAGCATGATAGAGTGTGTGTCTCAAAACTTTATACCCAGACAGGTACACCGTATAAAACTCAAATGATTCCTACATGGTAATTTTCTGTTAGTATTTTCAGAGTAAAATTTACTGAAGATACATGAAATTGTGCAAAGCAAATTCATACAGAAGAGCTTTTGTCATGAGGATATTGACTGCATCCCCCAATATATTAAAGGTTTGGTCCCAGGGTGGCTCTTCAGGGAAGCGTTGGATATTGTGAGGAGTAAATTACAGCAGGAAGGCCTTAGGTCTTTAGGATCATAGCAGGAAGAATATTCCAAGATGACAGTTTATTCTTTCTTTTCTTTTGCTACTTGAGATGAACACATTTTCTACATCCTCACACTGCCTGCCATTATTGACACCCCATCTTGCAGGAAGAAGTGAGCTTTAAATAATGTTCTCAAGCTCATGTTGACAATGATCTCATGTATTCTAACATAGTGCCTGGAAGATGAACTATGTAAGAAAGGCTACTATGTTGCTAAATTGTCTGAAAGACTTTTAATGTGTCGATTCTTTTGTTAAACTGACTCTTCTCTAATGCTATGTAATCACACAATATTAGTGAACCAAAATAGTTTTCTCACCTATAATATGACTATATATAATGGTTAAGTGGATTTAGGTGCTAATTGGAAAACATACAGATTAAATTTCTTCAATAGGTCAGATTGGATTTTGAGGATTCTAAATGTATTCTTGCACATGGTATCACATCATCTGTAAGAACATTGACATTACATTTTTTTAAAAGTCACTCACTTCTGTTCTCCTTGTATCACTTGATTAGCACTGAAAAGCAGATAATTTTAAATTAATGAGCTATGTGTAGGGATTTTTGAATTTTACATATAATATTTCTCTGTCCATACTTCATTATATCCCTTTATTCATACTAAAAATCTTTATATCAGTTAATAAACTTATATGAAAATTCAGATTGTAGGGATGAAAAATAAAGACAATTTATTTTCAAATGGAATAGAATATAGGGCAAGTTCCTAAATCACTGTTTGCTGGAGAGTGATGCTTGAGTATTTGGGAAGACATATCATTATTAAATATACTATTTTATATTATCGTCATGTCAATGAAGTGAATATTTTCTGCCCATCCTTAGAGAAAGTTTGTGGTACAAATCATAGTAAAGTCATTACCTGCTGTTTTCTCACCAACAAGCCTTTTTGTGCAGTGAGCTCACTTCTGATTTATAATTACTCTTGACAATGCACCCTTTGTTGTAGCTGATTAATGATGGTATGTTTACTGTTTTTCTGCCCACCTTGAATTTGAAGACTATTCATTATCAGGATAAATAATTGCAAAGCTTCACTCAGATATGAAATGGAACTAGGTTTGTGCATGCAGCTAATAAATAAGGATGTTGGAGCATATAGTCTTTCTGCTTAGAGGAGAATTAATTTTAGTCCTCAGACAGCTTTCACATATCATAACCCCACATTTGGCTCTAAAATTCAACTTCTTTAATCACTATGCAGTAAGTTATGCTGTTGCATAAGGAACACATATTTTTAATAAGAACATAAGAACAACAAATTCTACTTGTGCACTTGGGTTTATTTTATATGAAAACATACCTGTCATAGCATCTTTAATGTATATATGCTGTTATAAACTATGGGAACACCTCTACTAATATAAAGCTGAAAAAAGATAAACCTATGGCAATTTTTTGTATTTGTAATTTTAACCTGAAAAGAACAAGATATTAGGTAAATTTTAATAAGGAAGCATTTGAGATTGATTTTAGGGAATATTGTAATGAGTTACAGTAAAACACACTCAAGAACAATTTTGGTTTGCTCAAAGTCTTATACATAAAAATGTCTTCAACATTAGAGTGAAAATTCAAAATAAATAAGGTCTGAAATTTTTTTAGTCCTTTACAAAAAGAACTAACAACAAAGGGAGAAATCTCACTGGGACTCAACCTTAGACAAGAAGCTACAAGAAACCAAACAATGGTGAAAGTGGGATAAAGAATCTTCTTCAAAAAACCCCCACAATAGTTATTCAATTCTAAATGGTCAGCCATGAAAACAAACAGACAAATATCACTATCCAGATTGAATATATATTGCAATAAATATATAAATATAAAATTTATATATTTAGAACAAACTCATGTATAGTTAGTTGATGGTGATGATGATGATTGATAGATAGATAGATAGATAGATAGATAGATAGATAGATAGATGAGAGAATTTCACAACAATAAAAGAAAGAGAAGCTGTAAATATGAGCTAGGGCATGTGAGAAGAGTTGGAGAGAGAAAGGGAAATAGGAAAATAACATAATTGTATTTTAAATTCAAAAATTAAAAAGTAAATATTAGATAATCATATTTGATGAGAGAGACATGTTTTCATGTTTATCTAGAAAGGTCATTCAAAACAGACAGAAAGCCACACTTTTATTAATGGTGTAATATGTTGTCCAAGACTTTCGATGTGGCAGGTAATTGAGAAAAAAAAGATGACTGAAAGGAGAAAAACATACTGAAAGAAATGTACAGAAATATAATTTTTCTTTAAGTATTTGCTGATCTTAAATACTCACTATGTCTTAGGGATATGAAAGGAAAACAAATAATGAAGGAACAAAAGCTACTTGGGTATAATTATTTATATAAGTAAATATGATTTATAAGAGGCATTGAGTAGAAGATAATTCAAATTATCTGAGACATGGGATGCTGCTTGGATTGAATTTAAATTACCATTCTCAGCTGCTTTCCAGCAGTGAAAAAGAAAAGAACAGCACAAGCCACTGCAGTAGTACTGCAAGCGGCTTCCATAGAACATTTACCTCCTAGTGTGGGAAGAAGGAAAACCCACTATTCAGACAAATGTGAACTGATTCAACATATGATATAGTGTGATAAATGTCTTAGAATTGCTTTTCTTTTGAAATTCATTTGTAGCAAGGCTTCATAAACTTTCCTCTTACCATGACTCCTATTTACATAAAAATAATGTGAAGGTGATCCTGGATAAATAGATATATAAAATAAGTATAAAACCTGAAAGATAATAGCTTGAAGAAACATATATAAAATAATTCATTGGCACATGATTTCATCAATTATTAATGACAAAACTGTTCATATTAGTGATATGGGTATTTTAGCAATTTTGCAGAAGTAAAATATTCCATAAAATCTTTATTGAAATTTGATACAGTGAGTTATAGAGCAATTTTTCAAATTTTCAAAATTGATTGATATTATAATAACCATCAGTAATATTGCCACATTTCAAAAGTACTAGTAAATATGTAGAAGTGTATTTGAGGTTATTGCATAACTTATTTCATACTCCTTCCTAATCTCAATCCAAAATTTACTTAACAATGTTTCTGTAACACTCTTGTCAATAATTCAAACAGTGATGGTTTTGCTTTAATTCATTCTGGAAAGTCTTGTACCTGTATACAATGTATCTGCACTGTATACAATGAATCTGCACTGTATACAATGTATCTGCACTGTATACAATGAATCTGCACTATAGTCACACTTAATTTGTAACTTAAGTTCTTCTAGAGCATTCCCAGTCACATCTCATACCCCATCTGAAGTATTTATTTACTTATTTATTACTTACTTGTTTGTTTGTTTTTAAATCACTGAATCTAATTAGTGCTGCCAATATGCAAATAGATTTGAGGTTATTCACTGGATCAAAGACAAATAAATGTCCAGTAGTCACAGTCCTGAAGACAAGTGACTTGAAACTAGAGAGATGTCTTAGAATTCAAGAGCACTGGCTGTTATTCAAGCAGACCTGGATAGCCTCTGTTTCCAGATAGCACATGGTAGCTCATAACCAGCTGCAACTCCAATCTCAGCAAAGTCAGAATACTCTTCTGGTCTCTGAGAGTACGAAGCACATATTGCATAGGCATGCACGCAGGTTATTCACCCACAACCATAAATTAGTAAATAATGATAATTGAAAAAGAAATATGACTCTTCCTACACTAGCAGCCAGTTTCCAATAGTCTCTCATCTAGGGCTACAGCCTCTCACTCCTCCACCAATCCTGAAACTTTTAACCATGCTGATCTTATGCAAGTTTGCATATATAACTGCAGCTGATGAGCTTTATATGTGTGCAAAAGACACATTACATCATGGAGACTGCTTTTCACAAGATTCCTCCCCATCCTCTAGTTCTTACCTTCTCTGTGTACCCCCTCTTCTCAGGTGTTTCTTCAGCCTTTATCTTTAGTTTATACATATGTCCCATCTATAGCTAAGCACCCAGAATTGCTAACCTTCATCACTTTGAATAGTAATGAATCTATATTAACCAATTTGCATCACATTAAGAAGCTTCTTTGACCAACTTTGGGAGCTGTGCCCATCTTGGTTAAAAACGTCAGATAGAAATGTTAGTGTTTAAATAGTACTTCATAAAAGCAAACACTCTGACATAATAAAATTGATAGATGTAATGACTTCATACTTGCATACTAGGAAGTGATGGTGGAAGAGGTTTAGAATTATCACTATCACAATTAAATCATTCTGTTTTCATAATAGCAGGATATTTTGTATAAACGGTGTAAACAGCCACAATTCATAAACTATAGTAATCTTGGAGGCAATGCCACGTGCCAGGCAACATCCTTTTGTATTGCCTGGAGGACAGAATTTACAGTGTAAATTGTATATATAACAAGTCCATAGCTAACACTGCCATAAAGTCTAAGAATACAACACAGAAAAAAATGATGCCACAACTACCTCAAATGTATTATGTATTTAAATAATAATTTATTTATGGTTAGTGTATATACAAAAAACTTTTACTACTGTCAAATACTTTGAAATGTTCATATTCACTTACTCAGCTCTATATAGAATAGAAAAACCTGGTTGGAAAAAAATTAAAATTACTTATGGCTCAGATACTACTCTAAAATAAGTGTACAAAAGTGACAATTCCTTAGTCTTCAGTTTGTCGTCGTTTTCAAGGATTCGCATAATACAAGGAAAAATTCTCCTTAATACAATTAATTTAAATATATATTGGGATGTAATATAAACAATAAAATGACATTTTATTATTAATTTAGCACATGGTTTTTAATAAGCCCTCACAAATAAATTCTAAAAAATGCACTGTATTAAAATGTGTATTTTTTAGAACTATGTAATTTGTGAGTTTCAGTGAACCTTGTATTAAATATTTTCTTGGAGAAATTTCTACTAATTTTTAAATATAATAGGAAAGTAGAATTAAACATGATAATAGTTGTATTTTACATGAGACATAATGATGTGGAGTTTGCTTGGTTTAGAGAAACAATTAGTAAATGGGTTACTTGCATTTTATCCCTGTAACAAAAACCTGAACAAGTCAACTCTAGAAAGGAAAGTTGATATTAGCTGTAGGTTGCAGACATCCAGCCAATGGTGAGTTCTCCACTTTCTTAGGACAATAACAAAGTAGAACTGTCATATATCACATCAGATAATAACAAAGCTATACATTTCATGGAAACCAGAAAACAAAATGTAGGATAAAGAGGAAGAATCTGGTACTCTATTTTCAATTGTAATTGCATGACAAACACTGTAAACAAGTTTAATTTAGGAGAGGAAATGATTTGTTTGGCTTTATTTGGATCCAGTTCACTGTAAGTCATTAGTGGAAGTCAAGGCAGAAATTTGAAAGAAGACCTGCCTGGCTTTTCCTTTATTGCTTTATTCTTATCAAGAACTCACTTTGCAGCCAATGAAGTAGAGCAAGAACTGTGGGTGATATTGCATATGATGGCTTGTATTCCATCTTATATTTAGTTACCCTGTACAGTTTCCAGCCACCTATCTAAAGATGATACTCACCTATCGTGTACTATGACCTGATACATTAATTACCAATTAAGATAATTCCACGCAGTCATGACCATGGGCAATCTGATGTAGGCAATTCCTCAAGTGATACTCTCCATTCAGATCACTATAGGCTGTGTCAAGTTTGTAATTGAAAGTGACAGATCAGCTGTTTACCGTGTTTATCTTTAAAATCCATGCCTAAGATAACACACTTCTTCTAATTAGCTAGCATCTCCTTGGTTCCATCATCTCACAATTGTCCATATAACAGTGAATCATCAGATGATTATTTACCATCCACATGATACAATCATTTCACCTGAATATTGCTTTGGGACCAAGTCTCCAAATAAGGATTTGAAGAAGTATTTTCTATCAATTTATGACATTCAGTCTGTCAACTAATAACCTCATATCAATATCACTACACAAAATATATTTAGTTCATTTTGGGGGATTCTTAATGTTTAGTAGCCACAATATACACAGTTTGTATATAAAACAACCATTCAATGGATTCTCTATGAATCAATGTAAAATTTTTGCAGTGAGCCCTGTACAAACTAAATTCTGTGTAAGTACTGAAGATATGCTAACACAGGATGAGAGTTCTACTGCAAGAAGCAGAAATAGATAACTAGGGAAAGGGCAAAGGACATTAGTACAGTATTAGATCCTGAATATCTTCTTATGAAATCTCTGGCAGATGTTGGAGTAATTTAAGTTCCAAAGCCTTTTATTTTTGTGGAGCCCAGTGATTAAATTATTTTGGCTTATTTTACCTGGCTTCCCCTTCTGGGGTGGTTTACCTCACTGCCAATAACTTTCCCTGGCAGACTTTTACTTTTGCTTCATCATCCTTTTTGTTGGTCCCATTTTAAAATTTCTGTTTTATTCACCACTTCTTATAGTAACTCGGAGCTTTATACAAGTTACTTAGACTCCGAAGCCTTCCTTTGGAATGTCCTTGTAATACTGGTTTCACAACACTTGCAAAAGAAGCAGCATTTGGAAATCACCAATGCCTGGTGATGGCTAGAGCAGTATCCATTGTGCCGTAGTATATGGCTTTGCATGGATTACTGCAGGGAAACAGTTCCAGAGCTTCTTTTAAACATAAAGTGTTTCTAATGAGTTAATTCCATCAAGCTAATCACTTTACACCTTTGAGCATGCAATACTGATATTTAACCTTTTCTATTATCTACAAACAAAGTAGTAATTTTAAAAATATACAGTACCTTAAGGCAGATTTATGTTGAGGCACTGAGACATAATAAGAAAAGACAGAGAAAGAGAAAGGAAAGAAAGGAAGGGGGAAGAAGGGAAGGATGGAGGAACTAGGGAGAGGAGCAGGGGAAAATAGGGGTTTTGAAGAAAACCCCACTTGCCTTTAAGTGATGACTGCAGTTATGAACAATGAAAATGTGGTGACTGAACAAATAACAGTTTTAAACGATGCTTGTCTCAGATCAGAAGGAGGAATCATCATCCACATGCATGTTAGTAACTGAACACTGAGCTTCATTAATACTTCATTACAGATTAATTAGTCTTTAATGTCAGCCAAACAGAAATGTCTTAAAATATGGAGATACTACAGAAAAGGATTTTTGGCTATATTTTTTTCTTTGTTGTTTTAACAGAGTTTAAGACAGATGACTGACTCTCACTCGATTTGCTGTAGAGGGAACTCCAACCCCCATATGAATTATTACCAGCACACCCCACATCTACCTTCTTATTTCTGGACCAGTATTCTCAACTTTCACAAGAAGAATCCATCAATTTCCACTTATAGCATTCTAAGATTTATTAGCTGGATTCTCTACACTTCGAGTTCTCCTGAAACCCAAGTATAAATATATTTTTTAACTAAATGGTTAAATATAACAAAAAAAACCCAGCGCACATTGCAGTATCAACATTCTGTATTAGTTTTAGATTCTTTGACAGAATAGTTGAGAAATTCAAATGAGGGACAAAAGATTTATTGGGTTCAAGTTTGCTAACTTTTCAATCTATCATCAGCTGTCTGCATCTATTGTCACCAGTGTAGCTGGTGATCATGGAAAGGGAAAGGTGTTTGCTTAAGAATAGCCAGTTAGCAGAAGGAGAGGGATTAAGAAAGTGATTTTCCCTTCACGGTGACACATTTCATACTGTTAGGCCCCAATTTCCAAGTTCTTCAACCTCTAAATAATCAATTCAGTTATTCATCCATCAATAGATCAACCCATTGGTAACACTGTTTTTCACAGATTTAGTCACAAACTTAAAGGCCAACTTCTGAGTTTTAGAATGAGTACCAAGTCATCAATACAAGAGCCCATGTATCGTATTTTATACAAAAACCACAACATTACTTTATAAATATGTATAGAAAATGAGAAAAAATCTGAAACCGTGTTAATATTTTATCAACTAACAAAGATGTTTAAATTATACTGTTATTGAAATGCTTATTTGTATTGAGACTTAAACTCTTAATAAAATTATAATAAGTTAAGGATATTGAAGACATATACATTAAGTTATGAAAATTTCTCATTAAATAATCAACAAGTTATTTGCAGAGAGAAGAGAAAAAAAAGAGACAAATATCCTTTTTTATTGTTGTTGAGGACGCTTCAGAAAAAAAGAAGAAATGGTTTCTTGTGCCTCCTATTTTGTAAATAAGTCCAAATAATCAACTCACTGTTGTACAAAGAAAGACTTGAAAAGAATAAAGTCTTGTCTAGAAAGAAATCAGTTGAGTATAAATCAACACACACCTGGATGGAGGGTAAATAACTTTGTTTTAAATAGAATCACCCAGGTGTATTAATAATAATTGTATTTGCTGTTGCTGAAGAGCTGAGAATTATGCCTGTCTACACAAGACAAACTGAGAAGTTTTATGATTTATAAAGCAGGAGCTGATTAGTATGACATAATAATTTCCAGTCTGAAAATAGTTACATTTTTTTTTCTTTCTGTGTGTGTTTGTGTGTGTATGGATGGATGGATGCATGGATGTATCGTTGAGGTGAGTGTGTATTCATGTTTGATGTATGTGCGTATGTAAGGTGTGCATGTATGAGAGAGAGATGTGTGAGTGTGCTGTGGTGTGTATGTTTGTTTTTCTCATTGTGTGGGGTATATGTGTATGTGAGATGTTTATATTTATATGTGATATGTGTGTACCTGAGATATGTGCTTGTGCATGGGTGCATGGGTGTGTGCATGTGTGGTGAATATTTGTGTAATGTACATAAATGTGAGTACAGACTTTTAAAATCAATTTCTCATGATCATACAACAATTAATCTACTCATGAGCAAAGTCCCTGGTCAAGAACTGCTTTAAAAGTATTAAGTCATGAAAATCAAATATTTTTTCGTGAATGAAAAACACTTCCTACTGAGCAATATAAAACTCATGTTATCTACCCTCCCATGAACATTGTTTATGAAGCAGGAATTGATTATCCATAAAGAGATAAACCAGTCATACAAGTTAGAAATGCCAGATATATTTATTAGTTTTCTGCTAGTGTGATGAAGTACTATATTTACAGCAAAATACAGAAAGAAGAGTTTATTTTGATTCATGGAAATAAAAGTTCATTCTGTCTTCTAGTCATAGGATCGGGTGTAGAGAGTAGAATGGTCATATCTTCATCCTCAATCTGAACTAAAGAAACAACCTGAACTCTCAAAGCCTACCCTTGGGGATGAAATTCTTTCAGCAAAGCTAAACCCGCTCCTAACAGTGAACACTAGTTAGAAACCAAGTGTCTATATACTTGAGCCAATGGAGCATATTTTTTAATCAAAGTTCTTCACTAGAAAGTTATATGACAGTAGCAAACTGATTTTTATACATCAAATAAGAATGGTGTTGAGGAAAAAAGGATGTTGGCTAAATTTACAAAAAGGGCTTGGGTCTTATTTAACAAGAATAAATTAATAGAATAAGTATTTGGACCTCAGTGGAAGAGAAATACGTGAACATGTGGTTCGTTTGTTTGTTTGCTTTATGTTTTTTTTGTTTGTTTTTGTTTTTAAAAAGAGGGACTCTGGGGAGTTTGGAATAGGCAGTGGGAAGTTTGAGGAATGGTTCTCTCCTATATCCACACTGAATATTAATTTTGAAGATTAGTAAATTGGTGATTTAGAAAGAGAGGCAGAGTGAGTAACAGACTGGGCAGCAGCTCTGGCACGGCATTTTACAGAGCCTTGGAGAAGCGCTTGCTTCAGTAGGTGCAACTGAAAGAGTTATATAATATTAGCCGGATATTATCTCAAGGTTGTTGCCAGGAGCAACTGAAGGAAAGAGATAGCTTTGAAACATAAGATAAACTACTGAAGAGCAAGTAGGAAAAAGAAAAGCAGTGTGTGTAAACATAAGGAAAATTACCACAGGCTTAAAATTAAATTTTGCTTTAAATAAGTGACACACTGGCCTATAAGGAGGGATGGGATAGGGGTGTCTGGGGGGAAGGGGACCTGAAAAGAGGATAATATTTGAAGTGGAAATTTAAAAATATCCAATTTAAAAAAAAGATATAGAAGGGGGGGAAAAAAAGCTACTTCATAGTCACATGACAACTTCTTACTTATCAAACAATAGTAAATAAACACTCTGATAGTCCTTGCCTCCTTCATCCACTATTTGTATTTGCGTCAATTGTTTGCCTTCTTTTTTGCATAAATAACATTTGTTCTTATTTAAATGCAATTACCAAACTTGTTAACTCTTTTCCAATAAATACTGCTGTAAGAAAGCCATTCTGTGTGTTTGTCTTGTCTGTTTTCCTTCTCACATCTTTTACTGAATCTTCATTGTTTTTTGTGTTGTTTTTTTTTGTTGTTGTTGTTTTGTTTTTGTTTTTCTCAGTTTTGAACATGTGGTTATTTACTGTATAGGAAAACTTTCATTTCAGCTTTCCTTAATCAAGAGCTGATTTTTCCAGTCATCTGAAGCTACGACTATTTACAGGGTAGAAAGCAGATGAAATTCAATTTGGCAAAGCCTCTTTACTTAAGAACTACCACTGAGGCGGTGGGGGTGGGAGAGAAACAACTTTAGGAATGTTTCAAAATTCAATTAAACAGCTGCAATAGAGACAGATACCATAGTCTCTGATTTTGATATTAGTCCTCCAGAAACTGAAGCAGGAGGATCCTGAGTTGTAGGCTTGCCTACACTATATGGTAAGATGCTGTTGAAATCAAGTGAAGGAGGATAAAATACAGTATGGGATGACAAACTAAATAGATGAACTCACAAATGTGTACAATCAGAGTAGCCATATATATTAACTTAGAAAAAAACTATGCATACATTCATAAATCACCATACTCATTGCCAAAATAATTTTCTCAGCTCTGAATCTCCTTATGGAGAAAGAAGAGAGAGAATTATAAAAGTAACTTTTATTGCCAGATGGAATTATCATCTGGGAAGCTTACTGCTAAATAAGTTCACCCTAACTAGCTGTTTCTGAACTTTGGCCAGCTAGTTCAAATTAGCCATTTAAATTGGTTTCCCTTGACTTCTCAGTGAATTGCTCTACTTGCAAAAACTGCCTCTGAATTCAAAAATATGAACTATACTAACTGCAGGCACTCAACTGAACTCAAATGCACTGAATTGAAATGCACCACACTTCACACTCCACTACATTGCCTGAGGTCAGCTGAACTGCAGTCACTAAATTTGATCCCTTTTCTATCTCTTCCCCACACTCTGAACTTTTTGTTATTGGTTATTTTATGTATTTTCATTTCAATTGTTATACCCCTTCCCAGTTCCCCCTCCACAACCCCCCTCTCCCTTTCTCCCTTCCCCTACCTCTATGAGGTTGCTCCCCTGACCCACCCACCCATGCCCAATGGAGCCATGGGGAATCCCTTCCCCTTGATGCCCAACAAGGCCATCCTCTGCTACATATGCAGTTGGACTCGCCCTAACTTCTCCATTGGCATCTTCCACTCTTAGTCCAATGGTTGACTGTAAGATTCCACATCTGTATTGGTCAGGCTCTGGCAGAGTCTCTCAGGGGACAGCTATACCAGGTTCCTATCAGCAAGTGCTTCTTGGCATCAGCAATAATGTCTGGATTGGGTGTCTACAGATGGAATGAATTACTAGGATGGAGCAGTCTATGGGTACAGCTGTTAAAGAAGTTATATGCTACAGGATTTGTCACTAACCTATGCTGTTACTGGGAACTAATATCTGTTAAGATATGTGGCTGAGAGTAGAAAGAATTTTGTTATTTGACGAATAGCCGTAAGAGTGATATTAGACTATCCTCTGCTCCCCTCTCCTCCCTTCTCTCCTCTTCTCTCCTCTCCTTTTCCTCTCCTTCTCCCCTATTTTCATTTTCCTCTCTGTCTCTGTGTCTCTGTCTATGTCTCTTTCTCTTCCCCTCCTCCTCCCCCTCATCCTCTGTTTCCCACTATATCTAATTCCCAGAAGATATTAACAAGATCTCTCTATTGCACATTACCCCCCCAAAAAGTGTAGTATGCTTATACCAACTGAAGCAAGGAAGCATAAACTGGAATCTCAAAAACTGTCCTGCATTCTTCCGTAAATAACTTTTTATTCATAGTCTTTTAATGATCTCAGTAACTTGACACGTTCTTTATACTAGTTCTGGGTTTAATCCATTCTTTGGGCTCTTGTCAGTGCTTTAACTTAGGTCAATAGGCATTTGTTCAAGTTTTTCTAGAAAAAAATCATACAATTTTAGTCATGAATGTAAATCAATTGCATTATTTTTATGTAGTAACCATATGTTTTGAGATGATATAGAATATAGAAGTGTTCTTATGTCTTCCTTACTCCATCTTGTTTATCCTTGACATAACGACGCACCATTATCAAGTATTTAATACATTTTTTCACTTAGCTACAAAACTGCTAATGATGAAACACATAACAAAATATAATTTAGTTGATAATATGTTCATTTACTCTTCCATTTTAACTTACTTTTTTTTCAGTATTCCCATTCATTTATAAAATACAAAGGTCTTTAGGTTCTATCTAGACAGTAGTGAAAAGACAGGCATGGGGCTACTCTAAGATAACTTCCTCTCCAATATTGAAAGACAATCTTTTACCTGGTCACATTACCTCGTTATTTTAGGTTAATTGTTTTTCTTCATTCCCATATAAATATAAAGATATCAGTAACATAATTCTACATATTTGACCTCTGTAGAACTTTTGTTGATCTAAATTTCAAGGTTGGTATTATGCTTATTAAATTCACAATTATGTCAGAAGTTTTGTCAGTTTTTCCAGATAGGAATCATTACATATAACACCTATAGGTTAAATGTCATTTTATGTGGCATGTTTCAAGTTAAAAAACATAAAATATCTTATTTAATAAAAGTTTATATTTCAATGAAGTATAACCATGTCTTCAGTTTTGCTTATATGAACATGAAGAGTTGTTTTCAACAAATAACATTAAAATTACAACAGCTTATAACACTTTAATGTGTATATATCTTCACCTGATTAAATTTAGGGCAGAAAAATGTTCCCAAAAGCAATTTGTGTGATGTGAACTCTAACTACCATTTGAATGTAATAAATATATTTTCACACATATGTGACTGCTATATTCGAAGTATAATTTTTATTGAGAGTTAATGTTTAATTTTCTCTAAGATTTTTCTTTGTCTAGATGTGGGACTCTGCAATTTTTTTCCTTCAATAATAACACGTTCTCTGATATTGCTGTCGTTCTGGTTTGTTAATGCAACTATTTCCGTGAGATTGTTTCATAATAGACTTCCTGGGTTTTATATTTTTTCTGTTTCTTTTTGGCAATGTTTACTGAGCTATAGATTCATGAACTATGATTTAGATGTATCTCTTGAGATTGGGCTCCCCATGATTTGTTGATATCTGCTTTGTTTTCTGGATTGTTTTTCTGTCATAATCTTCATTTGCTATAAGGAAAAGGTTCTTGTATGAGGAGTAGTAGTTTCACTTATTTCTAGGAATATGAGTTTAGAATACAGAAATTATGCTGATACAACAAGGTGATATTCTTTTCTAAGTATTGTCACCTCATTAACCCCAGGAATTTGGCTAAGTTTTCAGTATCAGTCTTTATTTTTCACCTGTTGATTGAGCCTTAAATCTAATAGGGCTGTTCTTAGTTGCCATTTACAAGTGATATACGTATCTTCCCATGCTGGTAATTGTTGTGGTTCATAGGAGCCATAGCTGGGTAATACTGTTTCATTACATCCTTCTCTTCGAAGCTTCCATAGTATTGTCTGGAATCATAGAAGCCTCAGAAAATAGGCTTTCATGTCAAATTCAGCAAGAATCAACTCAAACCTTGGTCCAAAATTTATTCTGTCTTCAGCAATAAGAACCCATCCTCATTCCCCGAAAGACAGCCAAGAATTCCATAGATAACCTGTACTGTTGGGGGGGGGGTGGTGGTCACTTTCAAAACAAATATACGTTTGGCATTTTTGGTATTTTGGTTTTAATATTTTATTTATCTTTTATTAGTTAGTTTGATTTTTTATGTTGTCCCCCCTTCCAGTTTCCCCTCCACAAACCCTCTATCCCATCTTCCCTTCCACTGCTTCTATGATGGTGCTCCCCCACCTGCCCACCTGCTCCTGCCTCAGAGCCTTAGCATTCCTCTACCCTGGGAGTCTCCACAGGACCAAGAGGCTCCCCTCACAGTGATGCCTGAAAGGCAATCATCCGCTACATATCCAGCTGGAGCAATGTGTCTCCTCATGGGTACTCTGGTTGATGATTTAGTCGCTGGGAGCTCTGGGGCATCTGGTTGGTTGATATTGTTGTTCTTCCTATGGGGTTGCAATCCACTTCTGCTCCATCAGTCTTTGCCCTAACTTCTCCATTAGGGTCTGTGTGTTCAATCTGATATTTGGCTACGTACATCTGCATCTGTATTGGTCAGGCTCTGGTAGAGCCTCTCATGGGATAGCTTTACCAGGCTTCTGTCACCAAGCATTTCTTAGCATCAGCAAAAGTGTCTGGGTTTAGTGTCTGAAGATAGGATGAATTCCTAGGTGAGGGAGTCTCTGGTTAAAACTTGATTAATAAATTTGTATACCAAATGTAGTTTAAATACAAATGTATGAACAGACAGCATGGATTGAGATTCATATATGTAAGTTTAAGAGAAGCCTTAACATTGGTAGGCCTTTATACCACTTTTCCCCTAATTTAAAAACTGACAGAAGAAAGGTGAGCATGAACACCCAATCTTGTGTTTCTATGTAATTGCTTTCTTCCAACAGCCAATATAATATTCAAGAAAGATTATCGACAAGAAACAATATCAAAGCATTAATACAAAAGTAAACAAACAAAGGCAGATTAAAATCATGGTGTCTTGTGAAATTCTCTACACATGAGTAGAATAGTGAATGATATAATGTCATCCAAAAATTTATGGCACATTTCAGAAAGAATGAAGTTAAATTTAAAAAGAATCTTGAAGAAAACAAATTTACACTCAAAAACACATATTAATATTTGTACTATTTAAAGTATAAGATAAACATTCTGTAGTAAACTTATAAAATGATATACTAAAACATGCTACAATACAATAAATTATGTATGTATACACAGTATATATCAGAAAAAATATATGAAGTTAGGTCAGAAACTCATATAGTAAAGAGTGTCTGAGTTTTCAATGACTAACTTAATTCCCCATAAGCATTGTCTTAGTTCTAGCCTTCCAGACCCTAGACTCATTAGAATTTTGTCCTAAAGTTCTGTCAGTTAATTTGAAAGTTTGATCTGTCATCCTTGTTGCTGTACTTCTTCTAAGTCCCTTTAACTAGAAACTATACTCTGGCTCAGTAACTGTGCCTTTCCGCAGCCTTGAGCAGGCCAGAAAGAATATGACCTTGGTTGAATAGGACCTAGTTAGAGTCATCCACCCTGGCTGCACGTGCAACTTTCTACAGGAACTTAGAAGAATAGACTGCCTGCTGACCTTGACTCACAATATAATCTATCTGAAACAAAGAATGGGTTTGGTGGGACTTTCCCTATATATACAAGTGATGACCATTAAACTTTGAGCCTTGATCATGGAACTTTGTCTTGACTCTATGTTTCTTTAGCCTCTCCATTTCTTTTTTATTTTCTGCCCTTCTTTCTAGTGAATCCAGTTTATCCATAGCCACTGGATGGCTACAAGTAACGATTAGCCTCCATTAGACATTATAATTATAAATTATTCATCATTAGTATTTAATAGTTACTAATGATTTTTATCATAAACTAACATTATGGCAAATTTTTCTGAATAGTACAGTCAATATACATATGCTTTGAAAGCAGCTTCTGACATGTTGGATTAACCCATAAGCTGGTATTATTTAAATAATAGCAAATAATAGTGTATTGATCAGCAAGATGGAGAATGATCTCAAGTGAAGCTTTTCTAGAGATACTTTAACAATTATATGAATAATATTTCTCCAAAACCTAAATTTCCCTGTAACCAAATACAGTTACTGATTCATTTATTCATTTTTTTTACCTTGTAACTATTAATCTTTTTAACTACTTAATTGTCTGTGCCTTTCAGTTACATTGAATAATATTATGAGTTTCCCTACCCATGGTGACAATCAAATTTAGACATTTCTACTTAAGTAATATTTCATTGTATGAAGTACATACATATATGTACTTAAGTGTATAGATTGAGTATGAAGACTAGAAGATTGACCCTGCATAAACTAGTATTAGGAAGATGTACAATTAAGTCCAAGATGTGTCCTTATTAACAGCTTTTTGGAGAATTCCTATGTTAGCCACTTTTATATTGACAGGAACACTATTACCAAGTCAACTTTAGTTGATTTGGCTCCAGAATGTTAGAGTCCAGAATCATCATGATGAGGAGGGCAGCATGTAAGCAAGCATGGCACTGGTGTAGTAGCTTAGAGCCCATTTCTTGAGAAAACAACAAGGAATCAGAGACAAAGTCATAGCTAACTTGGAATGGCAATGACATATGCTTTTGAAACCTCAAAGCCTATCCTTAATTATATACATTCTCCAACAAGGCCACATCTCCTGTTCTCCACCAATAATTCCAGAAACTTTGAACCAGGCATTCAAATATATGTGTCTGTGTGGGCCACTTGAATTTAAGCTACCACAATCCCTTAGTTACTAATTTATACCTTTGTGTAATTTGACTTTCAGGTGATGACACTTATCCCCTGATTATTCATTTATACCTATGTGTAATTATGCATGCATATGATGAAATTCAAATGCATTCTGAGATGTTACAATCACATTATTAAAATTATATACATAAACTAACCTATCATTCAAAATAGAGAACACTCAAAGTAGGTATATTAGTCCTCATCTCTCCATTCACCTGAGCCTTACAAATAGATACAAGCAATCTGGGTCCTTGAGTATCTTTGCTCATGCAACTCACTATGAGTCTTGACAACGCATCTCTCTTTAAGCCTCATTGTACCTCAGATCCAAATACTTACCTTGCTTCTTTTACAAATCTTAGTGACTCTTTATTTTCATTTATTTTGCATAAGAAATCAGACACCTCAGAGCTTACTCAGATGACAGTCATCATTAACAGAGGTACTTACGAATCTGAACTGTCATGTCATTAACACTCTCCATAAGAACACATTTTTAAAAAGTTATAAATAAGTTTTATATATTTTAATTCATGTAAATTTATTGTATATGAAAAAAGTTTTAGAGAACATAGAACAGTATTTAAATATTTGAATGTTCAATGGAATAATCTTTTAGTTTCAACAGTTGATCTGCTCTAACAAGTTGTTGCCAGTGATTAGGGAGTTAATACAGCTGGTATTTTTCATTTAAGCATATTTTATCCTCGCTCCTGACAAAAGTAAACCCCACAATTGACCTTTGCCAAAATCCATGGACATCTAGAATTGAAAATGATCTTAATATTACAATTTAAATAGTTGCAGTTACTTTATCAGAGAAGCTGAAGATGTGCCGACAGTTAATCGTTAGTGTGCTTGTGACCCAAGTAAAACCCTCTTTTACTGAGTAGAATCAGTGAGTCTATGACAGTACTATTCATACACAAGTACTAAACTCTACTGGGCAAATATATTTTCCTTGAAATTATTGCTTAACAATTCTGAAACTTCTGAAGATTTATGTTCTAACTGAACAGTTGAGTAAAGAATTATGGAGCAAATAGTTGTATTATTGAAGGCTTAATACACAGACAAGGAGGGATGAATGATTACACTTTGATAGGAAGTAAGTGTTAGGAAATATCACTTTAAACAACTATTTAGTTATTTGTTCTTACAGACTTGTGAATAAATATGCAAAAATAGTGGAAAGATAAAATATAATGATTGTTAGATATAAGATTATACTTAACTAGATAGTTAAGTATAATAGATAGATAATTGATAATAGATAGATAATTGATAAGTGGCTTGACATATTGATAGATGTTAATTTATACACATATACTCCCTTATCTAAACTGCAAGGCCCAAGGTACAATAGTAAGGTTTGTATCAATAATCTCATTAATTTTTCACATCTTGATTTTATATTATTCTCCAATAAAAATAGATTAATCATTCTAGCAATGAAAAGAAAACAGTATAAGATGAATATAGAGACTAATAAACACCAAAATGAAAGAAAATATTACTTTTTAAAAAGGAGTAATATGAAATGAACACAAAACCTAATTGTATTTCTAAAATATTAATTATACTTCTAGTTGTGAGAAAATAAATGTTTTACAGATAAGTATGACCTGTTTTCTCAAAGTCAGAATGATTACTAAAACTAAACAAAAAGAGAGAATTATAATGAAACCTGCAGGACTGGAAACAGAAGCATTAGCATAACCATGCTTATGTTTGGATAATTAGATGAAGAAATAATTATTCATGTATGTTAGTATCAATAAAGTGTTTGGCCTAGTTATATATCTGTTATATTACTAATCAGTGTCAAATACTGTCACTCATGGGTAACAATCTACACCATTGATACTTAAATCCTAGATTCCTACATCATTCTAGGAACAGAGGAAAAATAAAGACATTAGGAAAAAAAATATTGAGGAAAATGCCTTCTGATTGATTGTTTAGTCACAGGGTGAAATCACTCAGTACTTTTATTTACTGTTTTAAGAAACCAAATAGAATTGAAATTATCAGAAAGATGTGTTTCTTTGCTCTGAAAGTAATTATCCTCAGAACAGTGCTTAGTTAATTAAAAAGAATAAAAATAAAAGCTTCTTGCCAAGGATCAATAATCACAGAAAGAAATTAATAATATTCAATTTCTTGTTAACTACTATAAGAAAATGAGAGGCATTAAAATTCAGCAGTCTAATACCAGTGTTGAATAAAGGAAGGAGTGTAATAAAGGATAATTCAGAAAATAGAGTTAAGAAAGGGAAATTGTTTCTGCTCTTATGCTTTTCACTTGCTTGATATTATCTGTGACTTTTTTCATTACATTTGTTGTAAATAAGCACAGCTGAAGCTGTAATTGTGTGTTTGTAGGGAAATAACTGCATTTATAAATTTTGAAATGACAGTATAGCCATTCATGTTTCTCCAAATTATCATGTAGAGTAATTTGAATCCTCAACAAATGACTACTCTGGCTGGGATATAGACACCACTTTAATTCCAGAAGACAGAGTCAAGCAGATCTCTGGGTTCCAGGCCAGTCTGGTACAGATCTAGTTCCAGATATAGAAAAGCTTAAGTATATGCTTGGTAATATATGCCTTTAATCCCAGCACTCAGGAGTTCAGATCAGTCAGTCAGCACAAAAGGGAGTGCAGTGGAGTTGAGTTTAGTTCCATTAGGTTGATACAGTAGAGGCAGTTGCATGCAGAGAATAAGAAGGAGCCAGAAGACATTTTAAGGCCAACCATAGCAAGACTCTGACCCTATGCCAGAAACCTATGAAGTGCTTAAGACTGAAATATTCAAACACCTGTCCAATGGAATTCCACCAATCAAAATTTAGGGATTGGAAACTTCCTTAGGAACATGTCTATATTATTCCAACAGGAACTTCTATCCTGTTCCCATTGATTAGGTTATTCAACGATTCAACTACGGCAGGATTATTTGACTTGTTTAGTATTCATGTTTTCATGTTTTAAGTTGCCAACCAGGATGTCAGTTACCCACGTATAGATCACTTTCTGCCAAGTAGAATGTGAATTCCCAGGGAGGTCTTGGGAACTTAAAACTTTATTCAACCCCTATTCAAAATGGAAGTTTCATTTCAAATAGATTCTTATGTTGATGCAGATGTCTCTCTTTCATTGGAGTCCATTCCAGTGGTAGCTTATAAAGGTAAAGAAAACAAAACAAAACATAAATTGTAGTGCCAAGGTAATGTTAGCAAACCCCGAAAGACCAATCAGAAGTCAATCTGATGTAACTGCTGCATAAGAGCATTTATTTACAAGCTCCAACTGTGGCTGAGCAGACCACCTACCCCTTAGGCTGGTTTTGATGCAGACAAGCCCTAAACACTTATCTTGGCAAGGTTTTATAGAAAGTGGAAAGTGAGAAGTGTTTCTAGCCTGACAAGCATCTAATTGGAGTGCTACTGTGGCCTTTAGCATAATTGGCTGGTTCTAGAAGTCAAACCATAAATTTCTGCTTCTGCTCCCCCATGTATTGGTGGTTGTTAGGCAGGGGCAGGCTTGTAACCTGGAGACTGATGCTAGATGCTGGTTTGTTTGGGTAGAGTAACCTGGAAATGCAGGTCTTATTGGGGTTAGCCTAGGAACTGGAGCTAGGCTCGGGTTTTTTGCAGGAGTAACTTGAAAACTAATCCTATGCATTTGTCTTGAGTTTAAACTTAGGTCAGGTTTTCTAAAATGGAGTCTGAACCTAAAAAATTGGCCTCTCAAAAGCTCATACATAGGTGCAGGAAGTGCTGCCGGGTGATTGGTTCAGGTCCAACCTAATTTTGGCTAACTATGCAATCACTTCTATCTGACATGTATTGTGAGTGGTTTCCAAGAACATAACATAAGCATAGAACATAACAAAATATGCAATCAACTCAGGCATGAAAAATTTTCCTAATAAGAGCACATGAGAAAGTTTCCTGGTAACAGCATTGGAGGGCTGGCTGCAGGCAGAAAGCAAAATGACTGCAGTTATGCTAGGGAACAGGCCTCAACATGATGAAGTATAAATAAAGTCCTTTGCAATTTGGACTTCTTCTCTTACTCTATTCTGCACACTGATCCACGAGAGAACATAAAAATCAAGGAAATGTCGGAATTAGTGAAAGAGAACCTTTGAGTGGAAGAGTGCAAAACCAATGAACATGAGATATTAGAAAAATATTCAAAATGTAAAAGAGCCCATGAATTTAGAAACAAGGAAGCTCCTCAGTCAATACAAAAGAAGTGAGACATTTCTTTTCTGATTCCATCCCTTCGATATCATTTTAGGAGCCTTAGAGAGCTCCATGAGTTCAGACATGTAAAGAAAGCATATATGCTGACTTGAAATGGAGAAATAAAACTCTTGTTTTCCCATGGAAAACACAGTATACTATCAAAAATTTCCAATACCACAAAAAAAAATTCCCCTGGAACTAATAAGTAATTATATGCAATTAATAAAAAACTAATAGAATAATCCAATCAGCATAAATCTAAAATGTTTATAATATCAAATATCAGCTAGGTCATGGGCAGCAGTAACATTCACTCGTTGACAGTGGGAGTGCACAATGGACAGGCATGTAAGAAGAGAAAAAAGAAAAAAGCTTTCTCAAGACCCTATAACAAGATCTACAAGACTTGTCTCCCTCTTTATTTATGTTTTTTATTTTTTGGTTTGTTATTCACTTTTTTTTATTGGAAACAAAATCTTCTCTTATGCAATACATCCCAATCATATTTCCCCTCTCTGCACTCCTTCTAGCTTCTTACATTCCCTCGTTCCCAGATCCAATTCCCTCTGTTTCATCTTTAGAGAAGAACAGACATCCAAGAGACAACAGCCAGACAGGACAAAACAGGATAAAATAAGACAAGAAGAAAGACCTCATATTGAGGCCGAAAAAATATAACCAAATAGAAGGCAGAGTTGCAAGTGTAGGCAAAAGAGTCAGAAATACAGCCTTTCCCATAGCTAGTGGTGTCACAGAAGCAGCAGATTAACAGCTGTGACATACACAGAGGACCTGATACTGATCCATGTTTTCAAGTCCTGGTGCTTGTTTTGACACTTCAGTCTCTGTGAGCCCATGGGAGTTTTACTTAATTTATTCAGTAAACCATGTTTACCCGAGGTCCTCCATCCCCTCTGAGTCTTACAGTCTTTTTTTACCTCCTCTTCTGGGGGATCTCCAAGGGGAGGAACCAATGGAGACTTCCAATTAGACTCTCGCTCTCTGCATAATGTCTGGTGGTGAGTTTCTGTATCTGTTCTCATATCCTGTCAGAAGAAGCCTATCTAATTGTTACTGGACAAGGTGCCAATCTATGAGAATAGCAAAATATCATTAGAAATTATTTCATTGTTTGATTTTTATTTATTTATTCATCATTTTTTGCCAGTTGTGTTTGGCTCTACTCTAGATTTCTGTGCTATCCAGTCGCTCATTCCTGGCCATGAAGGCAGTTTGTGCCATGGGCTCTTCTTCATAGAGTGTGTCTCAAGTTAAACCAAATATTGGCTGGCCACTCCCAAAAGTTTGATGCCACCATCTCCCTAACATATTTTGCTCATAGGACAGATTATAGGTGGAGGGGTTTGTGGTAGGATTGGTGTCCAAATTTCTCTTGCCATATCCTGCAGGGTACCTTCTTATACCAAAAGAGACTTTAAAATGTAGGGGTGAAGGCTCCAAACCTGCACCACCTAAACTTCTCTATGTTCAATGAACTGTGTGGAAGTTGTCCTTAGCAATGGGTTTCCACTGTAAGTTTTAAAAAGGTAATCTTTTATTTTTTCTAGCCATAAGCCTGGGTTATTTAAGGAGCTCATGCAATCTCTGTCATTTGAATTCACTCGAAGCAATTTATAACGAAAATAAAATACATCAATGTCTACCAAGAATTAGAAAGGGATGAATAATCGACAAAGAGAAGAAATGTTGTAACACTGTGAATGTATTCTTTATGACACTTGGATGTTTTGTGTGAGCTCTATTTGTTCAAATTAATAGCAAGAAAAATTCAAGACTTAATCCCAGTGTCAACTATGGATATGATAATATTTTGTGGTCATTTGTTGTACCAAGTTTATCACTCTTTTAGGAATGATGATGTTGTGAAGTGTTTTTATGGAAAGAAAAACTTGGGATACATAGGACATCTCTGTACCCTCTCTCATATTTTTCTTTTACATATATAGGTTTACTAAAAATGAAACTATGAAATTTAAGAAAGAATATCATGTATAATATTTCTAAGTATCATCCAGAGATGAAACTAGATTTTGATAGCCACACACATAGAAGAGGCTCAAATCAAAGTATATATTTTTGGTATTAAGTATAGGAAGTAAGGGTCCTTAAGAAAGGCCTTGTAACATGTGCAAAATAAAACTGAATAGTGAAAATCCAGATCATACTATGATATTTGCTTATTCTACTGAAAGATAGTAGTATAGAGTGTTAGGAGAGAAGTATAGGAAGCAAGAAACACAGAACTCTAGTCCCAAATGATCTGATAACAAAAACTAAAATACTCCCAAATTAAACACAGCAGACTACAGAATTTTTGGTGGCTATAGAAAGAAAAGTATTTGTTTATTTTTGTTTGGTCTCTGAGCTATTTGAGATCAGCAGTACACAGAACTATTTTTCTCAGAAGACAGTTCCTCACCTGATCTCAAAGTCATTTACTTTGTCTTCCCAGTAACAGTCCCCTTAAGGAAGAATCTAAGTACACTGGAGGTGTCTAGAATAATAGGAATCAAATCTTTCATAGATTATTTCAGTATTAGGAGTCCAAATCACTGTGCCAAATTATTAAATAGGTTTAGATTTAGATACTGAAAAAATACTGAGGATTTGGTAATATAAGGATCTACCCAGAACACGAAAAATAAAGAAGGGGGGAGTCTTATCCTCAGAAATTCTGGAAATTTGTTAACATTAAGAGAGGAAGCAATGAGGGCCCTAAATAAAGCAACCAACATTAACTATTCTCTCTGTTCTCTGCAGTAGTGGTGTGGGGGCATTGGATTGAGCTTAACTCAGACAGCTAGTGTCCAAAAACCTCAGTGGAAATCAAAGCCATCAAGAGCTACTGACTTTCAGGTCCATGTACCATAATTTCAAAAACTAAACTGCCATATCCCAGTTGAGTTTTAGAGAGAACATTTCATTATAGAAGGCTTAAGAGAAAGAAGGCAGAGCGCATCTACAACAAAAGCAGTGTCCAGGAATGGGATACAACTGATCCTCATTGCCTTGGACTTCGGGGAGCTTTACTGGAAGCAGGGAGAAAGAGTTAAACTGATCAATTTAGTTCCCATTCCAGCTGTCCAGGTGTCCAGGCGCCATATATTTTTAGTCATGCCCTCAGGATATTATTCATGAAAGGGGTATTCCTTGATGGGAAGAGGAAGAAACAAACCACCCTACTGAAATTGCCATACTCTACCCTTGGCAAATCCGGAGACATTTTATCCAAAGCAATTTTGACATCTTTGGGTTTCAGTAAGGGCTAGGATTTCATGTCCAAGTATAAATCTACCTTTAGTCAGGAAAACAAACAGACAAACATATAAACAAACAAAAATCCAATACTAAACAGGTCATTTTGGGGTGGGGGAGAGTTGAAATTTGAACTTTAAATTTTCATTAGAGATTTCTATCCCTTGTTCCCATCAGGAGAACTACGTGTGTCTCCTCTATGCTAACACACAGTCCTGATAGTGAATAGTCTTAGTCTGTAAAAGTGGTATTGTAACTCATAACTCCATTGAACTTAGCCTTAGCATGCAATAAAAGTAATTTCAAAGTTAGGAAAGGAAAGAAGGAAATGTGATTTATTGTTTGGTTGCATTTCCACTAGAATGCATTATGGGATTTACTAGCACATCTCCATAAGTCCTATCCTAGCAAATGAGACATTAGCTGATGGGCCAGCAGGAAATGAAAAAATGCTAATGTAAAACCCAACATTTGCTATCAGCAGGTGGGTAAAGATTTACATGATGTAGCTATCCTATCTCATTTCCATTTTCTTGACTGAGTAGATAATTTACTGGCAAATTAGAAACCTCAGTGAAGGTAACATACTTCTACTAACAGGTATGGTTTTATTATGCAGACAAAATTCTGGCTTTCTTGTCAAGTAAAGTTTCACTAATGTGAAGTTTTACAGTAGTCATCCCTTTTAGCAATCATGAGAAATGTGAATGAGAGAAATATTGTAACAAAATTAATTTCTTGAGAAATAAATACATAACAATAAAATTCGACATTGTTTCTGCAGCTGAAACTAACATGGCAGGGAAGAAGAAAATTTAATGAAACACTTGTGTTCCTTAATTTGTGTCTCAGATTTTTCAAGCCATAGACCCAAGAACATTTTCTCTAAGAATCTTATGCTAGGAGAAGTAAAACCTGGCCTAGATAGAGAAGAAAATTTTCTCTGGGAAAGCCACAGTGCTAACAACCTTACAAAACAACTTGGTAGGAATATTGGAGCCTACCCAATGATAAGCTGGGCAAGATTTTATGAAACATGGGTTATATATGTTTATATGGCTCTCTACCTTCCTTCAGGACCCTATAGATAATTGGTTCTTAACTTGTAAGTTGCAACGCTCTTGGCAAACCTTTATCTCCAAAACTATTTACATTATGATTCAAAAAAGTACAAACTTACAGTTATGACATAGCAACAAAAATAAATTAATGGTTGGGGTCAACACTCTGTGAGGAACTTATGTTAAAGAGATGCAGAAAAGGAACTTAAGGAGATGCACATTAGAAAGGATGGAAGCTTCTGATATGGATGGATTTGGGGAGAGTTCATTGGATCTATTTGTCCTATTCTCACTATGAACACTTAAAATAATTTTTACGTTTCTGTTCTTGGCTACCAATTGGCCCATTTTGCATAGTTAATGGAAGATGAATGACCACACTTTGATCACTGGGGCACAATCTACAACACCAAGTCTTCTAACACTATCACTGCAAAAAAAAATTTAAAGTTGGTTCATACTTTCAGACAGTAGGTATGAAACTAATGATCTTTCTAATTGAAATCTCTAAAGAAAAGCAAGTGCATCACCACTTACTGGGTGTAAGGAAAAAATACTAGAATCCAGCTGCTGCTCGGACCACAATGCCTTAGAGCAGCCTTTCCCCTTTCACAGATTCCAATAGCTAACCTACTGAGACACTGTAAATTGTCCCAATAGACTTCCAAGTGCCAGGCTTTCTCACCTGGATAAAGGAGTTTATATCAAAGGGGGTATTGATGGTCAGTTACCCTTCCTTCCAGCCCTTTCCTGCCTCCTCCCAGGAATCAGAACACTCTGCTGTGAAACTATCCCCAGCCATAGCAAGGTTTAAAAGGAGACTTCTTTATCTACAGTATCAGTACTGATTTGCTATCTACAGAGTCTTCACTATGATGTCTCTAGTGTCATGCTGTTGTTTATCTGGTTCTTTGTCCATGTTCTTAAATAAATTATATAGCCTACAGCAAAGTTTTATGTTTTGTGGCCAATACCATCTCTGAGACCTAAGTTAGAAATAATTCTGTTATAAAAAAAAATAAAAATTCTTTGTAACAAAGCTGTTTCCACCTGAGACAATTGGCAGCTGCTTTTCTATAAAGTCATTCCTATAGAATCTGAAGCATTGGTCTCTCTAATGTGATTAAAATCCCTTTGGAAGAATAACAACTAATTTGAGATTGAGATCTTGTCAAAACTGTATGTCTGACCTATAAAAACTGTACAAATTTCTAGCCTAATATTAATGATGTTGACACAGAGCAGGTTAATAATGAACAGGTAGAAAAACACAATCCTCTGAGACAGAGAGAGAGAGAGAGAGAGAGAGAGAGAGAGAGAGAGAGAGAGAGAAAAGACAAAACCACCCCAAGAGATATCTGCACTAGTGAATTTCCAGTTGTTGCAAACAACTCAATGAGAATTAATTTATAGTTCCTGAAATACAAAGTACCAGCGTGATGCATCTTGATAACATGATCCCCTCATGGCTAGGAAGCCATATGTCAAGAGCAGAAAGATTCCTGGTCATGTTCTATCAACAGTGAAGAAACAATGAACAGTAAGTGGAGTTGAGCTGTAGAACTTTCAGGCCCACCTGCAGTTACTCATATCTGCTAGTAAAACTCTACCAAATAAAGTTTCATAGTTGAGGCTCGTATGTTTTATCCCATGAACTTATAGCAGACATTTCATAGTCAGCCTGATCAACTTCACACTATCAAATGGTAAGTATATAAACTATGCATTCAACAGAGTTTATGTTTCTGGTCATTAGTATGTGCATAGGTTTATATAGAAAAGTCATCATTCCTGTGCATTACTCTAAATTTCACTATAATGTCAGAAAGTAAACAGTCACATTCATTGGGTCCTGCATGTTCAAATCATCACCATCAAATTTGGTGTTTGATAATTTGGTTAATCTGGGACTTAGTGTTATCTACGAAACTTCTGAGGGATTTATTCTCATAGTAGCTATATAGGACTAAAAGATAATGTTATCATTTCACACAGATTTCAAGCTCTGAGTAGAGGGCTTTTACAGGTATAGATTTTCTATTGCACTTAAGAAAGTCTAGATTAGCACTTTAATGTAAACCACTTTGCAAATGTGAACTATAGGATCAATGTAAATAGTAACTGCTGGTTGAACTGTCTAGGTCACACACTGTGTCCTTCAACATCACACTTCTGATCGAATCTTAATTCAGTTTTTATTCAGTGGTTATCATTACAAGTTTGATTTGTTTAAACATCATGTTTAAAATCATACTTTTCATTTATCTTATAGAGGCTTACCTTAGTATAATAAGCATGCATCAAATTATCAGAAAAAATCTATGTCATTTTTTGCCTTTCCAGATTATTCTCAACCTAACAATATTAAACTTCTGATTACAAACATGACTAAAAATAGATTTTATATGAAAAATCACTACTTATATTTTTCTAATCCAATCATTTAGCAAGGCCAATGACAACTGAATATAGCTATCATCAAGGCATCCTGCTATATCCTTGTCTAGTTATATTAATAAGAAAGATATAGAATATGCCGTCATACTGTTAGTTAACTGTGAATTCAAAATTAGAGTTCATACAGAATCACCCTTACTCTACAAATCAATCATATTTTGAAGACATTTCAAACACTAGTCCAATCACTAGTTTCACTAATTTATTAAGAAGACAAGCATCCTACAAGAAACCATCATTCTAAGTTTGAACTTTGGCCTGTCATAATGAAAAATATTAAAGTTAGCCCAAAGAAGAAACATCTTGGATGTAGTCTGAGAAACGTTATAAACACAGAATTTCTAGTAATCTTCAGGGGTATCCACATAAATTTCCCAGTGTGGAATTGGAAAACTACACAATGAATGTTGTCACACAGGAATGTCCATCCCAGACTAGGTTTTCCATGTTTGTGGCTCTTAAAAGTTTGTGTTCATATTCTTTTTTGTTTTTCCTTGTTTTGGGTGTTTTGCTTAGTATAAAGCAAAACTTATTACCAGTGCTTCTGATTACAATCTCAGGTCATTGGATCCACCAAAAGTCTATGAATGCTGTGAGCCAAAGCTCCCAAAATAAATTAAGTTACTAAAGTATCTAGTGAGACCTATGGCAGCAACTAAAGTCTCTGGATTAAATATGATTAAAGAATATTTTCTAGAAGATAAGGGAGGACAAAGGTCAAGTAACCATGTGATAAAATTAAACGGTTTACTACATAGAGGATTATAAAAAGTATGCAAAAAGCTACGTCTAAAAATTCTGCATTCTTTTCCAGTTGATTTTAGGAATGGTGGTTTTGCTTAAACTAGTGACCACAAGACAATCTGCTTAATAGACTATTTGTCAGCATTTCAGAAAGGAGAAAGGTTGTAGGATGCAAATTCATGCAATTCAGAATCCATTATTAAAGATACTTTTATTCCCCTGCCTTCCACTTATTTATTTATAATGTCCTTTGTTAATTTTCTTAATTTATCATAATAAAACAAGAATTTAATGATCTAAAGGTGGAAAGGTTGTTCTGGTTCTTGAGCTGAGAATCCATTAAACCCTAGAGAGTAAGGAGGAGACACAAAAGTATCCATCTTTGTTCTTCACAAAATCCATAGTAAGTCCTTTTTAAAAAAAATTTTACATATGCCATAATATGACAAAAATGTTCATATAAACAGTCAATTATTCCTTGATAGCATTTAGACTAGACATGTGTACCTACCAGAGTTCTTACCTTTCCTTTTATGGAGTAAAGAATACTCTACAAACAGGAACATAATGTGTCCTGTTTGAAAAACTATGGAGAATTGTTTTCTTAATTCATTGTTAAATATTGAAGCAAAGTGATAGAGGAAAAGTCACTGACAGTTTTGAGAATTTTTGTTAGGACCCTGGGATGACAGCCAACATCAGCATGGCAAGTTGGCTTCATCATCTTGCTTTCAGGCTTGATGATACTACACTTAATGTAATTGTCTATTAAATAATGAACAGAGTTGGTGCCAGTTCCATTTAGTCAGGCTAATCAGAAATACTGGCATGCAACTTTATCTACAATATGCAAAAAGGTAATGTAACATAGAAAAACCTAAATATTTCAGAGAGACATTTTACATAAGTTTTATAATTACTACATGTTTTATATTAGTTTTGTTCAAGGTTAACAAGGATGTTCATATAATTTGCTGCTATATTTATCAATAAAGCCGGAGTATGAACAGATTTACTATTGCTACCCTTACAAAACTATCACTTATCGAGCTCTAATACATAAATATGTGGGACAATTTTTTTCCTAAAATTCTATATGAGGCCATCTCTGCCAATCTAAAGTGGCACTTCCAAGACATAGTAGATAAATGCAAATATAAAGCTCTCTTCTTTCACAGTGCTGTGAGGAATAATGTCTTTGTTTTCAAGATGCATGGCTATCTCATGATAAATAAAATTTGGCAGGCTGATATATTTAAAAAGCAAGTAAAGCAACATATCAGATACATTTTTATACTGACAGTCAAAAATAACTAAATTGGAAGACTTATATTGATGGTAACAGTAGATACACATTAGTTAGAACTTTTGTGGTACAGAACCCCAGAGTGAACAGTTTTTCTTTGGAATATACTCCTTGAGCCTTAGAGGAGGAGGTATAAATATCTTGTTTAGGACTGGCATTCAATTGTCATTTATTCTCGACTTGAATGATTATGTGTCTCAGCATTTAATGTTTTTCATTGTAAAATAAGAGGCTCATGTGCTTAAGACTAGGAGAAGCATTTTTCAATGATTTAATAAAAAATACATAAAATGGAGTCTAGCGTCATGACAACTTGTCTAAATAGCGGTGTTAAATTTGTCCCTAGCGCCAAAGATACCCTCAATTTTTAAGGTTTTTTTTTCTTATATTTTTATAGTTCCAGGTATAAATTCCCTATCCACAAGAAAAAGGACTATTAAAGACTATCAAATTTAATAAAACTAGACATAAGAAAAAGAAAGACTATAGTATACGCCAATGGCATTTAGAAAACCATGAAAAAATACATATTTCACAGAATAATCACACAGAATAATAATAATCACACAGAAATACCAATATTAATTTAAAACTGCACATTAATAACTGAGCAGTTAAATGATCTACCTTTACATTTAGGCAAATCTGACTACTTCCCAGCCCTAACCATTTATACTTGCATATTATCATTGATTGGGGTTCGTGGACATCAGGTACTAATCCATGAACCCTTCTGCATGGTTCCAAATCTTAAATCTTCCTTGCTGATCTGAATCTCTCTTCCTTTTTCTTCCTCTGGCTGATGCCTGTACTGCTTATTCTCTATTCTGGCCAGGCACTGGGTGATCAGCATTTGTTGACAAGGTAGAGAATAAATATTACAAACTATTTAGAAACCTGATACGGGAAATTCTTGGTGTGAGAATTACACCAATATGAAACAAGGTATAAGGGCATTTGAATAACACAAGGGTAAATTTTACACAGTGTACAAAAACATTATTCCGACGCACATACGCAAACACTCACAAAATGAAAGTGTTCAAAAAAATAAAAAAAATCTCAATATTCATGTGACATACCAAACATAAACCAAGATTAAATAAATAATCTAAAGAAGCCTATGTAAACAATAGCTATATGAAAACAACAACAAAAATAAATCTTACCATTAAACAAAGTTCAAATATGCAAAAATATACCAGAACTATGTGTACTAATAATACCAAATCTAGATGAGGATACAATAAGAAAAAAATCATACCCAGCTCTTCAAGAATGGTTCAACTATATAATTATATAAGTATATATGTTTTCTAATGAAAACTTTATAGCCTAATATGCTAAATAGAGAAAAGATCAAGACATACCTTGTAAGATAAAGGGTAACACTAGTACATGTTGTTTCTTGATTTAGTTTAAAATCAGATTAATTATAAATGCTTATCAAAGTTTTCTTCATAGCATATAATTTAAAATGCATATTATAATAGTAAGAAAATGAAAAATTGGCATGAGTACATGGACTTAAACTTCACAATGTATTCTAAATAATTTATGCATTTTAGTCTTACATTAGATAATTTTAAATATGTAGACATTATTACATTAGTTTATATATATTTTATTATATCATTTCCCCATGGCCTTTCCTCCCTTAAAATCCATATACCTCTTTTTTTTGTACTCTTTAAAATTCATGGCCCCACTTTTTTATTATTGTCTAGTTTTATATTTATTTAAATATATGAATGTAACTTGTACAATCTTTATATTACTTTTATATATGTTTCAAGATTGATCATTTGGTATTAGATAACCAATTGCCTAATTTCTATCTACTTTCTGAAAAAGGTTTTCTTCAGTTCTCAGCATTTGTAAATTGCTTTGTGTAGGTTAAAAGTGTATTAATTTCAGCTCAATCTAGGCAACCATGTTGGTGATATATACATATATATATATCATATAATATATATTATATAATCATATATATATATATATATATATAATAGAGATAGAAATAGAGGAAAGCATATATATATATGTATATATGTGTGTGTGTGTGTGTGTGTGTGTGTGTGTGTTCTTCTGCTCTTCTGAAAGTCCTGGAAATCCCAAACCAATAGCAAGCTCCCCTATCTTTTCTTCTCATTCTTATAATATGTCCATCCCATTTCTGCAATGAGCCTTATGCTGCTTTAGTAGACATGGTTATAGGTTCTTTCCCAAGATCCATGACTTTATTAGCCCAGAGAAGTTGGCTTGTTTTCCATTACCAAATATGTTTTAATTTTTTTGAGCAAATCTTAAGCCTAATTGGATCATGGTCATTCCTAAAGGATGCATCCTTAGGGTATTTCTGAAATGTTGCTCATTGTCATCTATATGAATCATAGCTGGGTAAAATTGTTGGCTGCTCCCTGCACTGGAAGCTTGCAATACTTCTTCTGCTATGATAAAAGCTAACCCTCAGGGAGTATCCTTTCAGGTCTGCTAGAGCTCAGGATCTTCTGGGCCCTGTGTCTGAAGTACATGATCTCTTCAACAATAAGACTTAACTTTTATACAGTTAGACATGAGGGGGCAACCACAGGCAGTGGTTGCAATTACCTGTAATGTTAAGGGTGTCTCTTGGACAATTCAAAGCAAGTACTCAAAATAGAACTTTCTAGTACCTGGTGTTATGGATTTTTTTGTTTGTTTGTTAGTCTGTTTTTGTTAAATGGACTTTGGCTCTTGGAGAAAGCATTGTCAGCTCAAATGAGAAAATTTTACTTCAGTTGTATATTTATGTATGTTTATACACCACTGACCTCACACTTCTAAGACAAGCACAGCAATTTGGTCTTCTGGGTTACAAATACCTGAGTTTGTTGCTGCAGTGTATGCATGTGTATATCAATTCATTCTGAACTTAGTATTATTTCATGCTAAGCATAGTTTATATTATTCATCAAAGTAGAAGCAGAAATATTACAGCAGAAAGCAACATTAGTTGGATTGTTGAATTTAGATAAAGGAAAAATAATTTACATAAAGTATGGGCAGTCCAAAGGAGGTTTTTCTTTCTCTGGCTCATGAGACACTCACAAGACAGATGCGTATTCATATAGGAGAACTTAGTCTTGGTGCGAAAACAGACACCAGTCCTCTAGGCCACTCTAGGCCACTCTAGGCTTCTCTAGTTATAGGGAATTGAAAGAGAAGCTCAGCTAGTTTGTGAACGTTCGTGCTGTGTTTTTGTTCTTTGTTTGTTTGTTTGTTTGTTTGTTTTAGATATCTTATGAATAAATAAAACTTGGAAATAACCCCAACTTGACACATTAACCTTGGATAAAACAATAATACCTCAACGGATGAAACATGTTTTAAGATGTGTTAAATAGACCTGTCAACAAAAGGGTTTGTTTTAAAAATGATGCCAGGTTTATCAAAAATATTTACTTTATATATTTGATACATTATTTTGTCTTGAAGTCTCTTGTCTTTATTATCTTCCAACATCAAATTTTATGTTCTTATTGCATTTATTATCTTTATAATTATTTTTATAATTAGAAATGAATATTTAAGTGTGACATTTTCAAAATTATATACAGCTTCCTGTCTGGGCCCAAGCACTGAGCAGACCCCAGGAGGCAGCTCTGCCCCCAATCTCACAGAACCCAGAGGACACAGGGCTCCCAGAAGCTCTAACCTGGGCAGTATCTAAGGTAAGCAGACAGCAATGCCCACCCCAAACAGGGAGTAACTAGGACCCATAAGGACCCAGGAAGTCACTCCTGTCCCAGAGCACTAAGCAGACCTTGGGATCTAGCTATTCTTGTCTGCTCATAAGGAATGAGTAGAATTTGGGCCCCGGCTCTTACCCCAGTAGTAACACCTACCTCACACAGATCTGATACAACCAAAATAATGGAAAAGACAGGCTCTAGTCAGAGACAGGGCAGGTATCACTAAGGAGATCCAGATGGCAAAAGGCAAGCACAAGGACATAAGCATCAGCAACCCAGGGTACTTGGCATCATAAGAATCTAGTTCTCCCTCACAAGAAAGTCCTGAATTCCCCATATTACTAGGAAAGCAAGATTAAGATTTAAAATAACTTCTAATGATGATGATAGAGGACTTTAAGAAGGACATAAATAACACTCTCAAAGAATTTGAGGAGAACACAAGTAAACAGGTGGAAGCCCTGAAAGTAGAAACACAAAAATCCCTTAAAGAATTACAAGAGAACACAACCAAACAAGTGAAGAAATTGAACAAAACTGTCCACGACATAAAAATGGAAGTAGAAACAATAAAGAAATCACAAAGAGAGACTACCCTGAAGATAGAAAACCTAGGAAAGAAATCAGGAGTCATAGACACAAGCATCACCAACAGAATAAATACAAGAGATGAAAGAGAATCTCAGGTGCAGAAGATACATAGAAAATATTGACACAACTGTCAAAGAAAATGCAAAATGCGAAAAGTTCTTAACACAAAACATCCAGGAAATCCAAGACAAAATGAGGAGACCAAACCTAAAGATAATAGGTATAGATGAGAGTGAATATTCCCAATTTAAAAAACCAATAAATATCTTCAACAAAATTATAGAAGAAAACTTCCCTAATCTAAAGAACGAGGTGCCCATAAACATACAAGAAGCCTATAGAATGCCAAATAGACTAGACCAGAAAAGAAATACCTCCCGTGACATAATAATCAAAACACCAAGTGCACAAAACAAAGAAAGAATATTAAAATCAGTAAGGGAAAAAGGCCAAGTGACATATAAAGACAGACCTATCAGAATTACACTAGACTTCTCCCCAGATACTGTAAAAGCAAGAAGATGCTGGACAGATGTCATACAGACCCTAAGAGAACATAAATGCCAGCCCAGACTACTATACCCAGCAAAACTCTCAATTAATATTGATAGAGAAACTAAGATATTCCATGACAAAACCAAATTTACAAGCCCAGCATTACAAAGGAAATAGCAGGAAAGCTACAATACAAGGAGGGAAATTATACCCTAAAAAGAACAAGAAAGTAATTCCCTTCCAACAAATCCAAAAGAAGATAGCCACAGAAAGATAACGTCACCTCTAATGAATACCAGGAAACAACAATCACTGTTCCTTAATATCTCTTAACATCAATGGACTCAGTACCTCAATTAAAAGACATAGGCTAATGGACTGGATACATAAACAGGACACAGCATTTTGCTGCATACAGGAAACCCACCTCAGTGACAGACTCTACCTTAGAGTAAAAGGCTGGAAAACAATTTTTCAAGCAAATGGCCTTAAGAAACAAGTTGTAGTAGCCATTCTAAAATCTGCAGCCTGAGGACACAGAGGGAGGGACTCATGGCTCCACCTGTATTGGTAGTTGAGGGTGGCCTTGCCAGGCATCAGTGGAAGTGGACAGCTTTAGTACCTGAAAGTTTGGATTCCCTAGTGTTGGGGAATTTCAAGAGCAGGAGGTGGGAATGAGAGGTTGGTGGGATCACACCCTCATAGTAACTGGAGGAGGGGCGTGGGGTAAAGGGTTAGGCATCAGTGGAAGTGGAAGGCCTTGGTGCCCGAAAGTTTGATTTCCCTAGTGTTGGGGAATTTAGGAGCAGAGAGGGGAAAATGGGAGGATGGTGAGAGCACACACTCAGAAACTGCCAGAATTATATGGATTAGACAAGACAGAGGCAGGCCGCCAGAAGACTAGATTCCAGAATTCAAACAAAACATTATCTTGATACTAAAATTTGTTTTGAGAATTGTATATTGCAGAATACACAGCCTCAGTGTATCTACTCATCAAGTGAGCTGAGCAGACCAGCTCAAACCTATGATGTCCTGGATTTCCAGCTGCATGCAGTGAAGGCACAGTGTCAGAGACTTATCAATTTACTCTTCCCCCTGCCCCTCTTCTAATATTTCAATGCCCATAATCAGCTTAAAGAAGTTAATGAAGAGTCAGCACCCCTATTCCCTGGGCTTGGGGATTGAGGTGGTTAATATTGGGCTGTCTTTCTAGGGAAAAGTAGTGGTTTTGTTGAAAAAGGTAGGATTACCTAGGATTTATTGCATAGCCATAACCTATTCATAGAAATATGTATAATTGTTATTAAGATAAAGTTATAATTTCCTAAATGGTACAAAATTTACTTTGATTTCAAATTTAAGGTTTTCATTGGTATGAGCTTCTTATTGATATAAAAGTGAGATTAATATTGTTACTCTCATAGGCATTATGCCTATATAACACATTTAGGAATACAAGGCTAGACCCAGTCCTTTTTTAACTTTTTTAAACTGATTTTAGACAGTTAGCCTGTGAGTTAAGGGCCTATAGCAAATTCATGGCTCTGAGTTTATTGTTAGGGTGTTTTCTATATTTTATTTAGAAATAGTTGAGAAGAGTTAACAGACAACAGTCCAGCTTGCCTAACATGGATATCTTGTTTTCAAAATGTCAGAAGTTCACAGAATTGACGTTACAAACATTTCTGTATTAATGTTCATTTTGATTAGAGTCCTGTCTGGTCTGCTCCTGACAGTTTTCTGTCTTAGATTCTAAGAAGAAATTGAGCATCTTTTGAGTTATTCCAGTTGTGGAGAGACAGCCACCAGGCAAGAATTGCCTCTTTTCATCTACAGACAAATCCCTGTCCAGAAAAAGACACACTTTTGGAATAGTTGACTGATTATATCTGCCAACACATAGTAATTAGCCCTTAATAATTCTGCTTCACTTGGTCTTTAAGATGATCCTGGGCCATAAGGCTAAAAATTGAATGTTCCAAAGTTTTGTAGTATAGGGGCTGTCCAGGTGTTCAGTGGTCTCTATAATTTGACTAAGTTTTAGAAGCTATGCTTTGTGCTTCCCATAATTTCAGTTAACTCAGTCATTCTGGATTTCGGACAGGGTTGAAGACTTACAGTCTCATAGCCAATCTCAGCTATTTAATTTGAGAGAAAAGATTTGAGAGGATGGTTTTCAGCTGATATTCATTCCAAAACCAAGAAAAAAAGCCAGTTCAGAACTAAGTCTTTTAGTTGGAAGAAATGATAGAGGTAGAGGTTCTGTTTAGTCAACAAAATGATGGACTGGGTATTAGGTCTATCTTGTACCTTATTGACACAAATTGGTATAGTTATGCTCTAATTGTATTTTGAGAGAAAAGTTTTATTTTAACAGGAAGGATGATATGTAGGAGGAGCTACAGGGGAGGAGTAAGGAGAGGAAGCAGAAAAGTAAAAAGAGGAGGAGGAGAAGGAGAGGAGGAGCTAGTTGACAAGAGGGGGTGGGAGCATGGAGGCTGATGTTTGTCTCCACCAGTCAAAGAGAGTTGATATATCTATGTTGGGTATTGGGTTATAACTCTAATTGTACAGGTATCTTGTTATTGAGCACTACCAAACTTATAAAGCCTTTGATTAACATTAAAAATAGTATAAAAGCAAAAAGGAGAAGTGGGGATGGGATAGGGGTTTTCTAGGGAGGGCAAATGGGAAAACAGAATGGAATCTGAAATGTAAATAAAATATCCAATAAAGAAAAAAAAAGGAAAAAAATACATAAGGAAAAGATATAAAGACAACTAAAAAAAAAAAGAATAAAAAGAAAAGAAAACCATATTCCTCCAGAAAATATACAGAAGCTAAAACTGAGCCTGCTAAGAGCTGCAAATACAACAGCCGATAACTATGGACAGTATATACAGGAGATACATTTAGAATGATTTACTTTAAAACAAATAATTAAAAGCACTCATAAGCACCTAAAAAATAAAATAAAATAAAATTATATGCATATATAATTTATATGTTAATTTATATATGTTTATTTCTATAATATTTTCCTACATAAAGAGAAATAAATTGAAGGAAAATGAACTTATAGGAAAAATCCCTGTAGTTATCTATTGAAATGGAATAGTAATAAGAGTTGTAATCTTTGTTTTTCAAATTAATATTATATGCAGGTACTTTATTTTAAATGAAATTCTAAGAAGCATAGTAATCTTGTTTTATTTCTATTTTGATCAAACATCTTGAGAAAAATAAATTTATGAGAGAAAGGATTTATTTCACCTTAAACCTGCAGGTTATTGTCTGTTATTGTGGAGAATTTACAGTGTCTGTAGCTTAAGATGGCCACATTTTATTTGCTGTCAAGACTAGAGAGAGAATAAATGCATGCTTAGTGCTCAGTAATCCTTCTTTCTTTCTTTCTTTCTTTCTTTCTTTCTTTCTTTCTTTCTTCTTTCTTTCCTTCCTTCCTTTCTTCTTCCTTCCTTCCTTCCTTTTTTATTACTTTATATTTTTTACAGTCCTATTACCTCTTCTTATTATACACTTCCCCAGTTCTTTATACCATTCCTCCTCCTTCCTGTCTCAAAGAGGATGTCCCCACCTCCCTCATCCCCCACCCACATCAGGCCTCCCCATTCCCTGGGTCCTCAAGTTTCTTGATTATTAGGTGCATCTTCTCTCACTGAGGCCAGAAAATGCAGTCCTCTGTTGAATATGTGATATGTGACTTGTTGATGGCTCAGTGTCTGAGACATCTCAGGGGTCCTGGTTAGTTGAGACTGCTGGTTTCCCTATGGGTTTGCCCTTCTCCTCAGCTTCTTCTAGTCTTTCCCTAATTCAATAACAGCTGTCCTCGGCTTACATACACTGGTGTCTTGTAAGTATCTACATCTGTTACAGTCAGTTGATTGTGGGACCTCTCAGAGGACAGCCATGATAGGCTCCTGTCTATAAGCACACAATAGCATCAGCAATAGAGTCAGGCCTTGGAGTCTCCCTTTGAGCTGAATACAAACTTGGGCCAGTCACTGAATCCCCCTTTCCCTCAACTTCCTCTCCACTTTTGTCCCTGAACTTCTTTCAGACAGGAATAATTCTGGATTAGAGCTTTGATTGTGTAATGGCAACCCCATGCCTTCACTTGATGCCCTGTCTTTGTACTGGAGATGAATTCTACAAGTTCCCTCTCCCCATTGTTAAACACTTCATCTAAGGTCCATTGATTTGAGTCATGAGAGTTTCTTACCTCCCAGGTCTCTGGAACATTCTAGATGGTCTTCCCACCTCCCACCTCCTAGACTACATATTTCTATTCATTCTGCTGGCCCAGGGTTCCAAATGAGGGAATAGTTTCTTTCATTTTAAGTTTCATCCTTATACATTAATCAAGGCATTCAAAACAAATCCCAACCGAGCTATTCACAGGCCCTCATGATTTAAAGAGTCCCATAATAAGTCTCCTATAGATAATTTTAGGTAGTTTCATTTATGGAAATTGGCAATTAGTCAAGTGATGGAGAGATACAAATGTGAGGAAGGATTTGAGTGTTGCTACTGTAGGTTATGTAGAGATATGTAAAGCTATAAACCCAGTGTTAACTCTATTAATGGCTGAGGTTGGGATGCCCCAGATTGCTGTTCTCAGTATATTGTCTTGTGCTGCATCCACTTAGCTTCCCTGTACTTTAAACTTGCTCTTATGTAAAAATAAAGATATAAAGACATTCATATCACATGATTGAGACCTCAGTATATAATATAAAATCTAAGGTATCCTGAAAGTTTATATAGTAATTGAAGGTAAATAAAAGATAGAAGCCTTAGTGATATTACTCATATAATTAATTTTGTGGAATACCATGGGCCAAATCTTCCTGACTTTTATATTTGAATAATAGCATTGCATACTTATTGTTATGAAAACGAAAGTGAAAACATTAGTATACCATTGGCATCTTGCATTGTCAAGTGATTTTTTTGTTGTTGATTAGCATAAAGTAGATTAATATTAGTAGAAGAAACATTCAATTTGTAAGTTTTTAGATTTAATTTCATAATATTGTGTTATACATTCTGATGAATTTTTCTTTTGAATTATGTCACCAACACAATCATCTTTTCTGGTTGAAAGATTTAGTGTCACATAAAATGGAATTAAGGGACTAAATTTGATCTACACAGGGTTAGAATTATTTTATATTTCATGTGAATTTTAATTTGTTACTTAGTTACTTACTTATTTCTTAGTTACAGCACCAACCTTGTAACAGAATCATAGCTGTTCACTTACATCCATACTGAGAGACACATAGTAATTCTGAGAACCTGAATTTGAGTGGAAACTGGCTGCCTGACATCCTGTCTATTGGATTTAAATAGAATGTCTGTCTTCTTCATACATTATCTTTCTTTTTGCTCCATAATTGCAAGATATTGAGTTATGATGAGAATGAATTGGAAGAGAAACTTAGGAACAACTACAGATTTGGAAAAGACCTTTGTAACATTGGAACCTTACATTCAGAAAACAAGGAACGCATTGCTTTCAACTATGTTAATTTATATATTTTTCTTTCTAGGAATGTGATGGGTTTCTAACTTCAACAGAAAATATTTAAACATCAAAAATTTTGATAATAATGTTTTATTATTTATCTCTGAGATAAACATTTTGCATTTTTTCTTAGTTCACATCCTGAAATACTTATTACTTGTGAAATGTGAGATCTTAGAATCTAATATGTAATAATGATGTCAGATAGCAGACAGAAGCATGTTGTGAAGAATTCCATCCAGACAGTTCTTTTACTGAAGAGTATTCCACTAAGAATATATGGACACTACTCAAATATGCATAAATTCTGACAGGTAATTGAATTTTTTAAATACATATAAATTATATTATGTTTGAGTTAATAAGTAACTTCAATAGTGATTATTTTTATACTCTCATAACTATATTTTTACATATGTATTAATAATCTAATACAATTTCTTAAATTAATAAAAACTCAAAAGACTTTAAATTTATTACATATTTCTCAAAAAATGCACATGCATTCTTAAACTCTTAAGGACAATGAAATAGCTCCCATCATGTAATGTGAACTTGAAGTGAAACTTTATAATTGATATGGTATTGAAAGCATTCTCAAATGAAATATCAAGGTTAACTGATCTAGCCCTGTATTCCTTCTCCTACTTCCTAACTGAATAATATTTATCTTGGCAAATATCAGCTTTATAATTATTACATTGGCTTTCATTATGTGGCTTTACAGTATATGTAACAGAATCCTAAATTGTACTTTGAGCAATGGCAGCCAATAAAATCATGCCGGAAAGACAACTTTGTCACATAGAAAGCTCAAGAAAAGCTTATGAAATCGATGAGAATCATGAGAAGAGAAAAAGCCTTAAGACAAAAGAATTAGAGAGAATAAAAGAGAAGGGAGAAAAACCACTCCATCTTCTGCTGGCTGCACTCATACATCCTGTGCCTGCACTCAGTTCTAAATGTACATGATCAAAAGACAATCAAAACATGTTTAGATCATGAGACTATTAATGAAATGTGCTTTGTGTGTGCATGTCAGGATTTAATACATGTATATTTATTAAATTATTTATTTTATATCACTTTACTTTGAATCAATCAATGTAAATAAGAAAATATATACATATATATTACTTTAATAATTCCCATTAAATTAAATAATGTAATGAATATTTCAAAGAGTATTTGTATGTAAATTAAATTTATGCTGACTCATCCAGCACAGAGACAGGCCTTAGTTTAGGAGGTCATTAGAAATGCATAATAATGATATCACTTCATTCTTTTATAGCATAAACTAAAACATAGAGTTTTAAAGCTTACCCATATACAAGTAGCTGAACATTTATTAACAAAATGTACTGCTTTCCTCAAGAACAACAGAAACAAAATAAAATCAAAGTGAAAGAGTTAAGAGATAAAAATCTATGTTTCTTGTTTGAGTAATTAAAATTGTATTAAACACATACAGATGTATATTATTTCTGAATTATAGAGATCTTTTCAACTAAATTTATTTCAAGATATAGACAAATGAAGTGTTGCAGCCGGCTCCGCTCTACCTGGCTTGAGACAAAAGACTTAACAAAAAATGTTGTGGCTTGCTCCAGTCTTCGAGTCAGGGTCTAGAGGGAGACAGATAAGGGGAAGAGACACTAGGAATAGAGACAAGACAGAGGTACTGATCCAGTCTCAAGTCTAGTCTTGAGTCTTTTATTGAAGGGAAATCTGGGGTATTTATACACTTTTGCCAAGCCCCTTGTAGGCACGTGAATATGACTTAAGCCTTGGAGGCGTGGCTAGCTTATCCAAGCCTTACAGGCATGAATAGCTGCTTTCTAGCCGCTTTCTGTTAAAAGTTGGCTCCCAACAGGTCCCCCTTTTTAATTATGTTTTTCAAAAGGGAAAGCTGGGAAAACTTATGGAAACCGTGCCTGTCTTAGGTTTGAACAAAGGACCCCAGCCTCCCTTTCCCATTCTTGGATACTCAACAGCCGCTGGTTGAGCTTCTGTCTTAGGATGGTGAGGCCTCCCTTCTTTAAGGGGCAAGGGTCTCAATATGTTCTCTTACCCGTCATTGACTATCCAGCTTAGTGCATAAGTTAGGGGTTAATCCTCGTCAGTCTTGACTACAGAGGTTTCAGAGTTCCCTATTTCCAGCCTGTAATAATGGACCTGTATGGGTTTCATTTGAATAGCATCTATCTGTTGCCGTACAAAAGCCATCAGTCTGTTGAACAGCATAAACCCGAGAGACAAGAGACTTAATACCTAAATAGTTGGTATAACAGCAACACTCTGTTTAAAGGGCAACATACAGAAATACAGAATTGATCATAGCTTTGATCTTAACAAAACAAGTAAGGAAATTCCCTGTCCCTGCTCAATCAATTTCAAACCCCAAAAACAACTATCATAACTGTAGTAGTGGGTTTAAACAATGTACCACACTAAATTATAGGTCAGGAAATCAAGAGTTCAATAGAGCCACCCTGGAGATTCAGGTGGTGATGTCTCCTTCAGCATTGAGAACCTCCCAAGTCAGGTTTGCTCGTTGATCTGTTCCAGTTTGAAGGCAATTGTGAAGCATCTTCATGTTTCCTTCATATTTCCTGCAAAGAAAAAATACACTTCTCAGGAGGTTTCTCCTCCCTGGATTTGTTATTGTTGTCTATTTGTTTAATCAATCTTTTTGGCAGCCAACGTGTAGCATCTGCAGTTTGGGAATATATGCAAACAGAACCTCTTCCCCAGATAAGCACTGGATCTGGCCCATTCCAGGTTCCAGTTAATGGGTCTTTCCAGAGGACTGTTGCAAAAATTCTTTTTGGTAGCAGGATGCCAGAATCTATCTGCAGCAGATTTTCCTTCAGAATACTCTTTTCTAAATGTCCTGCCTGTAATTGCTCCTGCACTATCAACTGGGCAGCTTGTAATTTTTCAGTGGTTAGAGACCATTGATCCACTCAGATGGGCGAGTTCCCCTTCCAGGTGATGGGATCCACACAACGCCCTAAGGGTGCAGCTGAATCAGTAGCCATCATTAAAAATACCCCAAGCCTCTTCTTTCATTGTTATCATAAATTTCAATAGGATAAGTAATTCCATCTTCAATTTTTTCTAATCCTTTCCCTGGGGAAAATCCAGAGTTTATCATTTGAGTTGTAATTACTTCATTAGGGCTGCACATAATCAATCCCAACTGGGATAACAGATCCTTGCCCCAGAGATTAATAGGAAGGCCCGGGATGACATAGGGTTGTATATTCCCTGTATGCCCTTCTTTATCTTTCCATGTCAGCACCTTAAAGCTTTGCTGTGGATTTTGACTTTGGCCAATACCCCTTAAGTTGGTTAAGGTTGGGGTCAGAGGTCAGGTGGCAGGCCAATCGCTTTGTTTTAGGACAGTCACATCAGCTCCTGGATCAACCAAGCCTTGGAATGCCTTTCCATCCAGCCATAGTGTCATCATAGGTTTTTGTTTAACTATGGGCTGTACTCAGTATGCATCAGAGGAACCAAAGCCTTTATCCCCTCTTTTAGGATTCTTATACTTGTGATTAGTAGGATACAATGGAAGTAACAATAGTTGAGCTATCCTTTTTCCTGTAGGAATGGTGACTATATTCTGAATTGCCTGTGCCATTACCTTAATTTCACCCTTATAATCATTATCTATAACTTCAGGAAAAATTTGTAGTCCCTGCATAGTAGTACTGCTTCTTCCCACTATCAGGCCAAACACATTTGGATAGAGTGGTCCAAACACTCTAGTGGGTAAGGCCTGACTTCCCATTTCTAGGGTTAATACTTTTTGGGTGGCAGAACTGAGGTCCAGTCCTGCACTTCCTAGTGTTGTTTGACTAAGTTCTGAAAGGGATTGATGTTTGCTGGTATGACACTGACTGCTCCATAAGCCTGTTTTGGCTTGTGTTAGTTCGGGGCCTGGAGCTGGCCCCTGTTCCCATTTCCCTGATTATGGGAAAGGGTGTTTCCTTGTGTATCTCTTTTGGACCTACATTCACTAGCCCAATGCCTTCCACGTTTGCAATGTGGGCAGAGCCCAGGCTGTTTGCTAGGCTGTCTCTGGGTTAACTCATTTTCTGCCTTGCAATCTCTTGCAAAGTGTCTAGGCTTGCCACATTTAAAACATGCTTTTTTATCTCTTCTTGCCAAAAATTCTCTTACTGATTGTCCTTGCATGGCAGCTGTCATAGCTAAGCCCTGTTGGTAGGAGGGACCTATGTCAGAACAGAGTCTGATATACCCCGTAAGGTCTATCTTTTTCCTATAGGGTCTAATGGCTGCTTGACAGGCAGAATTGGCATTTTCATATGCAAGTTGTTTCACATAATCTACACCTTCCTCTGCATTACCAAAGAATCCTCCCTGCTGTTGTCATTAATCGATGAACAAAGTCAGAAAATTGTTCATCAGGCCCTTGCCTGGCTGCTGTTAAGGACACACTAGGGTCTCCCTTTGCCTGGAGTTTACACCAAGCCTTCATGGCTGCATTTTGAATTTGAGCATTCCCCTCTGCTCCATCTTTTATCCTTTATCTCCTCATCCTTGTTCTCCCATGACTCTTTTAATTGTCTTTGGTATTCATTGGCATAAGATTTGGGCAACTGGAAATACAAAGTAGGTTTTGCAAAATCAAGATGCAGGGAGGAGTTGATATTACTTTATACTTCCCTTACAATGTCAGTCAACTGAATGAGGCCAATGCATATAATCAGTGGCTCCCATTACTCCAAAAATTTATTCATTAAAATTTTCGTCAATCTAAATGTACTTCAAAACAATATCCAATTTAGTATTTACCCTAGTATTTTGCTGCAGCTAGTAGCCAATATTATTAAGTATGAGGCCAATATAATAAGTATTTCCTTATTTATTTAGTGGTGTGTGTGTGTGTGTGTGTGTGTGTGTGTGTGTGTGTTTGTGTTGTTATTTTATGAAATATATTATAAAAATGGAAATGGAGTTAATATATTTGAAGTACAGAAAATTATTCACTAAATATTTTGTTTCCTAAATAAGCATATATGCTGAAACTTATTTTGAAAAACATTTCATTTCTAGACATGATATACAAAACCAAGTGCACAGTCCTAACTTTTCCAAATGTTCATTTGCTACTGATATTATAGGAATAATACACCATTAAAATTGACATCAGCAGAATCCTTAAAATATAACATTTTTGAACAGTGTTGGGCCTTGCCTTCTACAGTGCTTGCATCAGTCTTCATTTTTATTTTACAGCTGCCTTTGCTATGTGAGCTAGCATTTGAAAGTCTATAGCAATTTGGTGCCTATGATAAACCTAAGTGTCAGAGGTGAAAAGCCTATAAGCAAATCAGGTAAATAGAAAAATAAGGAGAAATTGGTCATTTGGTCATGAACAACTGGGCTGTGAAAGACCTGTTCGAGTCAGAATTCCTCTATCTTAGATTTATATTGCTGTAATATAACACCTTGACCAAATCCAAGTTGTGGAGAAAAGGGTTTATATCACCTTACATTCCTCAGTCCTTCACAAAGGAAAGCGAAGATAGTAACCTCCGGTAGAAAAAATCAGAAGCAGACCTGGAGCAGAGACAGATGGGGAATGCTGTTTACTGGCTTGTTCCTCATGGCTTGTTCAGCCTGCTTTTTGTACTACTCCAAACTACCTGCTCAGAGAAGCTAGCATCCCTAATGGACTGGGATCTCCCACATCAGTCATTAATCAAGAAAATCACCAATATATTTGTCTACTTGCCAATATTATGGAGGCATTGCTCATTGAGATTCCATCATCCCAAATTACTCCAGCTTGTGTTAGGTTGAGAAAAAAAAATCAAACTAGCACACTACACATAAGTTTTTCAGAATCTTAGTCTGCTGCTGCCCAATCAATCTTGTTCCTATTGTACCACAAAGTGCTATCATTCTCTATTCTTTGTATCCTAATAATTGACAGATATATGGGGATATAAATATACCCACTCTCCTTCTTTTTGTAAAACCAGTTCTCTTGGTACTTATCTCCAGAGATCATAGATAAGACAAATCTAAAGTTGCCCTACAAAGAGTTTTGCTTTTTATAGCACCCAGAAACAATTTCTATACTCCTTTTATTTTTTGCTGAGGGATTTTAAAATTACTTCCCGATATGTGTTCATGCTCTTATCTTTGTTGGTATAATTCAACCAAAGAAAAATAATTGCTCCTTATTGCTGTTCATCAGTATCCCAATTAAAAGCAAGGAAATTAATTTTGAGACCAATTAGATCTAAAATAGAAAGTAATTATTTTGACAGATGGCCCTCTATAAGGCTATGATTCGCTCTTGAACTCTTGTGATATTCTACATCTTCTTTCACTTTATAAAGGGACACTTCACTACAATGTATATGGGCTAAAGAAGAGGGAGAAGAATGTATAATCTGGAAGGAGTCTGGGAAAAATTCATCTCAGAGAATTTAATCTTACAATAAAGAATGTAGGTACTAAGTCACAGGGTCTTGAGTAGAAAATATTCCATGCTTGCTATAAATTCAATTACTGAACCCTATAGTTCTATTAAGAACTATAAATTAAGCTATAGTTGAAATATTTGCCTTTATTAGGACATTTATTGGCAGGTTTTTATTAGATATTGTCAATTATGTTTTATGTGGGTAGGAGTCAAGTATGGTTAACAATTAGCAACGAAACAAGATGATTTAAAGCTTCTGTTACAAATCTTTGAATTATATAGAAATTCACATTATTTATTATTTTACATTTGAGGATAAAATCCATTATGGTTCTTTACTCAAACTGTAGACACTGATACTTCTGAAATACTAAATCAATAACATTGGCACAAAAAAAAAACAAGGACATTCGTAGTGTGCTGGATTTCTTTTTTTTTATGCTAATATATCTTGAAATATAAACACAAAGACTCATTTTATAATTTTATGCATGTACACAGTGTACTTTGATCAAATGCACCCCCTCTCCCATCAACTCTCTCTCAACATCCCCACCCCATGTCCCCTCATGTTCCCTTTTCATAACTCACTTGATTCAACTATCCACTTAGAGTAAGGCTAGCCACAGGAGAAGTATGGACGTATTACCAGAGTCCTCCTCCCTGAAGGACACTGACTCTTTTCACCTGTTAAAATACTTCTTTTTGTTTGTTTGGTTGGTTTTTGTTTTGCTTTTGTTTTTTAGTGGATATTTTATTTATTTACATTTCAAATGTCATCCCCTTTCCCCATTTCCCCTCCCTAGAACCCCCATCCCATCCCCCCTTCTCCTTTATGTTTTTATACCATTTTAATTACATGCATGTATTAATGTCAGTTCTAGGTTGAGGGTCTAGCAGTACAATAGATGCAAATAGTCAAGGAGTAAGCAAGACAATAAACACAAATAGTCAAAGAACAAGCAAGGCATTAAATTCAATTCTGTGAACACTCCTGTGATCACTGTTTCTAAAGGCTTATCAGAATGACCAAAATATCTGAGTCTACATCCCTGTCCTAGTCTAAAGTCATTTTTCATGTCTGAAGCCTACTTCCTTAGTCTATCCTAAAATTTAGATTCCTATCTGAAATTACTTCTTTGTTCTAGTGGGCAACTTCGCTCACTCCCTCTGTCTCTCTCTTCCTTTATCCTAGAATATGGGAGATTACATGTAGGAATTATGTACAGAAAACTGACTCATCATAAAGTAAGAAATATCTAGGGTTCATGTAACATACTATCTTGAAAAATAACCTTTTTAAAGAACTTTTTTAGTAACTGATATAAAAGTGTAAACATGTTCTAGCTATATAATGGAGAGTGAATATAAAAGAACATAGAATCTTACAATATTTTCCAATAAGGAAGGGAAATTACAGTTATCAGAGCTACCCTTTTAAATCAATTCCAACCACAGCTATACCCTGTCTTATCTGGAAGTAAATTCATGTATATACTGATTGCCCTTGAGTCTTTATGTTGTGGCATCAAAATCTACAAGCACATGAAATAAGGAATAATTAATTCCGTGAAATGATCCTTGAATGACATAGCACAATGTACAGTAATTAAGAATCCTGGAGGTAAATAATTATGATGAAATGATAACAAATATGAAGACAGTTGATAGGTAGATAGAAATTAGAGAAGACAGAAACAGCAGTTGAAGAAATTAATATAAAAATAGAATCTTGTTGAGAAGAGAAGAAATAGTGGAATAATGTAAAAAATGCAAAATTTACTGAAAAATTAGGTGATAAACAAAGAATATGTTCTATAAAATTTTGTTTAATATTTTAAACAATTATTTAGTGGTTAAGTTAATAATATGCATTGTGATATTTTATTGATACAAATGTGAGTTCGGTGAAAAGGAGTGAGACATAATATATTTAATAATTCATATTTAATAGTTGTAAATTTATATATATATATATTATATATAATATATATAATATATATTTTATATATATATATATATAATATATATATATCCTTTGCATAATGAATGCAATAGTGTTTATAGATGAATAGGGTGGTAACAATGTTTGGAAACTTATAGTTTACTTATAGTGTTCTCCATCTGTATATTTTACTAGAATATTTTCATTTGACAAACTTACAAGTTTTATGGTGATATTTTCATAGATGTATACAATGTCTTTTATGTTGTTTATCATCCCCTTTTGTGTCTTCTCTTTGCCCCCTTAAGTTTACTGGTTTCATACATTTTATCAAACATTCTCATATTTATACATTAACTTTAATTATATATTTAAAAAATTTTTTGAAATATAGAATATTTAGAAAAAATGAAATATGACCATAAACATCACCATTTCTGCCTCTAGATCCCCTGTCATATTTGTGTAAGAAGTTCTTCTTTGTCTTTATGCCAACATGAACTCTCCCCTTGTAATAATATTAAAGCAAAAGTTTTATTAACAATATAAAATTTATGTTTAGTAAAAACATTGATATCTCTTGAAATCTTTGGAAAATTTGAATTTATATTTTTGATATTTTAAATCAAAATGCTATTATATAATTTCCTTCTTCCTTTTTTCCCACCACCTTCTCCATATTCCCTACCTGAAATTCCTCCCACACTACTCAACATTCAAATTGATAAACTCTTTTTTTATTCTTATTATATGTGTGTAGTGTGTCTGTCTATCTATCTATCTATTTATCTATATATCCATCTATTATCTATCTATCTATCTATCTATCTATCTATCTCTGTGTATGTGTGTGTGTGTGTGTGAGAGAGAGAGAGAGAGAGAGAGAGAGAGAGAGAGAGAGAGTTCATTTTTGTTTCTACATCTATTGAATTATGTCTGATTAAATTTATATTGGATTAGCAAACAGAGGTCTCCATTCTTGGAGAAGGCTAATTCTTCCTTTTCCAGCAGCCTTTAGATGCCTCTAGTTTTAGATATTTTCGGTCTTTCTTCTTAGAATGTGTCTTTGAACTACCATTGTTCCAGGCTTGGCTGTGCAGTCATTTCTAGTACAGGAAGTCTCACAGTAGCCTTTCTGGTATTCTGGTCCTTATAAGATTTCCAGTTACCTGTGTGTGATCTTTCCTGAGCCACAGATATAGAATTTGTTGCTGTGTATATATTCACTGAAGAAAAGTTCCCCACAATCCACTGACTGTGCATTTTGTCCACTTGTAGTTTTATGTAAAGGTCTCCATTGTTGGTAAGGAGAAGATTTCTTCTATAATTGAGGGTAATATTTATACTTATCCTGAAAAAAAAATGACGTGCAAACAAAGAGTTTACTGACAATAGGCAATAAGCTAGGTTAGTGCCTGTGGAGATGACCAAAACATGTCAATTTTCATACAATTTTATTAAAATGTGATAATTATAAATGCTGCCATATAATCATATAAATATGACTTTAAAACAAATATAATGATTGAAATAATATAAGATACAAGAATTGCCCATAAAATGCATAATTACTAAGGGCTGTGAAGATGGCCTAAACAAAAACATAGTATGTGTGATTGAAGATGATACTTAATGGTGAAATGTGGCCTCCAAGTACTCACATGTTTACAAGATGTTAAAACACGTACACACAAACACAACACACACACACACACACACACACACACACACACACACACAGATACAGACAGACAAAATACCTCTATACACAAATTGCAAATACTCATATATACTTATATAAATGAAAGTATTTCATGTACTACAGTAGTTTTTTCTTAGAATACCTAGTGTCTCTATATTTTCAATTGATAGAAATCTAAACTCTTTAGCTTATTAGAAGAGAAGTACTCACAAAATATTGACAAGATTCCTTTGAACAAGAAAAGCAAACAAAGAATTAAAGGCTACAGGATTCGTAACTAATAGGGATATGTGAATTTGTATATAATAAATTTCAAAGGTTTAAATAGCTTCAAAATCATCGTGTCAAGTACTATTATGTTCAGAGAAAAAAAGTAAGTAACCCATGTTTGCAAATAGTAATTATAAAAATTTTAATGTTGATTTAAAATATTTAAGTTGACTACTTTCTGAGTTCATTATATAATTGTTAATTGTAAATACTTTTGAGCAATTTACTCTTATATATAAAAGACTTACATTTAACTCATTCTTTTTTAAAGTTTATAAATTGCACTTATATTAACATCAGAAATATTTTACAGGGTGTGTGGCTAGAAAGTAACTAAAATATGCTAACGTCAAAGACAACTATTTGCTATGCTTAAAAAAGTATCTTTACAAACAAGACCTAAAATAACTTCATAAAATACAGAAAGTAGTACCTCCTCTTAGTTGCTTGAGTGATCACACTTTAGAAGGACCATAACAAAAATTTTATATTTTGAAATTTAGTAGAAATTTACTTCAAACCCTTTTTGTTCATAGAACCATAACATCACACAAGTGAAAGGAAGGTGATTCCTATGTATGTTCTAAATGTTAGATAAAAAAAAAAAAAAGAAAACATGTGAATATCAGTTACATATAGTATATATTATGGAGTTATATAAACTTCAACTCTTTTCATTTGTTGCTGCACATGTGTCTATCATATATTGAGAATTAGATAAAATCTCCCCCATTTTGCCCAACATGGACGCAGACAAAGGAAGATTTTTGATAACGAAGTGGCATTTAGGCAGGTGGCAATTTTGTAGACTTGACAACTGCTGATAAATGATATTTTCATGGATATATAGCATAAAAATATGCTGGATTCTCATAACTTTTGAAAATAGTTAAAAGAATATAATTACTGTGTAAAATCTATATTTTACAGTGCAAAATTTATATTTTATAATTCTGTCTAAGGAATTTCAAATGCCAAACACATATATACCAAGATTTTATAACTCTGTATTTTATTTTAATGTAGTTTTCTAAAGAAACTGACAATATTTGTTATATTTTGTATTTTCTACTTATATTCATTTTATTTTTATCCACTTTGTATAGTGATTCGTAGGTATTGTTACCAATGGTTGTCTTTTTCCTAATTATATTTTATACTTATATTTTAAATATTACTATGTCATTTCTCCATTACCTTTCTTGCTTCAAATCTTCTATTATACTTTCCTTCCTCCCTTTTATTTTTTGATCTTATAGAACAGTTTTTCTTTCATTGGATATTGTTTTTATTTACATTTTAAATGTTATCTACTTTCCAGGTTTTTTCTCCAGAATTCCCTATCCCATCCTGCTTCCCACTGCCTCCATGAGGATGCACCCCCAGTGTTTTATTATTGTTACTATGTATATACATATATATGTTGTTGCATATGTGCATATATGTATACACATGTATTCTTAAATGTAACTTGCTCTGATTTTATAGTGTTTCTCATATATATAGATATATGTATGGGATATCATATATACATACATACTCATATATATATATATATACACCACACACACACACACAATATATATATATATATATATATATATATATATATATATATATATATATATATATATCAGCCTCT
>JANHMN010000011.1:43684397-43694740 GCA_030674055.1 Rhabdomys pumilio
CTTTTGTCCTTCTTTCTAGACATTACTTGTGCCTTAGGTGTGGGAATCATTACATAGATGTATTTTTTGAAACTGAGTTCCATAATTCTTCATTTTTCTTGGTTGTGATTTTTGGTAATGGTCCTGGTCTGTTTCAAAGAAAAAAATTTTTGACTGAAGGGTGAGAGATACCCAAAATTGATCATAATGACAGTGTCAATGACCAATTACTCAATAGAGATCAATAGAGAATTTGATGTTAGAAAACATAATTTAAATCTTTAACAAATATTAGAAATTGTATACAACAGTATTTAAATAAAAGTTTAGGATGTTCTAAATGGTTAATCATAAAATAATACAATATTTTACATATATAAAATTCATGAATGTAGAAAACTGAGAAATATACAATATAAACACATTTGGAGAATAGGAGCACCTACTAATGGAGGCTCCATTCAAAATGGGTCTTGCTTGATTTTATATGCATCAATTGATACCGACTTTTCTATTTTATTTTTTAAAAAATAAGCACATATAATGTATAATGAGTTTTTGGTTAGAAAATTTGGTATTATTTTACAATTAGATAATTTTGCCAGCGTTTCTGTCCCAATGACAGATTAACATATAAGAGGTGTGTAGTTATGTTGCATCTAGGAATATGTATTAGAAAATTCATTTTAAGGGATCTCAGAAGTAGGGTCAAACCTTTGAGAGAAAAAATAATCTTCCAGTTATCATATTTACTTTTCTGTTAAGATAACTCTTTCCTGCCTTTCTAAGTTTCTTCATGCATTAAATGTGTTTCTTGGTCTTTCAATGAAAAATGAAATAAGACATAGATAGATAGATAGATAGATAGATAGATAGATAGATAAATGATACATAGATGGGGAGATAGATAGTTTGAAATTATGGATAGTTGTTAGATGATAGATAGGTGATAGTTTGAAAATGTTACATAGATGATAGATACATAGATAATAGGGAACTATACATATGGATAATGAAAGATAGATGATAGATATTAAGAAAGTTAGATGAGAGATAGATAGATAGATAGATAGATAGATAGATAGATAGATAGATAGATAATAGGTAGAGAGTATAAGCAGTTTGGAAATCAGTGTGTAATTTTCTTTAAAAATTAGATACAAAGCTTAATACTGAGCACTAGAACTACTGGTCATATATTCAAAGGACAGTAAGTTGAACTGTAAAGATAGCTGTATATCATGATCATGGATGTCTTCTTTACAATATCTATGGTATAGAATAAGCCTAGATGTGTGTCAATTAATGGATGGATAGTGAAAATATACACATACAATTTTATACAACTGTAAAAATAAAATTTTAAAATTTTTAAAGAAATAGAACAAGCTAGAAAAATTATACTATGATAATCCCAAACCAGAAATATCAATGTCATATGTCCTTATAATTCATTACATACTGGTATAAAACTTTCAAACAATAAATAAAGAATGTCAACCCTGATTCCTACTGTATTTTGATCCAACGGTACATAAGATTCCTACAATATTAATGCTATTTTGATGGTCTCTTGTTTAGTAAATATGTATAAATTTGCATTTGATCGAAGATACCTGGTATTACTAATATTCCATCCAAAATTGTATGCATTGTAAAGTGCATCTAGTCTATCTTTTGAAAGGAGCATATTTATTTTAGGTGAAATAAATTGCTTCTCTATACTGTATATTTTAATAGAATTGTCTCAGTCTAAAAGCAATTCAAGTCAGCCACATTGAACTGTAATTGAAGATTTATGATTCCATTAAAAGGTAATGTTGTAGTTAATTACTAATAATAAAACACTTCATAAAAGTTCAGTGTTACAAATGATGCAGAATACAAAAGGCAAGTTCACCTAATTATTAAGGTAGTTTTGATTTGAATACCAATAGTAACACCTTAATGTATAATATGTCAGTCTGATTTCGGGTTTTTATTAAAGATTTACAGTCAAATGTCTCTGAATGTATTTGCAAAATGTATTATGATTCATGTGTGTGTAAAAATCCACACTTGATGCTGGAATTCCTTTTAATGCATGCAATTTTAAAGTGATGAATATCAAATAAATATATTATAATTTATTTATGTTCTTTGTAATGTTGTAATGTTCTTTTAAAGTCCAAATATATAAAAACGAACCAAAACTTGTAAGTATTACTAACTAAAGTGCCATAGGCAGATGGAGAAGAACAAATAGAAAACTTTGAAAAGTTCTGAAAAACATGGATTTTGATCCATATAAATGTTCTAATGAAAGTTGTCGATGCATCCTATGTGTGATATTCAAGTTGCAAAACAAACAGGAAAAAAAAAGATGCTGCTTTGAAAAGACATGTGTTACTATAAGAAAATATCAATACCACCAAGTTGTGTATTCTTTCTGAGCTGTTGATTATTGAAGACTCCTCTTCAAACAATGTATGCTATTACCATCACTCTTAGTTGCCCAATATAACCAGGTGGTGAGCCTCTATTGATAAATACAAATTTTTTGTGGAATATAGACAAATAGATGACAATTGACATGGCAAATTCTTCAATACTGGTTACCAAAAGGTGTTAGTCGGGCAACTCTAGGAAAAACTCAACGTGGGTCTAACCAGAAGTTGACCCTAAGTACTACGATAGTAACCTGCAGCCAGCATGCAGACACTAGTGCAGTCCTATCGTGACTGTTATGAGGTAACTAAGCATCTTCTGACTGGATTAATAGTTCATCCCATATAAGTATAGATGTGCTGGTACTAAATCTCTAATCCATGGCTCAGGAAATATCATGGAAGACTTATCAGAAAAATATAAGACTGGGGGATGTGGAAGGGTGATGTGATACATTATCTTCAGAATATTATAGTTACTTGTATAAAAAAATATCAAGTTAGTCAGCATTCTAGCATGGATAACAAAGGTCTTAGGTCCAACTTTTAGCTGCACTACTATTGGCAGTTGATAGACGCTGAGAGAAAGGAGCTGTTTTCCAAGCAGGCAGGAAGAACAGTCTGTATGACTATGAAATAATTGAAAATGTTTTATACTAAAATACATATTACATATTTATCATACCAAATACATAATTATTATAAAATAGATAAATATAAATGCAACAAAATTTTAATATTAGTATCATGTTAAGATAATCAATGTCAAAAATATAATGATACCTCAACTACCATTGAAGAAAACCTGCAAAATTTTGTTATTGAAATAAAAATGTTTAAGTTTTAATATGTGAAACAAAATTTTTATAACTCTTATTTATTTTTGCAGTCTAGGTGTTATCCCCCTCCTGCTCTTCCCTTCCAATTCCTCATCCAATTCCTCCTTCTCCCTCTCTACTTAATAAAGGTAAATTTACTTATTGTGAAACATATATAGTATGTACAGTAAATATAATTTGAATGTAGGTTTATGCTTATACGCATTGGTATCCAATATCCTTAGAATATCCTTTATTGAGGAGACACTCATTATTTTTTCTATTTTGTACTCATGGAAGTTTTACCAAGACTCAACTAACTGTCCCTTAACATGCTAAATTATTTGTATGTATTCTGCTTTACGAGTTGATGAGTTTGGTTTTATTCTGAAACATATATTTTCCATGTAATAATGTTTAAAATCAGGGTGTGAGTTCTCTCTCTTTCTCTCTCTTTTATCTCTCTCAACTCTGTCCATCTCTCTATTTTTCATTGACTTAATACTGATTGTCTTTATGTTATGTAGTTGAAATAGAGATTGGAAAAGGAAAAAATGTTAAAATATCAAATTTTGCATTTATAACTCTATTTTCCATGAGGAAATGTCTAATCTTTTCACAGAACATTAACTCAAATTTTAAAATCTCTATTTTTATATATATAATATGTTAGATAAGTCTTTAGGCAAATCATTAATACATGAAAATATTAGAGACCTAATAAAAATAGTTTACTTGTTAGCTCAAAAATAAGATAACTAAAATAAGCCTAAAATACGGCTCAATGGCAGAGCAATAACCTAGCATTTGCAAAGGCTCTAGGCTAAATTGAAACTCTACAAAAAAAAGAGGAAAAAAAAAAAGAAAAAAATATGTAACTCAAGTCTGTAATCCCAGCACTCTAGAATGTGAAGCAAGTGGAACTTCACTAGATTAGGGAAGTGTGCTTCATATTGGATCCCAGGTCACTCTGAAATGTCGAGTGAAATGTCTCAATGAAAGAAAGAAAAAAAATGCTTACCTAAATATTTAAATGTAATAAAAGTTATGCAATTCCATTTAAGAGCACTAAGAAAACTAGTAATTGTCAAATATTATAATTATATACTACTCTTTGAAAATTACAAATTTTTTACCTCATTAATACTATTTGACATTATTTACAATCATTAAAGAAAGCTCTCATATAATAATAATAACTAAAGTCAAAAAATTAGTATATTATATAAATGAAATTCTGGAAATGGTTTTCTATTATACTTACCTTTAGTCAAAAGTACACACATGTCAACATATATAAAAACTTTATATCAAAATTTAAATTCACTCTGTATAAATAACTAATCTTTCCACAGTATTTATTGAAACAGAAAAATCCAAGTTAAGCAGCTCATTATCTTAATAAAATCTCTTTTTTAGAAAAATTAATATTCAGGCAGGAATTTTGTCTATGTTGATATATACCCATTATTTGCTGTTTTGTTTTTTGTTTTGTTTTGCCTTTGGTTTGTTTTTGTTTGTTTGTTTTTGAGACAGTGTTATTTTGTGTAGCCTTGACTGTTCAGGAGCTCACTCTACAGACCAGGCTGGTCTTGTAGTTAGAGATTAGATAATCTTTGCCTCCCAAGTACTGGGATTAAAGGCCCACACCACCATGCCAAGGACCACCCCTATTTGTAAATCCTGAATATTTTTTGTATCCTTCTTTCCTGAAAATAGTCTTCAAGATCTTCAATCCACAAATAACACATTCACTTTCTCAAGTAATTATGCCTAACAAACTAGGTCTTAAATATTCACTTCAAATTTTAACTGTTTATAAATAATTTGTTTTCATTACCCTTAAAGTAATTATTTTAATTTTCAGGATGTGATTCTTTAACTCAATGTCTCTGCTGTGCCCTCCACAGTTTCAGAGAGAACCTGTTGAGAGGAAGTAGGAACTCTTTTGTGGCACATTGCCCATGCCATGAAACATCTTCATTAGGCATTGCTTTAAGGCTTCAACTTGTTCTATAGCCACAATTGTTATTTACTATCCTTCAGAGAATTGAGACTTAGAACTGTGATAAAGCAGCTATTCCCAGAAGCCAAGGGTTATTACTGACATTCTCAGTACAACAATTACAGTATCATGTGCTGGATATTGATAAAAAATGTGAAATTCTCTATGTGAATGGGGAGGGTTGACTTGCTATTTGTTTTGAAGAACTCAGTTTCTACCATATGGTATGTTGGAACAAAAACAGAGATCTCAGAATGATTATTGCAATCTAGGAAAAAATACTCATTAAACCTTTCTGCAGAAGATCAGATTTGACATTCATATGTCAACCTAATGATAAATTATAGTCTTGAAAAATGAAGCATACATTTGAAAAGACCTTCAAACTCTGTTATTTTCAAGTATATTGTTATCAATGCTAAGTATATTAACATTAACATTAAGTGTTTTTAATTTGACAAAAAACAGAGGGTGACATTTCTCTTAATCTTGTGTGACAGAATTAAGTTCAAGTTTCTTTTCATTTATTTAAATTGTATTGGAAATACACAAACAAAAATAAAGAACATAAATTATTGAAGACATTCAATTATCTGGAAATTCTAAATGCTATATACTGTGAAAATAAAGATAAACAATAATATGAATTGATTGTTTAATATTTGTAATTTTATTCTATAAATTTACATTTTATATGTGCTTTCTAAAAATATGATTAAACAGATAGTATTACTAAAATGGCTAACATTACTATATGTATTAACGCAGCTTAGTCCGATTAACTCAGAAGCTCGCACTATTTGGAAATTAGCATTTTCATTTTCACTGCTGGACTTAGGATCATCCTAAAATTTTTACTTGACATATTATTATTACACAGTACTTCTTATACTGAAGAAGACAAAACAAAATAAAATCCATATGCTATATTCCAGTAATCCATGAATTCATAAAAGAATATTAATAAGATTATTTCTCAGTGTTTGGCAAAGGAAAGAGATTCTCTTAAGTCATTATGAGAAATAATAATAGTAATAATAATAATAATAATAATAATAATAATAATAATAATAATAATAAAGGTGCAAGTGCTTCTACATGAGCAAAGAAATTCAGTCTCTAATGATTGGTATACCTTTAGAGGAGACCAGCTTTTTAACACTTAACAGAAAGAAGTACCTGTCACTAACTATTAACATAGTCTTCCCCAAAGTTCAGAGTAGTCAGTCAAAGGACAAAAGATGAGATACAGCCATTGTCAATTCAAGTCAATTAAACTTATCTCAATAAATTTCAGATGCTTTTGAAAATTGCTTATGTCTCTGAATTCTGTCTTTTTTATTGCATTTCATTAAAAATTCTCAAATTAGCCCTTGATACCCTCATTTCTATAGTATAGTCCTGGGATCTCCAAGCCTTCTCAAGGAGCCTTCTGCAACCCCAAGATTTTCTGGCTTCCCCTTGGAAAATTTTGGGGTTGGGAGCAGGAAAAACTAACTAGGATTCCTCCACAATCAGTCCTTGCCCGTCAACTACATAAAGTACAGGAACCATAGATGAGCTGTGTGTTGCCCCCTGATCTCCACTTTCAGACCCACCAATTTCTCTGTCTTCATGAGGAGTTCTGCTGGCATCAAGATCATAGAGCCACCTCCATGACAACCATATGGCTAAAGGAGAACTTAAAATTGTAAGCAGTTAGAAACGGCACTATAATAGCTCCAGAGTCCAACTATCCTGTTACAGCAAGCCCTGAATTTCCAATACAGCCAAAATAGAAGATGACTTTATATCCAATCTAACTAAGATGATGGGGACATATAGAAAGGCTAAGAAGAAATCCTTTAAAGAAAGAAAGAAAAAGACAATCAAACAGGTTAAGAAAATGAATAAAATTTTTCAAGAAAACAGAAATAGAAGCAGTAAAGAAATCACAATTTTAGAGAATCCTGGAGATGGAAAACCTAAGAAAGAGAACAGGACCAACAGACAAAAACATCATCAAGAGAGTACAAGAGATGGAAGAAAGAATTTCAGGCTTTAAATGGAAAAAATCAAAACTGAAGGTGGTAAGTGAGATTAAAAGGTATACCTACTGAACATCCTGTGACATACTACAATCTCAGCACACCTACAAATAGTCCCATAATATACAATAATGACACTCTTGCCAAAAATCAGCTTTGCCTTTCAAAATATATTTAAACATTTGTGTCTATGTGTACAAACATAGTCACATATTTATTTGTGGATATAAAATTTCTAAAAGCTTTTAAAACTGCTCATATTCTGTCTGGGTATTAAGAATGGAAGCTGAAGATGGAGGGTAGAAATAGTTCAATCTTTTATTTTATGTTATATTAAAACTGCATATTTTACTGTAATAAATGTATAATTTTTATAATACAAAACTAATATATAAAGACACTAATGTAAAACTGTAAACAGTAGAATAACAGTCTACCATATTTACACATGTGTTGCACTTCCACACAGTATGTAAACTGTTTATCTTCATAACTTTATATTATATACTTGGAATAAATATATAGATTTTCAAAAAAAAGAATTTCAGGCTTTAAAGGTACAAAAAAGAGAGCATACATTTGTAGCAAATGTGCAGCATTGTCTTCATGTGAGGCCCCTAACAAGTGGAGCTGTCTCTAAGTTTCTGTTCCCTGCCATTGGATACTCTTTACCCTCCCAGGACTGCTTGGTTGGAGGTCATTGGGAGAGGGTCTGTCTAATCATATTAGGACTAAGTGTTCTTTATACTGTATACTGTATATTGTATACACTTACTGCTTGGGGATAACTATTATGTCATCTCTCAGTCAGTGGAAATTAAAGCAACATCTATAGATAGAGAAACATGAAAAAACATCATAAATGAATATGTCCTTAGTTTTTCTTTTCTTGTAAGAATTTGGAAAAAACATTAGTTCTTGTTTTTTTAAGGCATAACTAGAAATATAATTCACAGAACATTTTAAAATTCTGTGGAGTCACAGGAGAACAAATGGTAAGCACTTTTCAAGTTTGAGAGAGCAGACACAGTCACTAGTTTATTATGTAGGAGTGCAAATCATGTTTCTTGGGCAAGAAAAGGAAGAGCAGTATTTGAGTTGCATTAATCTGAACCTACAGTGATAAGAATCTAGACAGCAATATGACATTATGTCCTTTAGACAAACTGCCCTAGCAGGTTCATCTCTGGAGATTATGAGTTCCCCAAACATGGTTCTTGAATACATTTAAAGTAGTGTTTTCTTCTGATTGAACAGGCCTTAAATACAAAACAGAAAGTGATTGTCTATACCAATTGGGTTTCAGTTTTGCACCTATGTGCATACCTTGCAACTCCCAGTGCTGACAAAGGAGCTTTCTGTAAAATAGCAAATTGTTTTCTCCTTATCCTATGAAAAAGTTTATGATATCTTCAGTAGTGAGGTCTTACCACTAAAATCTGGGTAGCAACCATTTGATAACATGCCTTTTAATTGTAGAGATAATAGAAAATAAAAGTAATAAAAAAATCACAGCTAAGCAAGTCAAAGAAGTGGAGGGAACCCATACCATATAAGAAAATAATGGGAATCAACAAACACTGGAAATTAATAACCATGAGCATCTATTCTCTCAATTACCAATTGAAAACTGGAAGCAGGGACCTGTAGTGTCTCACATGGGATATTCTCATACAATTTTGGGAACCAAATTAACATAATACAAGTGTTAAACCAAATCCACAACATGCATGGATCCTATCTGACTATAATGTATAAAAGCTGGAAACCATCAAAAACAATAAATAGAAAGTTTACAGTTTTTTGCAAGTGAGTAATTCATCACTAAAAAATAATTGCATCAAGACAGAAATAAAAAAAAAATGTTAAAAAGTTTCTGGAATGGAATGAAAATGAGTTACAGAACATACCCAAACTTATGGAACAAATTAAAGGCAAGTCTAAAAGGCAAGTTCACAGGCCCAAGTGTCCACACAAAAAATTGGAGAGATCTCATATTTTCAACTTAATAGCATACTTCTTAAATGAGTTTTCAGCACAGCTGAACCCTGCTAAGCATATGATATTCCAGTATCTTGTGTCATCCCAAGTACTTTTTACAGAGTTTGGATTATTTTTGTACAGGTGTTTCTTCTATTTTTATAGAGACAATCTCTGGTTGCTACTTTTAAGTTTAATGATCAATGATCATTTCTCTATGCAATAAAATCTATTGTTACATTCAATATTTATAGATTTTACATGTGGTACTCTTCTGTTTTAAGTTTTAATAATTTTGTTTATATTCATTTAGAGTATGCTTTTACACTTACTAATACACTTTCATAATTATAATAGGTTTTAAAATATTTTTTGTAAATTCTCTGTCATTTCAGTGTCTCTTTTCACTTTTCCTAACTGATCAGTAGTTACATTTTTTTCCATGACAGCTAAGTTGTTTTCCTTTTTTTAATTAAAGAAAAGCAGCAGCATTTGATTTCGCCTATAATCTTTAAGATGTCTTAAAGATTGCATTACACTAATCACATTTCTATGATATGTCTTTACACACTAACAAACTGCACAGGTCAATAAAAACTATTCAAATGGTTTATGAGATCTAAGCAATATTTATCATTTTCTGGGCATATACTGCTCTGTGCTTGTGTAGTTGTAGTGTATGAATTAACAGTGAGCACTCAAACAACATTCTCAGAGACTCTTGTAGCATTCAGATTCCTGCAGCTCCTCTTCAGGGCTTTTCCAAAGTCTATGTCTTTGTCTACTTGCTTCTGCCATTAGCCTCTGAAACTAAGAACCTTACTCTCTTCTTGAATGAGTTTCTTGATTGTATTACTGTCTAGATCATGACTTTCAATATAAGCCAGAAGATCTGCAAATGTCAACATTTATTTCCTCTCTAGTAGAACAACAATCCCTGGAGTGTCAGGATCTGGCGTTTGAAAAAAACAAGATGTGTCATTTTTTTTCAATTTTGTAATGTTTTATGACAATGGGAAAATTTAGTTCAATTTCTGTGTTTGACATATTTATTTACTAATTCTCTCTCTCTCTCTCTCTCTCTCTCTCTCTCTCTCTCTCTCTCTCT
>JANHMN010000011.1:43694750-43712353 GCA_030674055.1 Rhabdomys pumilio
CTCTCTCTCTCTCTCTCTCTCTCTCTCTCTCTCTCTCTCTCTCTCTCCCACTTTGTAGGGGGACGATGTGTGTGTATATAATGCATAAAGACATCTATTATTTTCTGCATCATTCAACTTAGTATTTGGGAGATGATCTTTACAGAAAATAAAGCTAACTCTTGTGTTCATGTTAGCTGGCTAGTAACCTCTTGGAATACAACAGTCTCCATATAATTTGGGGTCTTCAGGAATACAAGATCATATCTTTCTTTTAAGTTGTGCTATGATTAATCTTTTCTGCTTTCATTTTCTTACTCACTAAAACAACTCTATAGTCTATATGTGTGTATTTTCCCATAAATTACACAAATCCCCTCCTAAAACGAAACAAAGAGTAAAACCGTTCACTCAACATTTAATGATGTATGCCTTGGGAATGCTCCCAAGGATATGTTATAAATGTGATAAAGAGACATTGAAGACAAAAATTGTAACTCTCAACTGTTATTATATTAAAAAAATGAAATGGTAGATGTAGTCAATTGACCATGTCAAAAATGAAAATGATTATGATGGAAATTTTATAAGAAAAGCTTTATGCAAAATAAAAGTAAAGCACAAGCAATTTTGAACAGATAAGTCTGTTTAATATGCACAAAAAATTGTAAATGAGGCTTCATATTTTAAAATTACTGTGCAAAATTAGGGATCACAATATGAAATAGTTTTTTTTCTTATAATGTTACATATATCAATAATAAATTATTCCATGATATATAATTTTCTTCTTACATTTTTTAAAACAATATTTGCTTTGAAATAGCTCCTCTCTCTCTCCCCCATTCTCTCTCTCTAACTTTAGCACAAGTTCCAGAATGCAAGTAAATGTGCTATGAAATGAATCAAAAATAAAATTGGATATAATAATGAGTGGTACATGACTAGGAATCTTTTAAATTGATCTATTATCAGTTGTACGAATAACCATGCAAAATGCACAAAAATCCCAATCTAGACAGAAACCATGCTTCATAATTAAATGTTAATGAAATCAAAAGTATCTTTTGAAACCTTGACATAATGATTTGATTGGACATAAAAATCATCAGAAGAGTTACACTGATCACATCTAACTACGACCTCAAATCTTATGTATCAAAGGCAATTTGCAAGACAGTTCTCTCAGGTAAGAAACTAGAAAACAAACAAATAAACAAACAGAAATCAAACAATGAGAAATTAAGTTCTCAACAATTCAGCAGTTTAAAAGAACAAAGTTCATTTTCTCATAAACGGTACTCTTATAGAGTTATAAAGAATTATTATAATCAGGTCTCACATTGCCACTAGTTAATATTCTGACTCACATTGCCACTAGTTAATATTCAATGATTCCTATGAAATACTCATAGATAAATATTAACCCAGGCAAAAATTCTCTATCTCTATTTATCACTCCCATGTAATATACAGGGAGAAATAGTCAGACATGAACCTAAAAATATCTTCACTGAAAATATAAAGATACATAAAGATCTGTCTTTATCTCTTAATATGCTTCTATCTATTAAAAAATAAACTCCACCTTATTTTATTATTTAAAGTCTCATTCCATTCTGAATCCACATTGTGAAGAAAAAAATGTATATTCTTCATCCTCTAATTTCATACTTTAAAACATTTGTGTGTAAAGATATTTCAAAGATCTCACTTTAGTTTGATAAAGTCATAGTACCCCTGGGCTTGTGATAATTGTTTGTTTGTTGGAGAAATTTGAACATGTACAAATGTCACAAGATTGTTTAATCATGTTCAGAATCTGCTCTCCATAAATGAAAATCAATTACAGTTTTGAAGTCTTGTGGTTCTTTCAACTTCGTTTTTCAGCTGTACTAGGCACAGATCTGGGGTGATATGTTCAGTATGAGTTCTACCACTGAGCTATGTCCCCAGACAAACATTTTCTATTTTCCTCACAAATACCCAGAAACCCCTGCTGACTTCTGTTCCACCAGCTTCCTCATAAAACATTCTGCAAAAGTAAGCCACCTTAGGAATGATGTAACTTATATTTTTAAAAGGTTTAATCACAATATAGACCATAAAGAATAAAGAAAGTTCAGTAAAATGATGCCAGGTCATATTCTATTTTTTCCCATGATAAATCAGACATTCTTCCACAAATGTGTAGGTTTTTGCATTTCTTTCATAAAGCATTCCATACACTGAAATGATTTTTCTTAATACCTTGGTTTTGGCAGCTTTAATATAAATGTCACTTTGAGTGTTCTCCTTCTCTAAATCTTGACATCACAGATACCATTAGAAACTATGAACCAAATATTTCTACATACTGAAAGTTAGGAAACCAAAAGGATATTGCAGATAGGTAATTTGTTTTTACTTTTTCCTTATGCTCTATATTTCTTTCTATAATTAACCCTACTGAATTCAGAGTTTAGTCACATATTTTAAAATTGGTTTGCTGGCACTTTTGTGGTTCATATAGCATATTCCACAAAGAGTTAAAAATTACAGTCTATCTCACAAGAATCTGAGCAATATAGTATATTTCAAAAGTCATGGGTTCTTATTACTTTTTCTCCTCCTTCTCTTCCTCTTAATTCTGTTTTCCCTTCAATTTTATTTAAGAAATATGAATACTTGTCTATCATAATAAACTTATATTTTACTTTTATATATCAGTAAGAAATAGTTATGACCTTTTTAGAATTTTATTATTAAAATTAAGATTTCTAAATTACCTCAAAGTTTCAGTGGACCATGTTGGTTTTACTTCACTATTCCTTGAACAAAATATGACAAATATGAGACCTTTTATTCTTTATTGTGTTCCTCCAGTCAAGCGTTATACATCATGGCAGTTTGACACTTCAAAATAAACAAAACAAAACAGAATTCTCAAAAACATATGGTTGGCAAACCAGGGTAGATAAAAATTTACATAAAGTATTAATGTTCCCTCATGTTAGGTACCAAAATAGGTTCTTGTACAAGCTGTACCTAATAACTTTATTCCCAGAAGACACATGCAAAACTATTCATTACTGAATAAAATCACTTTGAAAGACAAAATATTTCACAGAACCATGAAAATATTTCATAGTTTTACTTCTATTTCTCAAACATGAAAAAAATCATGTGACATTTAAACGTTTACATTTATTCGGAACTCCTCTCATGGCATCAAACCTTAAGTCATATCCATGTCTGAGCATTTTATTCACCAACTAATTTACAGAACTAAGTTGAAAATATTGAACAGCTCCTAATCACTCAAATATTAGAAATCCTCCATCTATCATGGAGCCTTCCACACTTTGTTACCTTCTCTATTACTGCATTTACATCCCACTATAATTTCAAAGCAGAGAGAATTATTTTTGTATTTTGCCATATGTGACTATTGAGGATAAAATGTATTTCTAGGTATTGAGAGCTAATTCTTAAGAATGAGGATGGGCTGATGGATGGCATTAGGTTACGCACACAACACAAACTCTTACACACAGAGAGAGAACATTTATACAAAGGGAGATTTACACATCTGAAATATTTATGCAACATTCACTAAGTGAATTAGCTGAAATAAGCAAAACAGCATGTTTCATATGTCCGTAACAGAGAAAAATGATATGCAACATATCTATTTCATACCGCTAGGTTTATTTTTACTGAAATTATTAAGGTTACTAAGAAAGTTTAGAATATGGAAATGCAGCTGGGCAGTGGTGGCACATGCCTTTAATCCCAGCACTTGGGAGGCAGAGGCAGGTGGATTTCTGAGTTTGAGGCAGATCTGCTCTACAGGAAAAACCCTGTCTGGAAAACAAACAAACAAACAAACAAAAGAATATGGACAGCTTTCCAGAAATCTTTCAAAAAGTACTAATTTTAGCAATTAAACTATAAAGATTTTTGAGAATCAACTCAGCCTCCATTTTAAACTTTTCTAACATTTCTCAAAAGTGAATTTGATATAAAACTCATCTGTTATGGTTATATAAACTAGATAAATAAATGTTTAATTCAAGAATTCTGTTTATGTCTCTGAAAATTTTTTGTTTGTATACATTCATGAGACTGTGTACAAGTGTCCCTTTGTTCATTTGTGCCAAGAGTCAGATTTCAGACTTCTGTGCTGACAACAGATGGCTTTCTAACTTGTTGGACTGAGACAATGATTTTTCCTGGATGGAAGTTTATCAAGTAAACTCAATAGACATCCCTGGGATCCCAGAAATCTGACTGTGCCTGCATCCTCAGTGCTAAAATTACTGCTAAAATTACAACCCTGTATCAGGCAGGCCACTACAAAGTTGTGAAGTCCTCTGAGCAGGGAATGAGGTTGATTATAAGAAAAACAGAAAAGAAGATTCAAAGACAAAGGTTAGAAATCAGAAATGGGGCCACCCATCCATCTCAATTTTTTTAATTCAGAATTGTTGCTATCTAAAGGAAATGCAGGGACAAAAGTGACCACTCCATCTAGGAATCCATCCCATCCACAGACACCAAACCCTACACTACTGCTGATACTGAGATGTGCTCACAGACAGGAAACTGGAACGACTGTCCTTTGAGAGGCTCTGCCAGTACCTGACTAAGACAGACTGATACTTATAACAATCAAAGGACTGAGCCTCAGAATCCCAATGGAAGAGTTAGGAAAATAAGTGAAGGAGCTGATGGAGATTGCAACCCTAAAGAAAGAACAGTATTAACTAATCGGACTCCTCAGAGCTCCCAGAGAGGAAGTCACCAACCAAAGAGTATACATGGGATTGTCTATATTCTCTGCTACATATATAACAGAGGACTTGTTGACTGACCTCAGTAGGAGGGAATATGCTGGGTACTGTGGAGCTTTGATGGCCCAGAGAATGGGAATACTAAAAGGATGAGGCAGGAGTGGGTGGATGGTTGGAGGTAACCCTCTTAGAGGCAAAGAGGAGAGGGCATGGGGTTGGGGTTGGTGGCTTTTGGAGCAGGGACCAGGAAGAGGGACAACATTTAAAATGTAAATAAATAAAATAATTAGTAAAAAAGAAAGAAATAATGAAAGAAGGAATGAAGGAAGAAGGGAAGGAAAGAAAGAAAGGAAGGAAGGAAGGAAGGAAGGAAGGAAGGAAGGAAGGAAGGAAAAAAGAAAGAAATCAAGAATGCTGTTCAGTCAATACTGCAACAGCCCCTAGTTTAATTCTCATAGACTTTATATACTTTACAGCATCATGAGAAATGAAGTCACAAAGTAGCTGGGAGAATGGCTGATGAACATTTAATATCTTTATCCATCCATAGACCTTCCTCTTCCTTCCTGCACCTTCCTCCAAGATTAACAGAACATTCAGCCCCTTGCCTTGAGCTTCAAGTGTATCCCCTCTTATTGTTCCATTCAGCAGTAAACCCTGGCCTAACTTGACTCAGCCTGACAGGCAGGCTTTCACAGATGCACACAAAATAGCTCCTGACATGGCCCATACTGTGAAAACCAGGTTTTCACTTTACATTTACCGATAAAATATTTTCTTCAGGCTTTTACTCTTACTTTGTGTATTACTTTCATTCTAAGACTGACTGACACTTGTATTAAAATACACTTGTAATTTTGTTGTTAAAATTCGGTAGACAAAACAAATATGCACTTGTTTTAGTAGTAACCTCAACATTACCATAGAATAACATGACCCAATCTCTTCCTGGCATAGTAACAAAAATGTAATCTAAAGTAGTATGTGTTAATTCAGTAGTGTTTTCTTATTTTTCAGGCCTTTTCAAATTTCTGAACTCCACACTGAATGTTAAAAGTTAAAGAATGTCAAATCTAATAAGCTACATTTCTCTTGGCATGTATGTCATAAAGCACTTTACATGTATTTATATAATGAATATTTTATCTAGTCTCAGTACTATTGACCCTAATTTCTCAGGTGATATACAATAATCTACAACACCCATTGGTATAACTCCAGATGCTTGAACCTTAAGTTTATGATATAGAATAAGGAGGATGCTCTGAACATTCAGGTGAAATTTGATAACTATTAAGAAGAAACAAGCACAAGAAAAGTATTATTTGCAGAATTATCCAGAGGGTTTCTAGAGTGGTAGGTAGGCAAAAATGTTGTCAAATATCTCAGAGAAACTATAGAAATATGATAGCCAACTCGCACTTTGTATTTTAAAGTTTTTTAAGGTGAATTATCGAAAAGAGAAAGAAGATGAAGTCAAGAGTCTGAGCTCAACACGTGCATCGACTTCCTTTATACATTCTTAATTTTGCTAAAACTTAATTCCTTAGACAGTTTTGTTCATTCATCACCAAATTTCCTCTGATTGTTCTTAGAGCTCTAAGAATACTATTAGTAGAAATGTTCTCTTTTTATATTAAGCATAAAAGTTATTCTTACCTCAAACCAACTCCTGAGCATGACGTCCTATACATCTCCATTAGTGCCTTTTTTTTCCTGGTATTTCTCTGATTTAGGGTATCATTGGACCCATTTACCAAAGCAGTTTTTACAGATACCAGAACTTGCTCAGCATCTTTGTCTAGCTATAATAGCCATTTGTGACTTATGCAACCATAATCACCTGAACTTACTATAAAAATATAATCCTATGTCTACTGTTCTGTATCAATGTCATAGGCAAAAAAATCTGACTGCTTTGCTTACATATTAGGATATTTCTTGTGTAACATCTATCACACTCTGTTTTTCCTACCTTTGATATTGTAAAACAATTACATCATTCCCCTCTCACTTTTCCTAGGTTCTAGCCATCCACTTTCTTTATTGTATTTGCATTTGTGTTATAGTTTGGAATGGTGCATGTATGGATGTCAGAGGAAAGTTAACAAGAGTCACTTTTTCCCATCTACCATATGGGTGTTAGAAATTAAAATCAGGTTGTCAAGCAGGACTTTATACATTTCCCCACTGGGGTGTCTCTACTGTCCTGATCCTTTTTTGTTGTTATTGATTATCATCTTTCCAATCCTTACGACATTTATTTATGTAAATCATTCCGTATATACATTACCAAAACTCTACCCATGATATTAATAATAATCTATCAGAACTAAAATATAAAAGAAATTAAAGAAATATATTTATCCACAATATTAAATGTAAATGTATTGATGCTATCATCACATTACGTAACTACCCTATAATTTTTTTTTCTGGAAAAGTAGGAATTCTTGTCATTATAAAAAATTTCTCGTCCTGAATTACCTATATCACCAGGAAAGCAAGAGTCAGATCTAAAATCACTTCTAATGACGATGATAGAAAACTTTAAGAAGGACATAAATAATACCTTCAAAGAAATTGAGGAGAACACAGATAAACAGGTAGAAGCCCTTAAAGAGGAAACACAAAAATCCCTTAAAGAATTATAAGAGAACACAACCAAACAGGTGAAGGAATTTAACAAAACCATCCAGGACAAAAAGATGGAAGTAGAGACAATTAAGAAATTACAAAGGGAGACTACAATGGATATAGAAAACCTGAGAAAGAAATCAGGAGTCATAGATGCAAGCATCACCAGCAGAATACAAGAGATAAAAGAGAGAATCTCGGGTGCAGAAGATAACATAGGAAATATTAACACAACTGTCAAAGAATACACAAAATGAAAAAAGTTCTTAACACAAAACATCCAGGAAATTCAGAACATAATGAGAAGACCAAACCTAAGGATAACAGATATAGAAGAAAGTGAGGATTCCCATCTTAAAGGGCCAATAAATATTTTCAACAAAATTATAGAAGAAAACTTCCCTAATCTAAAGAATGAGATGCCCATAATCATACAAGAAGCCTACAGAACGCCAAATAGACTAGACCAGAAAAGAAATACCTCCCGTCACATAATAATCAAATCACAAAATGCACATAACAAAGAAAGAATTTTAAAAGCTGTAAGGGAAAAAAGGCCAAGTAACATATAAAGGCAGACCTATCAGAATTACACCAGACTTTTCACCGGAGACTCTAAAAGCTAGAAGATCCTGGACAGATGTCATACAGACCCTAAGAGAACATAAATGCCAGCCCAGAATACTATACCCAGCAAAACTTTCAATTACCATAGATGGAGAAACCAAGATATTTCATGAGAAAACCAAATTTACAAAATATCTTTCCACAAACCCAGCACTACAAAGAATAATAGCAGGAAAGCACTAACACAAGGAGGGCAATTATACCCCAGAAAGAGCAAGAAAGTAAGCCTCTTCCAACAAACCCAAAAGAAGATAACCACACAAACAATGCCTCCACTGTTAACAAAAATAACAGAAAGCAACAATCTCCTCTCCTTAATATCTCTTAACATCAATAGACTTAATTCCCCATTAAAAAGACATAGGCTAATGGGCTGGATACACAAACAGGACCCAGCATTTTGCTGCATACAGGAAACCCATCTCAGTAACAAAGACAGATACTACCTTAGAGTAAAAGGCTGGAAAACAATTTTTCAAGCAAATGGTCCTAAGAAACAAGCTGGAGTAGCCATTCTAATATCAAATAAAATCAACTTTCAACTTAAAGCTATCAAAAAAGATAAGGAAGGACATTTCATACTTGTTAAAGGAAAAGTCAACCAACATGAACTCTCAATACTGAACATCTATGCGCCAAATACAAGAGCACCCACTTTCATAGAAGAAACCTTACTAAAGCTCAAAGTACACATTGCACCTCATACAATAATTGTGGGAGATTTCAATACCCCACTCTCAGCAATGGATAGATCAACAAAACAGAAACTAAACAGAGATACAGTGAAACTAACAGAAGTTATGAACCAAATGGTCTTAACAGACATTTATAGAACATTTCACCCTACAACAAAAGAATATACCTTTTTCTCAGCACCTCATGGTACCTTCTCCAAAATAGATAATATAATTGGTCACAAAACAGGCCTCAACAGATATAAAAAAATCGAAATAATCCCCTGCATCTTATCAGATCACCATGGTCTAAGGCTGGTTTTCAATAATGACAAAGACAAGGGAAAGCCCAAACTCACATGGAAATTGAACAATACTCTACTCAATGATAATATGGTCAGGGAAAAAATAAGGAAAGAAATTAAAGACTTTTTAGAATTTAATGAAAATGAAGACACATCAAACCAAAACCTATGGGACACAATGAAAGCAGTGATAAGAGGAAAACTCATAGCTCTAAGTGCTTATAAAAAGAAACTGGAGAGGGCATACACTAGCCCTGAAAACTCTAGAACAAAAAGAAGCAAATACACCCAAGAGGAGTAGACAGCAGGAAATAATTAAACTCAGGACTGAAATCAACCAAATAGAAACAAAAAGAACTATACAAAGAATCAATAAAACCAGGAGCTGGTTCTTTCAGAAAATCAACAAGATAGATAAACCCTTAACCAGGCTAATCAGAGGGCAGAAAGATAGTATTCAAATTAATAAAATCAGAACTGAAAGGGGGATATAACAACCAAACTGGAGAAATTCCAAAAAATCATCAGATCCTACTACAAAGGCCTCTACTCAACAAAATTGGATAATCTGGATGAAATGGACAATTTTCTAGACAAGTACCAGTTACCAATATTAAATCAGGAGCAGATAAACCATCTGAACAGTCCCATAACCTTGAAAAAAATAGAAGCAGTCATTAAAAGTCTACTCACCAAAAAAATCTGGGACCAGAGGGTTTCAGTGCAGAATTTTATTAGACCTTCAAAAAAGACCTAATATCAATTCTTTTCAAACTATTTCACAAAGTAGAAACAGAAGGAACACTACCTAATTCATTCTATGATGCCACAGTCATGCTCATACCTAAACCTCACAAAGACCCAACAAAGAAAGAGAACTTCAGACCAATCTCCCTAATGAATATCGATGCAAAAATACTCAATAAAATTCTCGTGAACAGAATCCAAGAACACAACAAAACAATTATCCATCATGATAAAGTAGGCTTTATTCCAGGAATGCAAGGTTGGTTCTATATATGGAAGTCTATCAATGTAATCCAATATATTAATAAACTCAAAGAAAAAAAACCACATGATCATCTCACTAGATGCTGAGAAAGCATTTGACAAAATTCACCACCCTTTCAGGATAAAAGTTTTGGAAAGATCAGGAATTCAAGGTCCATATCTAAACACTGTGAAAGCAATATGTAGAAAACCAGTAGCCAACATCAAACTAAATGGAGAGAAACTTGAAGCAATTCCACTAAATTAAGGGACTAGACAAGGCTGCCCAATCTCCCCCTACCTATTCAATATAATACTGGAAGTCCTAGCTAGAGCAATTAGGCAACAAAAGGAGGTCAAAGGGATGTAAATTGGAAAGGAAGAAGTCAAAATTTCACTATTTTCAGATGATTTGATAGTATACTTAAGTGACCCCAAAACTTCCAAGAGAGAATTCCTAAACCTAATAAACAACTTTAGTAAAGTGGCTGTGTATAAAATTAATTCAAACAAATCAGTATCCTTCCTCTACTCAAAAGATAAACTGGATGAGAAAGAAATTATGGAAGCAACGCCCTTCATTATAGTCACAAACAATATAAAATACCTTGATGTGAATCTAACCAAGCAAGTAAAAGACCTGTATGAAAAAAACTTCAAGCCCCTGAAGAAAGAAATCGAAACAGATCTCAGAAGATGGAAAGATCTCCCATGCTCATGGATTGGCAGGATTAATATAGGAAAAATGGCCATCTTGCAGAAAGCAATCTACAGATTTAATGCAATCTCCATCAAAATTCCTACTCAATTCTACACCGAGATAGAAAGAGCAATTCTAAAATTTATTTGGAATAACAAAAAACCCAGGATAGTGAAAACTACTCTCAACAATAAAAGAACTTCTGGGAGGAATTTCCATCCCTGATTTCAAGCTATACTACAAAGCAATAGTGTTAAAAATAAATAAATAAATAAACTGCATGGTATTGGAACAGAGACAGGCAGGAAGATCAATGGAATAGAATTGAAGACCCAGAAATGAACCCACACACTTATGGTCACTTGATCTTCGACAAAAAAGCTAAAACCATCCAGTGGAAAAAAGACAGCATTTTCAACAAATGGTGCTGGTCCAACTGGAGGTCAGCATGTAGAAGAATGCAAATTTATCCATACTTATCTCCTTGTAAAAAGCTCAACTCCAAGTGGATCAAGGATCTCCACACAAAACCAGCTAAACTGAAACTAATAGAGGAGAATATAGGGAAAAGCCTCTAACACATGGGCATAGGGGACAAGTTTCTGAACAGAAAGCCAATGGCTTGTGTTCTAAGATAAAGAATTGACAAATGGGACCTCATAAAACTGCAAAGCTTCTGTAAAGCAAATGACACCATCAAGAAGACAAACAGCAAACAATGAATTGGGAAAAGATCTTTACCAATCCTACAACTGATAGAGGGCTAATATCCAAGATATACAAAGAACTGAAGAAATTAGACTCTAGACTATCAAATAACCCTATTAAAAATGGGTTCACCTCACACCAGTCAGAATGGCTAAGATTGAAAACACAGGTAACAGCAGATGCTGGCAAGGATGTGGAGAAAGAGGAACACTCCTCCATTGTTGGTGGGATTTTAAGCTGGTACAAGCACTATGGAAATTTGTCTGGTGGTACCTCAGAAAATTGAACATAGTATTACCTGAGGATCCAGCTATACCACTCCTGAGCATATACCCAAAAGATGTTTCAACGTACAACAGGGACACATGCTCCACTATGTTCATAACAGCCTTATTTATAACAGCCAGAAGTTGGAAAGAACCCAGATGTCCTTCAACAGAGGAATGGATACAGAAAATGTGGTATATTTTCACATTGGAATACTATTCAGCTATTAAAAACAATGAGTTCATGAAATTCTTAGGCAAATGGATGGAACTTGAGAATATCATCCTGAGTGAGATAACCCAATCACAAGGGAACATATATGGCATGCACTCACTGATAAGTGAATAGTAGCCCAAAAGCTCACAATACCTAAGACACAATGCTTAGACACATGTGGGTGCTTTGGTTTTATTTTAGAAGGAGTAGAAAAATACTCAACCAGAGCTCCCAGGGGCTAAACCTCCAGCCTGAGAACAGAAAGGGGGGAACTCATGGCTCCACTTGTATAGGTAACTGAGGGTGGCCTTGTTAGGCAACATTGGAAGTGGAGGGCCATGGTCCCTGAAAGTTTGGATCCCTAGTGTTGGGAAATGTGAGAGCAGGGAGGTGGGATTGTGAGAATGATGGGAGTACACCCTCATAAAAACTGGAAGAGGGGGTACGAGAAAGGGTTTTGGGGGAGAAAGGAAGAGGAGATAATAGTGAAAGGTAAAAACATAAAATATCCAATAAAAAAGAAATAACAAATAATTGGTCTGGCAAAAAAAAAATGAAAATTAGTTTACTTATTTCAAACGATTTTCAAAAGTTTCCAGGAGATGCTTATTGGTTAAGATCTTATTTTAAGCTCTTCACAAAAAAAATTATGTCTCTGTTTAATATTCTTAAGAGAGATGCAAATCTTAACTTCCCTCAACAATTAATTGACAAAAGAGGAGTAATTTTACAAAAAGTAGAAGCTCTCACTAATTGATATATTATATTGATCGATTAATTGTTGGCTGTTTTATAATAGTCCTTTGATAAAAGAGATTATTAATAATGAATTATATTTTTTAAAATAGTGTCTTTATGATTCTTTGAGGGTGGAAGGAGCATGCCTTGCTTACTTTTAACTTTCTAAAACTGAAAGCTCACAGCAAATCTGCCACTGATTGCTTCTGGCATCGCTGAGACCAATAAAAACTATGCCACAACTATGTGGAAGGACCCACTTACTCTTAAATGGAATGGCCAAGACCCAGTTCCTATATGAGGCCAAGGATTGATATGACTGTTTAATACCACAGAAGGCACAACTAAATGGCCACCAAAAAGGTTAATGAATTAAATAGATACCTCCACAAAACCAGGCCCAATTATAAATAAGATGAATAACAACTGACATCCAGGGAAGAGAAGTTTCCCTGAGAATTCCTTTCTTTTTTCTCTTCCAGGTAAAAATTAATCACCCCTGATGTCTGCTATTAGGAGTTCTAATCCTGATGCTGGCCTCCGGACTTATACTATTCAGACCTCCAATGGGCCTTTGACAAGGACATCAAACAGCTATAGATGGACATCACTAATCGCTGTCTGATTCGATCCCCCAAAATTCCAAAGGACTTTATTGGACCCGATTTTCTCTTTTACAGTAGAAGACTGTGTACAGCTCTAGACTGTGTACAGCCCTTAAAGAAGAATGCTGCTCTTACATAGACAAAACAGGGATGATTAAAGAGAGCATGAAAAAGGCCAGAGAAGGTCTTGAGAAAAGACAGAGAGAGAAAGAAAAAAAGGAGAGCTTGTACAAGAATTGTTCTTCAACCTCTCCATGATTGTTAACCCTACTTCCTTCCATCTTGGAATTATTAATTGTGTTATTTTTGTTTATTTTCTTTGGTCCCTGGGCCTTAAATAGGCTGACTAACTTTGTAAAACAACAGACAGATAATCTGATAGCAAAATCTATTCAGATACATTACCATATGTTAGCTTTGGAGGACCATGAGACTCTAGATGAGGTTGTTACTCTATCCAGGGTGTTCCTAAGTCCCATCTCCACCCATCCTAAAGAGACTAAGCAGAGAGGGGCCATCCAGAACCCCCCTCTGTCTGGTGATCTGAATTCTTGCTTAGGCTATGAGGCTAAGCACTGCAAGGGAATATAAATAAAAGTTAAAAATATGTTTCTGGGTTCCCTGAGGGACAAGCCTGACTGCATAGGGGTAGATGTCAAAAGTATCCCCTCTCCAGGAAAAAGACATCAGGATGGGTATGGTTCTTATGCCTCACTGGACAATGACAGGAAGACTGGAGCCATTACAAGGTCCCCTTTAATTACTGGAGGTCAGGCCTCTATCCCCGCCTTGGCAAGATTAGAATCGCCACAGCCCTTCTATACTTGGAGAAGGGAGGAGATGTCAGGAGCAGCCGCGCTTACACACTGAAGGCCTAAAATCAGCCATAAGCCTAAAATTAGCAATAGACCTGACATACATGCCTGCTAACACAAAGTCTTGGGTGTCTATGGAAAAACACTGAAACAGAGGGCTATAAACTATTGTAAACAGGCAGCTTTTGTTGAAATCTACTAGCCTGAGTAGTCATAGACCTTGTAAATAGGCAGCCTTTGGCAGATAGTACCAAATTTGATAAGGACAAGTGAATCATAGAAAAAGTCATAGTGACCTGACCCCTGAACCTTCACCCAGCTGATACCTTGTTCTGAAAGATATCTGTACTCCCCTGAACACCTATGCTCCTGTGTCATCCCCTTCCCCACATCCTGCATTTTTGTGTTTATAACCCCTGTGTTAAAAAGTAAAAAATATGATTTGATAAAAAAAAAAACCAACCAAACAAAAAATTAACACACAGTGTACCCCTGGTTCTGTTGACTTAACTCCTGACAATCTATTTTCTTGTTCTCAGAAATAGTTTGAATTATAAAACATTATTGTGGTTTGTGTTAGTATGCTGGGTAAAATAATTTTTATTGATCTCATTTTAAACTTCAAAGTTTGTAGTGAGTTAAAATGTCCTACAACATAATTATAGGTCACATTTATCTTCATATTGTAAAATGCTAGTTAATCTGTTGAACATTTTAAAAAACTGGATTCCTTTTTGAGAATTTCATATATGAACACTGTATTTACATAATTTTCCCCTTTCTCTCCTTCCTCCCACTCTTCCTAACCCTCCATACTTTAAAAATACATCTTATTATTTAATGATCATTTATATATGTATGCATATATGTATACATGTATAAGTATATATGCTTATACAAATATTGATAAATAAAGTGTTTTGATTAAAAAAAATAACAGGTAAAAAATATTAAAAAAAAAATTTCTCCATCAAAAAGTAATGTAAGCCGGGCAGTGTTGGAGCACGCCTTTAATCCGAGCACTTACTTGGGAGGTAGAGGCAGGAGGATTTCTGAGTTTGAGGCCAACCTGGTCTACAGAGTGAGTTGCAGGACAGCCAGGGCTATACAGAGGAACCCTGTCTCCAAAAACAGACAAACAAACAAACAGAAGTAATTTTTATTAAAGGTAAATAATAAGATGATTTCCTTGATGTTGTATCAATGTACTTGACAAGACTGGAAATCTATTAATTATTGCATAAAAGAAGACAATGTGGTGTGCATATTTAAATCAGTTTTATAGAACCGGGATTATATGATCCCTACATAATGGCATTCAAGATTTTATCTCAATATTCAATTTTTGTTAGAAATTAAGGTGAATACATGTTTGTCTGATTGTTAGTAGAAATAAACTAGATAAATTTTAGATAATTTAGTGAAAATTCCAAAATTACTTAAGAACTAAAATATTTCTAAATTTTAGAGCCATACATTTGTGTTCACAAAAGTTTGTAGGTAGGATGTTTCAAAGGTGTTAAAAAATAACTAATTAAATATTGTGTGTCTTAAGTTAGTGCAGCCCAATGCTAGAGAAGTCTTTAAAAATTCTTTTACAGTAATTCAAAAATACATTTTTTCTTCTTGTGTCTTAACAGTCAGAAATTCTGTAGGTGTGTTCGTACCAACTGACAGCACATCACAGAAAGCAAAGGCCAAGTCATGCTAAAATGAATTCTAACAAAACATCATTGGGTTCCCACGCTGAAAATGTCAACACTGAATAATAAAGTCAGCTGCAAAAAGAGTTGTATATATTAATACAGGGCTGAGAAAAATCTAACTTTTCTTGCTTTAAAAAAATTCTCAGTAACTGTTTCTGGAGGATTTTACAGAAAAAGGAGCTGGAGCAAAGATGCTCTCTTGTAAATTTCTATATATTTTTTTTCTAAAAAAAAAGGTAACATTATGTCAGGGCTACATTTTTTAGGTAAAATATGTTACAAAAGTCAGATAATTTGCTGCTTAGTAAACAACTCTTAATTTGTCAATAGGGAAGAGAACTTTGTCACATCTTGTCAAATATACAGATACAGACTTTGGGAGGTGCTTTCATAATACCTTGAGTCTGAGTAAAGTCTTTGTGTTTTCTTTTTTTAGAAAGGAAAAGGAAAAGGAAAAGGAGAAGGAGAAGGAGAAGGAAAAGGAAAAGGAAAAGGAAAAGGAAAAGGAAAAGGAAAAGGAAAAGGAGATGTCCTTGCTGTATCATGGTATCTTTAAAAAAAAAAAAAAAAACTTTCAGTTGAGTTCTCAAAATTCTATTTGGAGACAACAGAACAGGATTATAATCCCTCTGTCAACCGTACATTCAGTGCTTGTTTTTTCCAGATGGCAGAAGCCATGTAGAAAGAGTTGCAGTATGCTAGTGAACTTCTGATAGAAACGATTCACCATTTTTTGTTGACTGCAATTGTGCCTTGGGGAGGCACAACCCAAGATGCTTCAATCCAGGCTTGTTTCATGCTACATAGTGCTTTCTCACATTTGTCATATTCTTCCTATATACTCTATCCCCCATTTATTTATCTTGATGTGAGTGGGCATTGGGAGACCCTCAATACTTATAGCTTGGGATTATTACTTTTTGGGGGATAGTTCACTCTTGGACAACTTTCCTGCAGATCAAAGAGAAAATGAATGTTCTTGAGACAAAGATGTTTAGGTGAATTATGAGATTCCTAATTTGATTTAGGTAATTTTAGGAAGTTAGTTTGATTTAAATAATTTTTGGAAGTTAGGATAGTTAATAGAGACTTTAAAACTAGGATCAAGGATAGAATGTGTCAGTTCCTTATAGAATACCAAGAGGTGCAGCGAAGAGAAAAGGAGTATAGTGAGCTTTCATGAGTGTCAAGCACATAATTGTAGTAGCAAGAAAAATAGGCTTGAGACAAGTTAATGATATAAAAAAAAAAGTCATTCTAGGTTAAGCTTGACTTCTTGGAACTTGTGATCTAGGAACGTGGCCATAAGTTTTCATGTGCACCATGAAAAGTCAGGTTTATGAATAAAGAGTAAATAGGAACAACCGACAGATTGATTTCCCAATTTAGGTGAATAAGACTTCAAAACAAAAATATATCTTATTGAAAAATAAGATATAAAAAGATGATCTGTTTCTTAGGGAATACAGATAGTTGTCAGCCAGGGTCAGAAGAAACTTATTACTGCAGAGTTGACTTGTTTAAAAGTTGTTAATCAATGACAAAAGCATCATTGCTTTGGGGCTACATGAGTTTGTGAAGAGGAAAACAGATAGGAGATAGTTATAAGTGTCAACATAATAATTCTGTTGTAATTTCTTATTGTGTAATGATTTTAACCTGTTTCTGAAGAATATTTTTAGAGGATATGTAACATGGTTATGAGGTAATTTTCTTCTTAGAAAACTTTGTCTTAGAGTGTATAGAAAGGATAATGGAAAAATAAATTTGTTAGAACCAGTACATTAGAGTTTGCTCCATTCACTAAATGTGCAGTGTGTGTGTGTGTGTGTGTGTGTGTGTGTGTGTGTGTGTGTGTGTG
>JANHMN010000011.1:43712363-43761395 GCA_030674055.1 Rhabdomys pumilio
GTGTGTGTGTGTGTGTGTGTGTGTGTGTGTGTGTGTGTGTGTGTGTGCAAAGAGGCTGGAACCTACTAGATGGAGCTTTGCTCCATTCATCAAATATTATTATATTTGTCTGTTTGTTTAAGTGTATGTATGTATGCATGTATGTATGTATAAGTATGTGGGATGTTGTTAGAGTTTGCTTTGTTTCATCAACTGTGTGTGTATGTGTGTGTGTTTGTGTGTGTGCGTGTGTATTTGTGAATTTGTGATTTTTCCCCCATATTCTTTTTTCTAGTCACTGGCTGCCATAGGTAACACCCCTCCATCAGTTGCTATCTGAACTGCACACCTGCCATCAGCTATACCAGTGCTGGTCTGATACTGCTAGTAGCACCAACCCAAATTTCTAACACCACATTTGGCCATCCTCAGGTAACCCTGATGATAACCTTAACATTTGACACCCATATCAGGGGTGAACAAAGGTAGGAAACTCTCAGTCAAGTGGGAAAGAGAAAAGAGTTTTCATTTTGTAGCTTAAAAAGGAAAAAAAAGTAACTCTTGGGCAGAAAATCACAAATGAAGTTCCAAGTTACTGAATCTATCTGGATATCGTTAGGAGTATTCAAGCCTCTTCAATGACAGATGAAGATACAACCATTCCACCTAACTGTGTAATTAAACTAGACATCCTAAAAAATAGAAAAAAAATCTAGAGAGGTCATTTTCAACAGTATAGAAAGTGCTCAAAAGAGAAATATTTTCTACAGCAATTTATATTTTATTTAGCAATGATGTGTTTTATAATAGATATTTCATATGTATGAGCAAATTTTAAGTGAATAGACAGTAAAATGTGTTCTTATATATATTATTTTCTTTTAAGATATACCATTTCATAGTTGTATTCATGGGATAGACATGTGGCTGAAGATCCTTCACTGATTATTTTGCAATGAATTTTAACCAGGCTCAGTTGCTGGCTTAGTGAAAAATGTAATTTCTTTTGTATACAATGTACTTGCTTGTCTTTGTACCGTCATGGAACAATCAACATGTTAATCATTTTATTTATACTGAAAAACTCTTTGAGAATTTCCTTACCATTTACTTCCACTCTTTTATTAACAATAAGATTGTTATTTAGTTTTCATAAATCATTTGGCTAGAGGAAATGTTTCAGGGGATTGTAGGCATTATGAGTCTTTTTCAGTTACAATACTTTCATTTTCCCTTTAGAGATTTCTTATTAATTGGCACTTCTTCAAGACCTTGCAAAATAACTCTTTCTGTAGTAATAATTGCTTTTCTACTTCTTTGTCAAAGAAACAAGCAATTCATACAACTTTCTGCCATGTTCTGAAACAGCTTTCAGATCCTTTCCGTTCACAAAATAACACCCTGAATAGATTCAAATCAAGTTGACATTATACAGATTTGTAATGTTTGAAAAATAAAACAGATTAATTGATAATTTAAAAAGTACAAATAATGAAGTGGTCTTCTTATTACTAACAATTAAAGCTCATTATATGCTTTACAATGAGAGATTCTCATGTACAAAAGAATCAGAAGTCAAGAATGTAAATGACAATCTGTGACTCTACTAATAAAGGCATCTACTTGAGTCCATTCTACATTGAAAGCATAAAGACAACAAAAAGCCTTCAGAGATAAACTGAAAATACTAGGCAAGTGTTCTGAAAACTAATTAGGCACGTAAAAGGTCCCCACTGTAAAGAGACATGTAGATTGGGATAAATGTCCCAAAAACTTCTTCCCACGTGTAAAAGCAGTCACTATGACGGGGTAAACCATATCTGACCTTGTAAAAATTTGTCTGCTACAAAAGTTTTTATTTTAAAATTCTGAGAGGCAATTTGTACTCCTTGGTAATTTTCTCTCACCTTAGATGAATAACTCCAATTTCCCTGCTTAGTAATCAAGCACTTTTGCTCTTGTGAAACAGTTCTTGTCAAACATTCAAAGTTGACTTATCCCTTACCCTCTCCTTTGCTGAAATTTCAAAGTTTTTAATAACAATCGTTTCTTGCTTTTCTTTTGTGTGTGTGTGTGTTCTTTTTTTGTGTGTGTGTTCTTTTATTATTATTTTTTTTTATTTTATTGGGTATTGTATTTACATTTCAGATTTTATCCCCTTACCCCACTTCCCCCACCCCCAGAAACCTCCTATCCCATCCCCCCTCCTCATGCTTCTATAAGGCTGTACCCCCACCTACCCTCCGCCCCTATGCGGTGTTTGTTCTTAATGGGACCAAGAATCTCCTCTTCCACCTCTGCCAGACAAGGCCATCCTCCCCTACATATACAGCTGAAGTCATGGGTTCTTCCCTATGTGCTCCCAGGCTGGTGGTTTAGACCCTGGGGAGCTCTGGTTGATTGGTATTGTTGCTAAAATACAAATAAATTTAGAAAACATAGCTTCAAGTCCTCAATGTAACAAATGACATGTTAAAATCTGAAGTTCAACAATTTTAACTCTACTTGATGAGATTTCACATTTAACATTTAAACATTACATGAAACTTGGTGGCTTATGATACAACTGCTAAAATAACTTAAAACTACTTAAAATGTCAGCATATTTGACAAAAATTTTCACATATCTGTAATGTTGCCACTCAACAGAAATATTTCCAGTCAAATCAGTTAATATGTCTCTTTAAAAATTAAAGTACTGTCATCACAACAATTCCTCTATGCCTTCTGACACATATCATATGACTTTGATTGAAAGTTAGTAACTGTCAAACAAAACTGATGGAAATATTATTGAAGCAAAGAAAAAAATTCTATTTCAATAGATTGGCACAGATCTTAACTAAGACCACACAGAAGACAGACCTTTGTTTAGATGAAGTTCTCCAGAAGCTGGTGAGATGACTCAGAGATTAAAAGAACCTACTGTTCTTCTGTGGGACTAGCATTAGAAAACCAAAACTCACATCACATTAATCAATCATAAGAACTTACATCTCCAGTTCCACAGCATCAAAAGTCTTCTGGCCTCTGCAGACTCCTGCACCTATGTGCACCTAACCACACACAAACTCAATGTGCACACTGATTTAAAACCAAATAAATGCTCAAAAATAGCAATAAAACAAAAAATTCCAGATTTGAATACAAAACTGATATATGTATTTTCTAATTTTTTAAAAAATAGAATAATAAAAAATTAGCAAAATGATCCCCAAACTATTAAAGAATACAGTTAAGAAAATAAGCAGGGAATCATATTTGACAGTCAGTGAATATTGAAGTAGTTAAACTAGATTTTGATTACTTGAACAATATTTGTAGTATGGTGCACACAATAAGTGCAAATACCTATGGATTAACCACAAGAGAATTATTATACACAAACACAATTGTTAATAGCCAGAGAACCAAAGCAAATCTTATAGTTGTATCAGAGTCTTAATAGGCATTATGCAAATTACCCCATCCTATCTGCTTTTGCCTGTTTGTCTTGAAGCTCTGATAACTTTATATTTCATTCATTATAGATGTTGCTAATGTCCACTCTGGTAGACAGTCAAGCAAATCATTTGTACTGCAATGTGAAATGTTGACTCCAACAGAGTCAGGCAGAATCTGAGCAGAACAAATCCAGCTATATTGAGAAAAGAATATTGTATACCTAATATATGTCAACAACACGATGCTCATCCTATGCCGTGCAATCCAACATGTGTGCTCCTCTTGCCCATGTAAGATAAAATGCTTATGAATAGCTAAGTAGATGTGAAATTTTCAATAACTCTAGCAAATCTCATCTTAGTCTCATTTTCATTTAAGTATCTTCTTTTCCTTGGGTCCTCATACCCAGAGAACAGAAAATCCTTAAGAAGCACAGAATCATATTACCAGCTGTAGTCATATGATGTTTCACACAGCTTGGAACTGATGCTTAAATGCCCAAAAAGTATCTGGAACAAACTGAAATGAGCTTATTTATTAGTGAATCATGGAGAAAGTGCTGTTAAAATGTAACCGACCTGGTTTTTTGTTCAGACCTTTATGACTTGTGTCTCATTATTATTGTGTTTTTATTTTATGTTTAACATCATTCTGGGGAAAATATAATTAAATCGTTGCCATGAATTTTATTGTAATCATACTGTATAATTTGTGGCTCAAAATCCAAAGAGGTAACACACTGTGTATTTTGTGGTTCAGAAAAGAATATGCTCTGTGGACAAGGGAATTATTCAAAATTCTAACACAATACCTTGCCAGCTTGTATACCAGATGCTGTTCATGGAGATCTAAGGGGGCTCTGGACCAGTGGTAGAAGTTAAGGAGTTTCAACCACTCAAGGAGATAGGGGAGTCCCTCAGCTGTTATATAGGCATGTAGCAGATAGACATTGCAAAGAGCCAGCGCAGGCTCAGCTAGCAGATGACTTGTTGTGGCTAGGTCATGGCCACATGGCAGGAAGTTACCTAGGTGGGCCTGGTCAGCTTCCAGTGGCAAAGGCTTTTAGAAAGAGCCCTCTTCCCTAGGAAGTGTTACAGCACTCTCAGATGATCTGGGATGAACTAATTTTTACACTTTTATTCCTTCAGGATAGGATCTTCTATTCTTTTTGGCATGCATTTGGGTTTGACAGAATATTCTTTTTATTGTCTTTGTCTGAGATGTTAGGGATACCTCATATGCATGTGGAGTGGCTTGGGACACTGTGCCTATGTGACTGATTGTCATGATCCTTTCCATATCTTGCTGTGGTCACGTAGTAAGGGTCTGGTCCTTGAGCAGGGATGGACCTTTGGTATGAGATTCCCCGTCTTCCAAACTCACATAACCTTACCAAGTTTCTTGGCATTGTCCATTGTCCTACAATATTTCACATATTTCTGAATATATGCACATTATGATAACATTCTCTTCCTTCTAATAGAAAGTTAAGGATGAATGAAAAGTCAATGGAAGGAAGGTAAGCATTGTTGATCTCGCTTTCTTTTTCTTTGTCAGCTTTAGCAGAAGAAAAAGTATGATAATAAAGAAAAAAGCATGAATAAGAAACACAAGTATACACAGGAAGACCAACAGTTAACTAAACTAGACTCTTGAAGGTTTCCAAAGATTGAACCATTAAATGAAGAGCATACAGAAGTAGGACCTAGGACCCTTGCACATAAGTAGCAGATGTGCAGCTTTGTATCCATGTGGCAATCCCAACAGTTGAAACAGGACTGTGCCTGATTCTGTTGCCTGCTTGTTGATCCTATTTCTCTAATGAGACTGATCTGTCTGGCTTCAGAGAATAAGTAGAGCTCAGTCTGCAATGATTTTAAGTGCCAGAGTGAGTTGTTACTCCTTCTCAGAGGAGAAGGGAAGGGCAGCTATGAGGAACAACTGGGTAAAAGGAAGAACAGGCAGGATGGGGGGCTGTGATCAGAATGTAAAGTGAATAAATAAATAAATAAATAAATAAATAAATAAATAACTGGAAAACTCTAGTTTAGTATTGTGTTATGATTTGTGCTGGTTTAGACTTTCTGGTGTCCCTTTGGTATTCTAAACTAACTGTCCTAGGCTATATCACCCAGGACAGTCTTTGCTCTTAGTAACTCCACTATAGTTCTGACACAATAATTATGTATGCTTTGCATCTCACTGAACTGACTCCCAACTTTAATTTTTTGGAATCTTCTGTTCAGAAATATCATGAACCCTATGTAAATCATATAACAAAGAAGGATAGATGTGAGATGTGGGTATTCCTTTCTGTATACAAGAGTGATCCATGACAATGAATCTTTACTTACAGGACACTAGGTGAAAGGTAGAAACAGTTAACAATTTCAAAATGGCAACAGTTGAGTACTAACTCCGTGTCAGGGTCCTACTTATAATAGGTCACATGACTATGAATATTGGGCCTGGTGTCATGATAATTCTTCTTGAAATACTATTCAGTGATTTTTCTCTCTTATTTGATGTGGAGTCTCTTTTTTCCTGAAGAGTGAGCATAAATTCTATGTTTTCAGGTCTTCAAGGAGTAGAATGTTGTTTATAGTGTTAGCTTTCTTCCTTGCTTATATACAGAATATATATTTAATTTATATTTATATATTATATACATATTTAATATATAAAAATATCACAGAATATGTTATATATTTGAGTGTTATTTTTACATTAAAATATAATTACATGATTTCCCTTTTTCTCATTCTTTTCTGTAGTATAATTTATAAAATAGTATTCCCATGTATACCCTCCTATTTCTCAAATTTAAAGGCTATATGCAACTTGCTCTTTCTATATAATATTACTTATTTGTATATGATTTTATGGCTGACAACTTGACACTGGATATTTGACTTGAAGCTTCTTCCATGAAGATAACTATTTATCATGTCTTCCACATTCTTTTTTGGTTTTGCCTGTAGTTCTTTGTCTAAGACTGGGACTCTATGAGAATTTCTTTTTCTGCACTAGTATGTATATTGGTGGTGTCTTTATTTAGGTTGTGTAGGCTGAGGGACTCAACTGTCTAGACCCAAGTGAAAGATGTAAAGAATTTGACAAATCACAGAGTTTCTGTGGTTTAATTTTCAAAGAATATTTTCTTATCATAGTAGGTGGCCTAAGCCCTAAGTATCCAATTCATGTTCAAGTAGCCTTGCTTTCATCATAGATAGATGTGAATATATATTAGATATCATGAGATACTTATGTATCTATGGTCACAAGCAGAGTAATATGGCTTAAAAGGGATGTGTTTGAGAATGAAGAACACAAGGAGTGGTTTTGAAGTTAAATATTGTCAAGAGGACAGAGTATAGAATAACCTAGAAGATAAGCCTCAATGCAATGCCTATGAGAATTTGCCAGTATTAGGTTAGACTCCAGAAAATTATTTAGAGAGTATACAGATTAGGTTATCTCTGCTCCATCTGTATCCCTGCACATTTTGTAAGCAGGACAAAAATTGGATTGAAGGCTTTGTGGGTGGGTGATGAACAGGGCTATAGTTAGAACAGAGATTATAGAAACAGCCAACCAATGACTACTCAATTTGAGACACAGCCCACATAAGAGAGCAAATCCAAAACCATTAATGATACTCTGCAATGCTTGCAAAAAATAAGCCTAACATAAGTGTTTCCTGAGGCTTCACCTAGCAGCTAACTGAAACATGGAGAGACCTACAACTAAATATCAGGTGGTATTAGGACAGTCCAGTGGAAGAGTGAGAAATAAAATGGAGCAGACTGGAGCATTCAAGGATACCACAAGAAAACCTACACAGTTAGCTAACCTGTGCCCATGGCTGCTCACAGAGACTGAACCACCAATCAAAGAGCATGCAGGGGTTGGACTTAGGTCCCCTACACATCTGTAACAGATGGGCAGCTTGATCTTCATGTGGGCTCCCTAACAATTGGAGTAGGGGCTGTCTCTGACTCTGGTCCTTGCAATTGGATCCCCTTCCTCTAACTGGACTGCCTGGCTGGGATTCAATGTGAGAGGATTCTCTTAGGCCTACAGCAACTAGATGTCTCAAGGTGAGAAGGGGAGACTTCCCCTTCTCAGAGGAAAAGACTGGAGTTTAAAGGGGGAGTTGGTTCTAAGGATTGGATTGGGAAGAGGAAAAAACAGATAGAGCCTGCAAGCAGAATATTAGATAGATAGATAGATAGATAGATAGATAGATAGATAGATAGATAAATTTTTAAAAATCTTCAAAGACAAGCACATCTTTTTTGCTTTCTAATGTTCTGTTTTTCATTCCATTAGATAAAATTTGGATTCTGATATACTCCTAATATGTTTTCCAAATTATCAACTCAATTACATCTATAAAGCTTCTAGCCGTGGTGGCACATGCCTTTAATCCCAGCACTTGGGAGGCAGAGGCAGGTGGATTTCTGAGTTCAAGGACAGTCTGGTCTACAGAGTGAGTTCCAGGACAATCAGGGCTACACAGAGAAACCCTGTCTTGCAAAACCAAAAAAGAAAAAAAAATGTTAAAAAAAAAAAGCTTCTAATTTTAAATTTAATATCCTATAAATCATCATGTGGAAATTTAATGTATTTTATATAGAGAAATATAAACTTTAATATAATATGTGGTATATAAATAATAAAATAATAATAAATATAAAAATAATAAAAATATCTGTTTATAAATTAATAAATAAATTATATTTAATATAATAATTCTAGTCAACATGTACATATGCATATATACATATATATGTACATTTATAAAATCAACAATCCCAAATGTCTTAAAGAGAATATTAACACTCTTAAATTCCAAATGTCCTAATGACTTTTGCTGTTTTTTTAAAATTTCCTTTTATTTACATTTACAAAAGTATTTAAGGATAAAGATGTTCTTTATAAAGAAATAACGATGACATGCGTTAACTAAAGAATAATACCCAGGAAATTCAAAATAAGGTAACTGTTCAATCTTTTTATGATGCACATAGTCAAGTGAGGCAGAGCTTTAAATCTCTGAAATCAGCTTAGGAATGATAAGATGTTCCTCCAGGCTCTGCTCAATGATGAGTGTGCAGATTTCTCCACATCTCAAATGCCCATATATGTCAACAAACAAGTAAAACAGATATTATGCAAGTTGACTAGTGAGCCAGGAGCAGATGGGCTACATGTTGTATGAGAGTACAAACATAGGAAGTATGACTCAAAGAATTATTCCACTGCCCAAAATTACTATACAGTAGGACAAAAATTAATATATAAAAATGAAAAAGAATGCCTAAAATAGATAAAGCTTTGTGAACAAGAAAATTAAAGTAACTGATGCACTGTATGAAACCTATCGTAATGGAGGGATAAATAACAGGCAAATCTGCGTAATGCACTAGTATTAAATATTTACAAAGTAATAATATAGTATTTTATTCATTATCATTGGTTATTATATGCTTTGTGACAACAAACTTTCTACTTTCAAAGCATAAATGCAAACACCAAACTCCTATTTTTAATTAACTCAAAGTACATGATGTCCCAAACCCAGTTTACACTAAACACACTCAAAAGGTATAAGTATCAATGTAGAATTCACACACACACACACACACACACACACACAGAGAGAGAGAGAGAGAGACTCACAGAAACACACACACACAGACAAACACACACATACACACACAAAAATAAGACTAGAGAGATGACAGAGAAACAGTGAGAGACAGAGACAAACAGGACAGACAGGTACAGATACTATACATGCCTACATATGAAATCTTTCTCAGAAACAGTGTACAAACCCATTTTGAAATCATTTTAGAACCTGCATGTATTAAAACACACATAAATTAGGAGTCAAGGAAACAACCCATTCTTCATGATGACCAATCCAGAAGAAAATACTACCGGTTCCTATCTCCACCATGCCAGCGTTGAAGTTATACATACTGTGCATCTTGGATAGAGGTGGTTGGTCTTTCAGAGAGTTCTTTTTCCTCCTGTCTCATCTTTCTATCTTATGTAGTTCGTACTCTTCCTTACACTGTCTCAGGCTTCAACTGATGTTGAATATAATCCCACCTTATACCTGCACAATCCTATTTCTCTATGAGGTTTTATCCAGTACATCTAAATAATGTAGTCTTCTTTAATGAGAATCACAGGATAAAAAGATCCCAAGCCAAAAACTCAAAGCACAGAATAGTACCGATTAACCAAAACAAAAAGAAAGAAACAAGGAAAAAAAGAAACAAAGAATGAAAAAGAAAAAAAAAACAAAAAAGAGAAACCTAGTATGAACAAAATATTTCTATCTAAAATAAAACTTGATATTGAAAACGACTAAATTATTTTTTCAGAGATTTTCTAGTGCAAAGAAGAATTTCATTGCATCCATACTTATTTTTTCCTTATGTGTAAATGACATTCTACTTTATTAAATTCAGATACTTTTTGAATTTTTATTTATTTTATATATGTGAGTACACGACCACTCTCTCCAAACATACGATCCCATTTCTGAGACACTATATTTGGCTTTGGCAGTTGAACCCAGGAACTCTAGAAGAGCAGTCAAGGCTTTTAACTGTGGAGCCATCTCTCCAGCCACAAACTTGAATAATTTTTATCATGAGTAATTTATATAGCTTATTTTCAAATAACATCTTATTAGTTTGATATATATAACATTTGTATGATGCTAGATGAGAGTCTAATAAACCTGAAATGTAATAAAACTGAATTTCAATAAGATAATATTGTTTTTTAAATGATTTAGACACAAGTACTTACAGAAAATATAGCCAAATACAGCCCCAGGTGAATTAGTTAATGAAGTGAAACTTAAAAGGCCATTTTGCACCATGGTATAATTAAATAAAAATGAAAGCATCCTAATTTTATAGAGATATAAGAAAAAAATAAATATACAATATAGTTTTAGAAAGTTGAAATTTACATTAATAATAATTTTATAGTACTAATTTATATGAGAAGTAGTTTAGACATATTTACAATAAAATATTCCTTCTTAATCTATCTAAAATTATATGGCTGAAATGCATATGCCCATGAATTGTGCATATATATATCTATTTATGAAGTTATGACTCTAAAAATGTATTATATTGCTGAAGATTGTATACTTTTAATTTAATCATACATTTTCGTGTATTCAATCTACTTTTGTACTTAGAAAAATTGATTACCATCTTATTAAAAATTGATGATATACTGTAATCAAAAGGAATGCATGGTGACAGAGAACACTTCTTTTTGATTACAAGATTTTAATATCTATCATATGAAATCTGATAAGCCACACCACTATGTGTTATCTTCAAATTATTATTTTGCCTTGTAGAAAGTATGTACAACTTTTCAATTACAGGAGAAATAAATAACATAATAAATTATATAAGGAAAATTCAAAGAAATGAGAGAAAAATGGCTGTAAAGAAAAAAGAAAATGGAGTGAATAAATATGACAGCTTTCTGTTTCAGAATATGTATACCTCATATTCTTAATTAAATAGATATTTAAAATAAAATGATTGTTTGTAGCTAATGCTAGTCCACAGAGATAATGTGCTGTCATCAGAAAAATACATGTTTTTATTTTTCTCTTCTATTTTGATGACATTCAAGTGACTACTGGTTAAAGTCAGAAAAACCTCTTCAATGGCAAGCCAGTTTGTCATGATTTTTTTCTTTTGATTTAAAATTAATTTGAATGGCTTGAAAAGCAAGCATTTGTGTCTGCCAACTAAAATAGAGCTGGGAAAAGATTATACACTCTCTTTACTCTTGAAAGTGTATTACATTTGGTTCCCTAAGGTTTTCAATTGGCTGAATACATGTTAAGCCCGAGCTGAATACTATTTAGATGACAGTTCAAAGTGCAAGTCGCACACAGCATGTTGCCTAAATAAAACAGTAACCTTATAATCAGGAACTACTTGCACTCTTCTGAGGCCAAATATCACTGCTTCACAATTGGTATGATTTCCCTCTCCACTAAAATTCACGATTTTTTTTCAAGTGCAGATTTGTAAGAGCACTTAGAAAGACAATGTTCAAGTGTGTTTCTCACCATATAATCTTCTTGATTACGGGTTCTGTTTAGCTCTTTCCAGGTCCCAGTCTTGAGAGGTTTAGCTGTTAGGAAGATGTGGAAACTGTTTAAAATTTAATTTAGCAAGATGAAGTACTGATTATTTTTTTCATGAGATAATGCCCCCTCTAATTAAAAAAAATTGACCTAAAAATCTACCTTAATGCAAAGCAATTTGATTTCATTATGGTGGTCTACGTCTATTGGCAAATTCTTCTCTTATGATCTGCACAATACAGCAGGGAGGAAAGATAATTGTGTGACATTTCCTGACCACCATTTTGGTGAGTTCCTTTTCGCAGGAGTATTTCTATAGCTCCACTAACTCTCCTAAGGAAATGTGATTGCCAGCAGGTCTACCACTGTTTTATAAAAGACTTTAAAACTAAAGCCTTTATTTAATTTCTTTACACAAAAGTGTTTTGTATTATGAAAAGGAAGAAAAAATACTCAAAATTTGTATAACATTTTTAATGAAGTAAATTCTGGTTTTATTTTTTGAAAAGTTCTCTCACCAAATAAACTCTAGCAATTTATTATATTTGAAAATAATGATGCAGTATATAAACATGACAGAGTGATCAACTCTATGTCATTCTACCTAAATTTACTGAATATTACAAAACAATTTTATAACAAAAAATGAGATCTCAAAATGTTTACTGTATATCTATTCTTCTGTATAATTTTGTATATTCTTATATAAAATATTTTATTAATTAATTAAATCAATTAGAGGATTAATTTTATTTTGTATATTATTAATAAAATATTAATAAAATAAATTTAATAATTTAAAATTACTAAAATTTTAGTAAAAATATATTATTAAGAATATTAATTTGAAAATATGAATAAAACATTTAAATATACAAATGATTTAAAATACTATTGGTTTATTCAGGTGTTGCAATTAATTCTAGTGTTAAGTAAATTTTCAAAATGGAAGTAAATCAATATTATAAGATGGTTTCCATGATCTTTTATGTGTTTTTCTTAAGGAAATAAGTTGATAAATTAAAGCAGGCAATGTAAATCAAAGATTTTTAATGTTTACAAAATATCACTGATTATCAAAAATCAGTAATGGTGAGAAATATTATAAATTAATTTTTTAACTTTGTTTTCACTACTAATTTAGTAGTAACCACTTATTCTTTTGTTTGTTTATTTGGTTTTTGACTAGTCCGTTTTATGTCTATGAGTGTCTTGGCTTCAAGTATGTCAGTGTAACACTTGTGGCACGACTGGTACTTGTGCAAGACTGATACTTGCAGCTGTCAGAAGAGTCTTTGAACATATCTGAAACTGGAAACACTTGTTTTAAATTTTTTTAATTTAAAACAATATTTTTCTTTTTTCTTTGTTTTTAATTGTTTCATGCAATGTATCTTTATAATATTTTTCCTCTCTCAAAACTCTTTTCAGATACCCATTTCCAACCAACTTCTTCATTCTCATTCTCTCTCTCTTTCTCCTTCCCTCTTCCTTTCAAGAAAATTAAAAAAAAAACAAGCAAACAAAAATACAATATGATAAACATTAACCAAAAAACCAAACAACAACAACAAACTACTGAAACAAAACTGAAAAAAACTAAATTTTCCTTTCTCAACAGGGATCAGTTGCAAATAGCTTTTTGGCTACTACGTAACTTTGTGTCTCCTTCTTTTCCTAATTGCTAGAATTTCTGTCTGAATTGAACCTGTTCACGTTTATGATTGCTGACATTTTCTGTGAGTTCGTATGTTTGGCAATCTTTTTATATCTGAAAGATATAGTTTCACTGAAGTTAACTACCACCTCAGGATGTTACAATCATTTTATCAACTTATCCAGGTGTGTCCCCTAAACCTTGAGAAAAGAGGTTTGATAACGGGATGTCATTTTCAAATGTGTCTTTCAAAGACTCTGATTCTCTGTACATTTTCCAGTTGTGAATCTGTTAATTCCTGTTACAAGAATTTCTTATTATGCCTGAATAATGTATTTCTATATGTGCTTACCAATATATCATTTATCATAATTATAGTTGGTAGTCCCTTGGGCTCCAATGACCTATTTAGTCTCTGGTTCTTTGCCACTTTATATTTTAATGTTGTGTGTATGTAGCTGGTTATATGCGTATGAGTGCAGATTCTCTCGTAGGCCAGAGGTGTCAGGTCTTTTGTAGCTGGTATTATAATTGCCTGTGCAAAAATTTTATCTCATGAATGTCTTCAAATAAACTTACATCTTACACCCAATTTTTTTTATTATTTTTTTTATTATTGGATATTTTATTTACATTACAGATGCCATCACCTTTCCCCATTTCCCCTCCCTAGAAAACCCCTATCCTGTGCCCCCTTTTCCATTTTGCTTTTATACAATTTTTTTAAATGTTAATCAAAGGCTTTATAAGTATGGTAATGCTCAATCAGAAGTGTAACTTAATACCCAACCTAGCTATGTAAACTATCTTTGACTGGTGGAGACAAGTGAACTTCTGCCTCCATGCCCCCTTCTTTTTTTCTCTCTCTCATCACCTAGCTTCTCCTCTACTTCACCTTCTCCTCTCCTTACTCCATCTTTTCCTCTCCGTGCTCCTTCCTCCATAGCTCCTTCTACAGATTACCCTTCCTGTTAAAATAAAACTTTTCTCTCAAAATACAATTAGAGCATAATTATTCCTATTTGTACCAGTGAGGTACAAGATAGTTTTAATACCCAGTCCATCCTTTTGTTGACTAACCAGAACCTCTGTCATCTCTCTTGACTAAAACACTTAGTTTTGAACCTGGCTTTTTTCTTGGCTTTAGAATGAATGTCAGCTGAAAACCATCCACTCAGGTCTTTTCTCTCAAAGTAAATAGCCAGGATTGGCTATGAGACTATAGGTCTTCAACCCTGTCAGAAATCCAGAATGACTGAGTTAACTGAAGTTATGGGAAGTCTAAGCATAGCTTCTAAAACTTAGCCAATTTATAGAGACCACTGAACACATGGACAGCAACTATACTACCGAACATTGGAGCATCAAATCTTCAGCCTTCTGGCCCAAACTCATCTGACAGACCTTAGTGATAAAGAATTATTAAGGGCTGATTACTCTGTAAGGGATACAAATAGGAAAGGAAGTCAAAATTTCTCTATTTGCAGATGATATGATAGTGTACTTAAGTGACCCTAAAATCTCCACCAGAGAACTCCTAAACCTGATAAACAACTTCAGTAAAGTGGCTGGATATAAAACCAACTCAAACAAATCAGTAGCTTTCCTATATTCAACAGATAAACAGGCTAAGAAAGAAATTAGGGGAATGACACCCTTCACAATAGTCACAAACAATATAAAATATCTTGGAGTGAACCTAACCAAGCAAGTGAAAGATTTGTATGACAAGAACTTCAAGTCTCTGAAGAAATAGAAGAAGACCTCAGAAGATAGAAAGATCTCCCATGCTCCTGGATTGGTAAAATTAATTTAGTAAAAGTGGCCATCTTTCCAAAAGCATCTATAGATTCAATGCAATCCTCATCAAAATTCCAAATCAATTCTTCATAGAGATAGAAAGAGCAATTTGCAAATTTATTTGGAACAACAAAAAACCCAGGATAGCAAAAACTATTCTCAACAACAAAAGAACTTCTGTGGGAATCATCATCCCTGACCTCAAAATGTACTACAGGGCAATAGTAATAAAAACTGCATGGTATTGGTACAGATACAGGCAGGAAGATCAATGGAATAGAATTGAAGACCCAGAAATGAGCCCAATGGTCACTTGATCTTTGACAAAGGAGCTAAAACCATCCAGTGGAAAAAGGACAGCATTTTCAGCAAATGGTGCAGGTTCAACTGGAGGTCAACATGGAGAAGGATGCAAATCAATGCATTCATATCTCAAATCCAAGTGGATAAAAGACCTTCACTTAAAACCAGATACACTGAAACTAATAGAAGAGAAGGTGGGGAAGACCCTCAAATACCTAGGCACAGGGGAAAAGTTCCTGAACAGAACACCAATGGCTTATGCTTTAAGATCAAGAATTGACAAATGGGACCTCATAAAATTGCAAAGCTTCTGTAAGGCAAAGGACATTGTCAATAAGATAAGATGGCAACCAACAGATTGGGAAAAGATCTTAACCAATCCCACATCCAATAGAGGACTAATATCCAAGATATAAAAAGAACTCAAGAAATTATTCTCCAGAAAACCATATAACTCTATTAAAAATGGGGAACAGAGCTAAACAAAGAATTCTCAACAGAGGAAACTCGAATGGCCGGGAAGAACCTTAAGAAATGCTCAACATCCTTAGTCATCAGGGAAATGCAAATCAAAACAACCCTGAGATACCACCCTACACCAAAATTTCTTAAAGTGTTACAATCAGAGCTAACAACTTTTTTGAAAATACTGACCAATATTCCAAAACATTCAAATATTTATTACACATTTATTCCAGCATTTCTAGCAATAGGGAAGATGTGGAAACAAACTGTTTTCATAAGTGAATCAATGTACTTTACAAATATGTGCCATGCATAGGGAAGAGAATGTAATTAAGAATTAAGAAAAGATCACTGAAACCATATTTCAAGCAACACTAAATGTTGTTTTAAAAGTGGAATGTTGTACAAAGTGAAACATTTTTTAACAGGACAAATATTTATTAACCTACATATATGTCAATAAAAATCACAAACATTTATAGCTATTTAGAATAGTGGTTTTCATATTCTGGGGTTGGGGAAAAAGGCAAACTGAGCCTCAGTGTATATGAGTTTTAGTTATTCAAGGTGAGGATCTGATAATCTGTTTAGTGCTTTTTCTTTATATTCTGTATGCTAACATCATTGAATAAGAACAGTGTCTTATGTTGTATGATTCTATAGGCAAAAAGGAAGAGGCAAAATAAAACACCATCAGAAAACTATTTTAAGATCTGATAAGTATATTCTACATTTATAGATACTGTCTTTAGTATTCAGTACAGATTCTTTCATCTTTTGGTCTGTGTTGGGTTATGTCACTCAGTCTCTTAATTGGTGCTTGATTTCCTATGCATGTGTGCAAATAACAGCATCCAAGTGTCCATGAATGCAAAATTTACACTGATATACTTATTTTCCAATAAATGTTTAATTCAGTATGTAAGGTTACTAAATTTACACTAAGTTCTTTGTTTCTATGGAATGCTAGCTTATCATATCTATCTGACCAGGTTTTATGTAAACCTGTCCAAAAGAAGTAGGTTTTATTATGCTATTTGTTTTGTGAGATTGCTTGAACTCTGTATTGTTTTATAAGCAAATACAGAACATATACATAAACAACACAATTTGATCAATTGTCTTATTAAAGAATCCTGATGACACATTTAGTAATTTTTAGTTTTAGAGACAAAGTGAGTGTGGTGGTAATAGAACCAAGACCTGGAGAGATTAGCCAGTGACTAATAGGATCTGTTGCTTTTTGAAGCAGGCATGAATTTGGTTTTCAACACCCCAGATAATGGCTCATAGTCATCAGTAACTTCAGTTTCAGGGAATGCACCATCCTTCTCTGATCTTTGCAGTCATCAGGCACCTACATGGTATACATGTGCATACAAGCAGATAAAACAATACAAAATTAAACGAACCTAAATTTCTTTGAGAGATGAAACTTCCTTTCTTTTACTCTAGGTCTTTATTCTATAAGCTTGATTCTTTATAGTTATTTTAAGTGTCAAAAGAATAACTGTATAACTTATAATTTAATTGACCATGATATTTTAATAGTTTAAGATTCTCTGTGAATTACAAATCGTCTCCATTCAATCTTAATGATTGTCTAAGTAAAAACAAAATGGAAGATACAGAACTTCTCAAGTAAACAGAAATTCTAGGTAATTTCTAATGTTTTCCCTTAATAATCTGCCGATATTTCTTTTTAATATTATGGCTTTGGTGCTAGACAGTTGGCTTATTGTTGAAGAAAATTTATTGTCTTTGCAGAAGTTCAGGGTATTATTCCCAGCAGTCACATGGCAGTTATGTCAGTCAGTAAGTCAAGTTATATAAAATCCAATACTTTATTCTTGTTTCTTTTGGTACCTGGGGTGCATGTGGAATACAGACATATATGCTAACAAATCTTTCATCCACACAAAATATAATAATTTTTAAGTTTCTTACTTTAGGTACTAAAAGTGTCTTGATTCCAGTAGGTTGATAGTCTGTAATACCTAGTTGCCCATGGAGACCTTCTTTGTAACAAATTCTGTTTTACCCTGGCAATATATTTTCTTGTTTTCTAGATAAAACTTACTCTATATATCATAGTGTATGTTGTGAAGCTATTTCATCAAATTGAAACATTTCCTCCTAGAAGGAATGGGAAAGTCATAAAACTTGAACAGGCACGAAACATGTTACAATGAAGAAACTCAAGAAAGTTGTGAAAATCAAAAGACCCCACCCTAAGATACATAATCAGAGAAATATTACTAGGAGAGTGGGGAGTATCATTGGTAGTGCTCACTGCAGCTTTAGTGGAAACCTCAATAGATACAGCTCTTATGAATTCTTAATCATGTTGGTGTGTGCCTTCATGGTAACACACACTTTTATTTGATTACTCCTGTTCCTGAATTTAACCCCTCACTCATGATCCTATAAGAAACCTCAGTTAACTCATTGATTCACCAACTTATTTGCCTGAAATTCTTTCTTTGGTATATTTCTGATTCCAAAGTAGACTGAACAGACTTCTTGTCTTCCTGGGGGCGTGGGGGTGGGTGTCACAGAAGACTAGGATACCATGGTATAAAGTCCCAGCAGGACTAAGTGCATCCTCTCCCACTGACACCAAACAAGGCAGCCCAGCTAGGGTAATGGAAGCTAAATGTAGCCAAAACATTCAGAGACAGTCTCTACTTCAATTGTTAGGGGACCTACATGAAGACGAAGTTGCACATCTGCTATGAATATTTAGGGGACATAAGTCCAGAGCATGTAAGTTCATTGGCTGGTAGTTTAGTCTCAGTGAACCCTGATGGACCCAGGTTAGTTTAGTGTGTATGTCTTCTTGTGGTTTCCTTGACCTTTCCAGCTTCCCCAATCCTCCCATAAGCTCTTGTTTATTTGTTTGTTTGTTTGACAACAGTGCAAGGACATGCCTAAGCTTTTAAGGAGCAGAGACAGAGGTGTGATTGCCTCCATCTGACTCATAAGGAGTCAGTGAACACAATCAACAGCTGTGAATACAGACTGATACTGAAAGAACTAATTTCATCACTTGCATCACAGATGTATATCCCAATATTTTCATCACAATGCCAATCACAGTAAAACTGAGTTACAGTTTTGCATATTTTAAAAATATTTATTAACATGATAATTTGTTACTAATGACTATTTGCAGTAACATAAGTCCATTTATCTTTTAACCACACATCTAAGATCCATAATATAGATAATGTATAATTCCTTTGTTGAATATGATCAATACTTTGACTTCTCAATATTCTAACTTTCTTTTAAAAGTCAAATTTGTTGTCTAAAGCTTTTTATGACAAAATTTGCTTTATTGTCTTTGTGAAGACACAAAGTTGGTAGGAGTCATGTTTTTAAGGAAAAATTCAATAGTTACTTACTTCGTGTTTTAGTCCTTAACACATATATGTAACATATATGTAACATATAAATCAATATATATATTATTGTAATATATTGATAGGTTTTATAGTAATGGTAAGTAACTGCATCAACTTTAGTTTAAACAAATATTTTGAAAACATATTTCTAAGAGTAAATGATATTGATACGTTGCTGTTAATATATTTATACCATAATATCATAGATTTATTAGTGGGGCAATATTTGATATGATAACATTTGTATAAAGCAACTTTTCTACATATAATCTGTTGGGACATTTACAACATACTATTTTTTATATTAAGTATATCTTGATCTAAACTTTAAATTGTATAGTTATCGGATCAATACATTTCTATTGTTAAAAGGTAAAAATGGCCACATTAATAAAATATGTATATTTTGAATTTCAATTGTTTGGTTTATGTTGATAAATAATTCTATATTACTATAGTTTTAAATAGTAGTGCTCAAATAATATTTGTATGAAGATTTCCCAGTGTTTTAAACTTGTCTATGGAAAAATAAATTAAAGGTACTGTCAATACTGGTTAAACTTTAAAACAAACACTTAGATAACTTTTTAAATTTTTTTTTATACTTACTAAACGTAAGGTAATATTTTAAAAGTCACAGGCACAGACATGGTATTTGATTAACTTCTTACCTAAAGATAATTGTTACATTCCAAATGACATAGTATAAATATTAACCACATTATCTCTTTGTAACTTTTGAAATCTTGCCAAAACATAGCTATGTGTGAAAAGTTCACATGAACTATTTCTGCTTTCAAGAAAAACATGTTTTGATTTGCATTGACTTTCAACTATTTTCATCAGGTCTTAACTCATAATATCTTCTTCAAAATTATAACATGTTCAAAGAGCACTACCAAGTAGCACCCCATCATCATTGTGGTGATAATACATTATAATGCTAAAATATTATCATATATATATATATATTCCCTCAATAGACTAAAAATGCTTGTAAGTATTGACTTTGGGTTATGTAATTTTCAGTTGTTACTTTAAGAAATTTAAATATTTTTATATTACTTATTAATTTAATATTTATGTTTTGGAATTTTTCAGAAAATTTACTGATATGAAATAAAAGAGTTGCTTTCACAGTATCAATGTTTGTGAAGGCATTACTGAGATGTTTAATTTATTTTAGCAAAGATGTCTAATGGATATGGCATAAATGGTTTATAGAGTAGATAGTACCCTGATAATAGAAATATTAATCCTTTATAAATGTGACAACACAAGGTCTTTATGTAGAAATCCTTTACAAATATGTATACTATAATTTAAAAATATATTTTAACATATATCTACTAAAGAGAAATGAAAAGTGGTTTCAATTTTATCCAATTTTTATTTTCTTTTTGGAATATTTATATCAGTATTCTAAAATATATCATCATATTTGAATTTGATATGAAAAACTTGGTAATAAGGCTCAGCAAGATGTCTCAGTGGATGAAAGTTTGACAACCAGAGTTCTATCACCAGTACTCACACCGTGAAGACACTGAACTGACTCCATAAGTTGTTCTCTTCCCTTCACACATTCACTGTGGTCCACATGTGCACATACAAAAATAGATCCTAAATAATGAACTTATAATAAATGGTAAAACACATAAAATTTGATAACCAATTAAATTGATCATCTTTATTTTCAAGAAATTCATCTTTCTCTGAAACAAAGTAAACTTGATAAGACAAAATGGAATTGAATACAAGCCTCCTGGGTGAAGTCATCTAATTGGAAGATGATTTATCTGCCAGAAAGTCATTTGATTTATTTTCTTTTACTTAGAAAGTCTTTTAATGGTCAGAACAAGATCAATGGATCTAGAAAAAAATTGTCACTATGAATATTACACTAAATTAGTTTTTGCAGCCAATACCCAGAACATCCTGTGGGTGGTAGAATCAAAATTCATAGACTTGCCATTAATGGTTTTGTACTCATGCCCCACTAACGAAAATTGACAAAAAGACAGATAGCATACAAAAGAGGCGTAAAAGTTTAAAATCTAAATTGAACAAATTAGCAAAGAAAGTTAATAATCTGGAAAGTGCAATCAATGACCCAGAGGAGCTGACAGCAAACATCGACTGTGCCATTACATGAACCTCAAAGGAAATGATACATTCTAAAAATCTTGCACTAGTGATAGAAAGGCAAGGTAAAGTTTTGAGATTTTAACTAGAGACCAGTGAGAACTACACATGCTCCACAAACAACTTTCACTCTGGAGAATAGACAAGTCAACCAACCCAAAGGGGAAAAAAAATGATGATTCTAATGTCTGTTAACTCAACACAGGAGGAAGTATACTGATTCCTCAGGGAATCAACCCTGGGGCACCTGCTTTGATTTATTATAAGCCTAGATTTCTGTAAACAACTAAGTGTTTTAAATCAACAATGTTACAATAACTTTAAAGGCAGATCTAATTGTCTTTCTAGAAATTGCAGTACAGTAATCTTCTCCATGGTAGGAATGTTTTATACAAAATTGAAAGTATCTGAAGAAGTGCTACTAACTACAGGCTCAAAAATACTTGCCTAAACCGGAAAGTATATTATTTGGATGTTTTTTACTCAATAGCTCAGTCTGTTCTCTACCTTTTGATCACCTGAAATCAATTCCAGAGTTTTGGGGGTTGAGGTCTTTTGCAGCCAAACATTTCTTGTTTTCAATACTGAAGATTTTATTTAGGGTCTAGAGTGTGTTAGTAAGCGCGCTGCAACTGAACTGTATCAGCCACCCTCTTTTTAAAATTGACTATTTCAAGATAAGTTATATCCATCATTTGACTTGATTTTTGATTCCAGAGTTACATAATGTACAAATATCCCTCAATTTTCACTGAAACCACTTGGAGATGTTTGAATAATGTTTTATTTTGAAATTAACATTTGTGAAATATTATTTGAATATTCTTTCCTGTCTTTTATTTTTAATTGTTTAAGACTGCTCTTGAAATTAAAACAACAACAAAAAACAAAACACCAAAAACTTCTAGGCCTGGAAATATAATCTTAGTAATCAAAATCCTTCTTATGTTGACCTTCTAAAAGAAAACCCCAAACAATAATTCAGACCATTTAGTGTCTTTACTTTTGTGGCTTGATATTTATTTTATGGCTTAAAGTTTACTAGGAACCATGTGGCTATTTTGTTTAAACAACGTCTTATAGTTCCTATGGAATAAGTGTAAGTTACGGTTATTTCATAAGAGGAAAGGAATCTGGAAACACTGAGTGCAGATAATGAGCATCAGTAAGGGTTTTGTAGGGAGGAAAAGTCATTGAGTTAAGGGATTCTTTGAGTCATATTCAATAGGTCTACAGAACTGTGAAGTCAGCCTATTTATATCATTGTTGAAATCCCTGCAAAGACTAGCTATATTAATCTGTAGAGATGAAACAACCAAGACTGAAATATATCGTGAAAGACAGAATCACAGAGCACACTGAGGAATGTTACAGACACAATGTAGACCCATACTTTTGCATTAAATATTTAATTTCAACCCGGGGTTTCTACCCTGTCTTTGACCATTTAGTTACCAGATAAAAGACACACAACTTTCATATTTATAAACCAGCACAAGAGCTGGGCAGATATCTCTCTTCTATGTTATGTGTATTTTCCAGTCCATAATTCCATTATATAATTTACCATCTTTCACCTGGGCTGCTCTTAACTCCAATTAGCTAGCTCACATGACCATTATTTTAAGTTTCTTACCCCATGGTATCTTTTGCCACACTCTCTACTTTCTTTTCACTCCTTCATGGTTCTTCTCCTGGGTTCCAAAACCTCACCTATACCCCTTCTGCTTAGCTATTTATTAGCTTTTGACATCATTATTCACCACTCAGGAATGCCTTGTGTGGCAAGGTCACATAGTATAACCTGAGTCTATTTGCAGTCTTTGGGGACATTCAGTATTTAGCATAGCAAAAGACTAAACATCAACAACAGTCCAAGATGATATGCTGCACTCAGGTTTTGCTGAGCCTTTGCAGCTGAGACATATCAACTAAAAGCTTCAAATACCAGTCATGGTAACTTCAAGGTTTCATGTTTTCTCTGCTCAGCATTTCTGATCTTTCCTTGTCCACTGATATTTTTTTTTGTGGGGTGGATATTTTTAATTATTTCACACTGCTGTTGGAAAATGTAAAATGTGCTTTTCTTATTGTGTAGAAGTTCATAGATGAAGTTTTGTATTGTCTTAAAAGATATCTTTGACAATGAACAGAGGACAAACTTAAAAACTATGAAGACTTTTGTTTTCTTTTGAATACCTTTAATATTGTTGTATGGTAGTGATCCAATGGAAACAAGATGTAGAATATGATGACTTAAAGTAAACTGGGAGGTGTCTACATTTTGTCAATTTGTCAAATTGACAAATTTCAATTGTCAAAATGGTGCGGTTTATAACCCTCATGATTGTGTCCGCCATGAGTATTCTAGATTAGGATACCATGGATAGGAAGGGTCACCCAAACTCTAGACATGAACATACTAAAGTCTGGATACACAGCAAAAAAAAATTTAGAAAAGCAGAAGATTGTAAGCACTTATATCTCTCTGCTTTTAGACTGCCAGAACTATGTGAGCTGCTTGCTATTCAGGATCCTGCCACTATACCTTTTTTTTTCAAATGAGTATTATAGAGTATTCTTTACAGAGAGTATTATGAAAGATCCTAAATCCATAAAGACTGAAGAAAATATGCTTTTGTATTCACAGAAGTCACAAATCTCTAGAGACTGTGCTCTCTTGTAGACTCTGGTTTAAACTTTGATGATTTCCTAATAAATTCAACTAAACATACTTTTGTAGATAAGAGGCTTTTGACTAGAAATGGCAAAAAAAGGTGTATGAGAATATTTCAATACATGGTTTTAGTACTAGGAAGAAGGAAATTACACTGACTAATATATAATATCTAATTGGTAACATTTCTTTCAGTTTTCATTGTGTTCCATATTCTTTCAATACCAAAAATCTCCGTAGTATTCTTCTGTAGGTAACACAACATTTTATCATGAATATTCCAATCATGTATTAATTTTATTCCTTTTAGGTAAACTTTTATAAAAAATGTTTTAATTGGGTATTATATTTACATTTCAGATTTTATCCCCTTACCTCACTTCCTCCCACCACCCAGAAACCTTCTATCCCATCCCCCCTCCTCATGCTTCTATTAGGCTGTGTCCCCACCTACACCCCGCCCCCACTACCCCCTCCCCAAATCTTGAATGCTAATAAAACATAGATTTGTACATGGTTTGAAACAAATGAAATGATGTGAATATCAAGCTAAACAAGCTATTGAAAGCAAGCAACTCCCAACTGTCTTCATCCAGCTATAAAAAATATGAACAGATAAATAATCAGTAAAGACAGATTATTAATATAGATACTAGATAGATGATAGATGATCATTATAGATAGATTTTGATATAGATAAATGATAGATGAATAGATAGATGAATAGATGACAATAGATAGATAGATAGATAGATACATACATAGATAGATACATAGATACATAGATAGATAGATTATTAGATAGATAGATAGATAGGTAAATAACTACAAAACTTTATATGGAAGTAAAAAAAGAAACTGATTGGATTTTATAAGACTCCAGATTTTAAAAATAATGGGTAGGAGATTATTTCAACCCATAGTCTCTATGTGGATTTCATATAAAATTTTAGATATGATGGCTATACTATGTTGAGTACAGCTTTTAAGATTCATGTATTGCTTTTGAGGAGATAAATGATTTTGTTATTTTGATGAAGCTAAAGAGTTTTCATTTTAAATGATATTACTTATAATCATTTGCCAAAAATTCAGGTAATACCTGTAACTAAATGACTAGAAGTTTTCATTCTATTTACTTAATGAAAATGATAATATATTTTTTATTTTAAAATGGTACCATTCACAATTAAGAATTAATACTTCAGAAAATAGGAAGGGTATATCATTTGAAATCTAAATAAATAAAATAAGCAATAAAAAAGAAAAATAATATTTCCATTCTTAGAATTGTACATAATTGTCAAAGGAGAAAGAATAGACTGTATGTATAGAAATGGTATATTTTAGCTGGCCTTCACTACAAACTAGAGACCAAATTCCTTGTGAATATTAATAAAAGAATGTCACCAGAGGGAAAGATAAATAAATGATAAGCTATTTCCCCATGAAAGACTGAATGAGGACATGCCATATGGTATGCTGATGGATTCTGAATTTAAAGGCTTTAAATTATTCTGAAAGAAAACAAATCTTCTACCATAAATGCATATAGTGCTAGTTATTTATTTTAACTTAGAAATATTTCATTAAGCATTCATCATTAAGAGTTCATAATTTAGAAATTATTTGTTAAATTTAACATAAACATATCTTATAGTTCTTTATTTTCTACATATTCTAACATAATCATGCTAAGAGTATATATATATTTATCATCTTTTTAACATACTCATTGCAACTGGTATTATTGTCAAGTTCTAACTTTTATAAAAGAAGCATTACTTTTAAGATAATATTAACTTGTGGAAAAGAAATCAAAGGATTTGTGATATTGTCTTTTAGTTGCCTAATATTCTGTATTACCTTACTTAGATCTAATAGAAAAAACAATCATATATATAATTATAATCATATATATAATCATAATATATATTTTCCTCCTAATTGTTGAACAGGGTATTATTGCTGCTATCTTGCATAATGAATGCAATCAAATATAGATTATTATAAAAATAATTTATTTAAGAATATCTTTTGTGAGAGGGACACTTAGAAGGGATAAACCTTGTATTCCTTGTAAAATTATGCCTTACTACAGAAAGAACCTTTCTAAATACTTGAACATGCATGTAGGCTTTATCTCAAAAATAAGATATAAGTATACTTGAAAGATGTGATTGATGTTTGCAATGTACATTGATAGACTTGAGATACCAGAAAGCTGAAAAATTAAGCAGTAATTATATTGAGGGTTAATTCATAAGTTCTCTGGTACAAGCCAGAAAAATACCCAAGGTAAAGATCACATTAAAATGATAGGCTTAGAAAATGCAAATTTTCATTGGGCTTTGATAGAACTTATATAGAAAGGAAGACAGTACAACTTAAAATCTCTGAGCAAATATGAAGTTAATAAAGGTAGTGTAATGCCTCTGTCCATTTCTAATGTTTGTATTCAATAATACAGAAAGCCAATGTAGCTTTAAAATTAATCCAGGAAGAAATTTTCATAAAATATAATTATGATAGAACCTCAAAAGCACAGCAACTTGTGTATGTTTTCTGGAACAAATAAACACCAACAAACACATAACTATTCATCAAAGCTACTAATGGCATGGAATTTAGCATTTTATGTTTTATATGCAATCATTGAATTATTTGAAGATTATACATATTTACCTGTCTTGCATTCAAGTATTCTGAATTTGAGCCTTAGTCTCTCGGCATAGTGTCCAGCTGTTGATTAGAACATCTTTTATCTTCTGCCAGAGGAAGCTTCTCTGGTGATGACTGAATAAGGCACTTATTCCTATGTATAGCAGACTACTTTCAGGACTCATTTTATGTATAATTTTTTTTAGGACAGTAATGTTTTGTTGTACTCTAGGTTTCTAATCTTTTATTCTTAGTCAGATGAGCAGCATCAGGTATATAAAAGTGCATGGAAATATGCACAGGATGTAATTCCTGGCCCATAACTGGAGTGTTAGGATAAATCTTGTTGTGTTGAAAAGATGGATATAACCTTGCTGTTTTGATGATATGTATGAGGTTGGCGTACAAGCAGGAGTCCTAGCAGAGCTCTACATGTCAATTACTGACAGACAGCACACTGGATGTGGGACTCAGAATATATCGGTCCTGTTGTAAAAGCATGAAAGGCCTCTCTGCCCATTCATGCCTAACAAGGCCATCTTCTGCCACATATGCAGCTGGAAGCCATGGTTCCCTCTTTATGTACTCCTTGGTTGGTGGTTTATTCCCTGGAACAAAAAAAATATTTCAATTATACTTAGAATGAGTCTTCTCTGTTGGGGTTGGTCTAATGGTTATCAGTTCAGTTTGGGACACACATAAAAAAATAAATGTTATCATCAATGAAGTCAAGTGTAAAATGTGCCTGTGTGTGTAGTGGGAAGCTTCATTCCCAATGAATGTGATCACTATGCCCTACATCAGAGATCTGCAAGACTGGGGAGTGGGCTAATTTACATCTGCCACTCAAACATAAGAAAGAGTCCAGGAGGGAAAGCAACTTTACTTTGAGGCAGATACTGTCCCTGAATGCCAGCTCCAACAGTTCCAATCTTTCAACATTCACATACATACACTCATATACTCATACACTCATACACTCACACACACCCTCTCTCACACACTCATACTCACAGACATATTCTCACACATACTCGTACTAAGAGGCACACAGTAGTTCATACAACAAACATAAAATCACTAGAAAGATTCATAAAATATGTATAATTGGTAGAGTATAAACCATGAAGAAAAAAGTATTAAAGGAATTTGTATTGATGAACTTAAGAGGTGAATAAATTGTATCTGAAAAATCTCAAAGGAAGAAAGAAAAAAAGAAAGAATGAAAGAAAGAAAGAAAGAAAGAAAGAGGAAGGAAGAAAGAAAGAAAAAAGAAAAAACATAAAGATTTAAGAAAAAAATTTCTTATTGAGACCGTGCAGAAGTTGGTAAGAGGTTTGGATGGATGAAGTAACTGGGTGTAGTTCAGAAGAAACCTGTGCTGTTTTTTACAGTACATCAGGTAGCGTGTGTGTGTGTGTGTGTGTGTGTGTGTGTGTGTGTGTGTGTGTAATGTGTAATGTGTATAGATTCTTTTAAATTTATTGTAAACTTGATTATCTATGAAAACCAGAGAATTTAAGAATAAACCAGTGCAGCTGGAGAGATGGTTCAGCATGCTGCTCCTTCAAAGAATAAAATGTTCATTTTCCAGCACCTCTGTCCAGTGGCTTACGACTGCCTTTGGCTCCAGTTCCTCATGATCTAGAACATTCTACAAGCTTCTGTTGGAAATTACATGAATATGTCCATATTATGACACATGCACAAAAGCACACAAATAATAAAAAATGAAAATATGTTTTTAAAAATTTATATTCACTCAATCAAGAGTTAAGCAGGAGCAAACAAACATCATTATATAAAACAAAACAAAATCAATTGTTTTTCTTTTATCAGCAATAAAAATTAACCATTTTAAAAATATGATACTATCAAATACAACAGTGCCTGACACTGTTACTGAGGAAATAAAGTGCTCACAAAAAAAGGACCTATCATGATTGCCCTCCAGAAGAACCAAAAGCAGCTAAAAGAGTCAGATGCAGATATTTGCACCCAACCAGTAGACAGAAGCTGCTGACTTCTGTGGTTGAATTAGTGAAAGGCTGAAAGAAGCTGAGGAGGAGGGTGACCCTGTAGGAGGACCAGCAATCTCAATTAATCAGGACACCCGGAATTCCTCAAACAATGGACCACCATAAAGGCAGAATGCACCAGTTGATATGAGGTCCTCAACACATATACAGTAGATGATGGCCAGGTCTGTGTTCAATCAAAGATGATACACCTAACCTTCAAGAGACTGGAGGCCCCAGGGAGTTTAGAGTTCAGGTGGGGTAGGGGTAGGGGGTGGGAACAGCCTTGTGGAGACGGGATGGGTTAGAGGTATGGGATGTGGAACAGTTGGATGGTGGACAGGAGTGGGGGAATAAAATCTGGAGTGTAAATAAATAAATAAGTAAATAAGAAACAAAAAATATGATGTTATCAAATTAAATTAAAATTAATGCTTTCATTAAAGTAAACACTTGGGAATTAAATTTAAAAGCACCTGGGTAAACATCTTGTTTTTTTTTTATTGTGTAAAATAGAAAATAAAAAAAAAATCTAGAAAATGGAAACTCTACACCAATGTACCTTTTTGAAAGTTTGAAAGTTTCTAAATTAGAATATATGAAAATTGTTGACGTGTAATATTTCAAAAGTAATCTTAATTTCTAGTATGTTCCCAGCCAAATAACAAATTTTATAGATTGTTAATAAATTCATTTTACACTTGACGTGGAAGCAGACAGCAACAAAGAGTTAAGAGCTGAAGGAAAATAATGAAGGCCAGGAAGATATTATAGAGAACTAAAAACTATCTAGAATCTTACAAACATAGGCGATGAATTTTATATTGATAGTCTTTCAAATCAAACATGAATGTAACATGTTGATGCAGCATGGTGACAAACTTCTGGTTAAGTGTGCACAAGTTGAATGTTCATATCTGTTATAAAATGAATGAATACATACACAGTAATTAAAGCCCACATGTAGAAAAATATAATGCTTCCAATAGAACAAAGAAGATATGAAATCTAAGAATTATGAAATGTCTATGAAAATGTAATGTAAAATATAAGCAAAGGTCCTACATAAAAAAATCACACATAAACTCTGAAAAATGGTGAGTTGAAGTTGCCAACATTAACATTATTTTCTTACACATGTGTAACATGTTAAGAATATAGACATATTTCTAAATGACAAATATGTATAAAAATTTTATGTCATATAAACTACTTAACGTTAACATATACAAATAATTCTAGAGTCAAGAATAAGGAAATAAAACATGTTCAATAAAAAGACAAAGCTTTTGAATACTAGACTAAAGAAGAAATATTTCAAATAACCTTATAATGTCACACTCAGTATTATCTTTCAGTGGGAATAATCCTATTTCAAAGAGCAAGATAATCTTTTTGTTTGTTTGTTTGTTTGTTTGTTTTTGTTTTTTTTTTTCCAGACAGGGTTTCTCTGTGTAGCCCTGGCTGTCCTGTAACTCACTCTGTAGACCACGCTGGCCTCGAACTCAGAAATCCACCTGCCTCTGCCTCCCAAGTGCTGGGATCAAAGGCGTGCGCCACCACTGCCCAGCTGCAAGATAATCTTATAAATATAAATAAATGAAAATTATAGTGGTGAGAATTTTATACATCAGAAATTCTCAACTGTTGCTATTATGAGTACCAAGTGCTATAATCATTTTGAGAAAAGTTTCAGTGTTGTATACAAATAATTATGGACTTAACATAAAGTGCAATGATTCTAAAGACAATTTTGCAAATATATTTTCTATAAAAATCTGCATGAAATTTAGTTTTAAAACTGCATAATCACAAAAAACTGAAAGTAAGTATAATGAATTCTAGTAAGTAGATTTATAAAAGGATTTTATGCAGAAATGTAAAGGTATAACAAAACATAAAATTAGGTCATAGAAAACATAGATAATTTTTAAATATATATTGCAAAAAATTCAATTCAGGAGGACTGTACCATCTCTGCTCATCTTATTTGACATTTTGAAGTATCAAAAATGTAGAGATGGTGAAATATCTGTAGTTATCAAGGATTGTAATGAAAGTGCATTGAATATGTGAGAAAACTGAGACTTGTTAGAGTGTAAAACAATTTTCAAATCATAACATGGCTGTAGAACATTATGTTCTTGTCAAAATCTATAGAACATTGTAGCAAAATGTGTGAACTTATTGAATGCAAATTAGACATAAATTACATAAGGAGCTAGGAGAATCCAAAAATCGAATATAAAATATGACAAAACAAACTGAATTTATTAAAAATGTGTGAAATAAGAGTACTGGAAGGATATGAAAAATGTTGTTTTAGATATTAGCGGAGTCTGGGAAAGGAAAGACAATTTAAAAACTTGTTTCCCAAAAAGACATGATGTATAGTTTTGAAGTCAAGCTAAAGATATTAATAAAAGCATTGGATAATGAAGTCAGTAGTCTTCCAGTGCCAGAATCACTTATCAATGGCAGGGATTATGTTCGTATACAGTGGATGAAAACATAGGTATGATAATACAGTAATAAAAGAAAGTAGCAGATATCAACATGATACCCTTGAAGATAGTCCTAAACATTGGGGTTAATGGGAAATAATTAAGCTATGAATGCTCTGGTAATGTAGATGCAAATAGTGGAATTTGTGTCCCATCATCTTATAAGCAAAATTTTAGCCTTTGCCATTATATTATGTAAAAAGTATGAACCAATTTAAGTCTAGAACCTTTCACAGACAACAAATCTCACTTGAATATTAAATTTTCAGTTCTTGATATCTGAAAAAATTCTTTATCTGGTGTTTCTTGTTATACCAACACAAAATTAGTGTATGGTCACATTTAATACATTTTTAAAAATCACTACATTATAACCTAGTTCTGATCAATGAGAATCTCAGAGGAACGTGATACTCCGCTGCAGTAGTAAACATACCCAGTGCCAGGATTATTTATTTATTATTATAAATTACATCAAAAATAATTTTATTGGACTTTTTTGTTTTAAAATATCTTCTGATTGAGCATTATCATATTTATAAAGCCATTGATTAACATTTAAAAAATTGTATAAAAGCCAAATGGAAAAGGGGGGGCACAGGATAGGGGTTTTCTAGGGAGGGGAAACGGGGAAAGGGATTGGCATCTGAAACGTAAATAAAATATCCAAAAAAAAAGGAATTATTTTTTGAGAAAAAAGTATGGACTTGTAATGAAAATGAAAGTAAGCAACAAATACAAAACTGTTTTTTTTCATTCATAAGTAAAAAATTATTGATGCAATTTTGTGAATTTAAAGAACTGAGTTGTAATTTTTCTATGGTTTCCATGGCTCAACTATAGCTCACTTGACAAAGGAATGACTGCGGTAGACTAACTCATAGAATAATAAGACAAATTCAAGGATGTACACAGTTATAAGCACAGAAAACATGCAGAAATTAACAAGAAAAAAAGCTGTGTAAAATGTGGAGTTAGATAAAGATAATCCATCAACCTCATACTAATACAGTTTTATTAATTTAATACCAGAGTCCTTAAAATTTCAAATATGTATTTGGTACAAAACGGGTTATTAACATGTCTCAAGACTCCTCCTTCTAAGGACATTGATCTACAGACTATAAAGAAAGATAAAGGCGTGACTTTGAGGCCAGTCTAGTGTACATAGTCAGTTCCCAGACATTCAGATCTGTTACACAGAAAGATTGTGTCTCAAACTAACAACAAAAATGAAAAACAGAAATAGACAAAACAAATAATCAAAAACAGAAAGAAAGACAAAATCTTTAAAAAGATGAAAGAAGATCATCGTCCTCACAGCACCATAGTAACCACGTCCACCATCATGTGTGGTGACCCCACAACCATCACCACATCCACCATGCATGATCACCATAAGCACCAAACTACCTTATCCAGAAAACTAGAATGAAATTTCATGTTGAATCTGTGGTATTTTTTAATATTATGAAAGGGTTCAATAAAGCATCAAGTTACAGTATTGTTTTTACAACCGTTAATTTTGAGGAAGAATATTTACAGCTCTATATTTAATAGATTTTAAAGTAAATTCCATTGAAATAATAGCTTTAAAAATATTTTCCCCAAAAGTAGGATAAGTAAGTTAAAAATAATGAAGTATGCCATAGATAACATTAATTAAGTGATTAAATTTAACATGATCAGTAGTGGAACATCTCAAAATCATGCTTGACTTCATCAGAAGTAATGAGAAGAACCTTTGTCACATTTCTGGTAAAAGCATAAGTCTAATAGAATGCTAAATGAGCCTAAATCAAATGTATTCACCAAAATAATTGGTCTGGAACCTTCAACCATGTCAATCATGGACATAAATATGACGAAGTTGTTATAATGTAGTAAAAGAATCTTAAGAGCCATGGCAGCTGAATAAAATACATGATTCTTAACTACTTTTACAAGTCTAAATTATATAACCCATGTAGTATCAGCTTTATTACTTTCTGAAGATAGGTAGTGGTAATATTCTACTGCTAATTTCTGAAATTTTGATCTATAAACTTATTATATGGAGCATTGGGAATATGTAAAAAAAGATTATTTCATTCTATGTATTATTTTAAAATTACAATTATTTTATTATTTCTTTCTATTACTATTATTAATGAATAAGTAGATAGGATTATTAATTTTCATGCTGACATATTTGCTCTGTATTATCCATGCAATATCTATGTTTAATTCTGCAATTCCCTACCACTGTCATGTCCCACAAGCTTTCATTGTTAGATATCATGCACTTTACTTTCTAAAATACTGATACATAAATCATTTGGTTAAATCTTAGGCTTTCACTTTCACTGAGCAAGATATTAGTTTTGAACGAATTATTTTCCATTAATTTAGATGAAGCCACATTTGAAGCACATAATTTGAAAAGGAGTAAGTTAGTTGTACCCTTAACATAAGGAATGCAATTCGGAGTTATGGTGCTGAATTTACAGTGGCATCTTTCGAAAGTACTATCTTATCTACAAGTGGCAGTATTTTTGCTTAATATAAATATTAAAATTTTTAATAGGTCTAGTTATATGAAATATATTTTTGATATTAAAAGATACAAAAGTATTTTGTGTAAATTTATTTCAAATATTATATTATTAACAGGAATATAATGTTGTTTATAGATTAAAAATTATTATATTATATTATTAACAGGAATATAATGTTGTTTATAGATTAAAAAATATTATATTATATTATTATATTATGAATATTATGTTAGTCTCATTGTTGTGCTCACATTATAGGCATGGAATAATTATTTAATCTATACATAACTTATCAGTTACATGTTTGGGAGAAATTTCTGTTAACTTCTGATTTTACCAGAGCCTATAGTTACATTATAATAACTACTATATCTGCTGCCAACATCTTATTATTGCGATGAATAACACATATTTCTGGTGTGAAGAAATCTATAGCTTTATAACCTCACACTGTTAGCAATGATGTCAGTTAAAGCAACCAAACACATTGATTACCAACATTTTCAGGGGGCACAGGACAAAACAACTGCAGTGATACAATTTAATTACTGAAATATTTAAAAAGTCATGCTGATTTTAGTGCCTCTATAAAATGCTAAACAGAGGTAAGCTTATTTTAAGAGTGCTGTAAAACCCCACAATAAAGCAACAGATAATACAGGAAGCCTAGATGGCAGGGATATGAATAAATGACCCATTTTATTTTCAGTACCAAAGGTGACTCAGTTGTCAAAATGAGAGCTCAGCTTCCTCAAATTTCACCATTCATTGATTGCTAGTACTTCTGAATATCCCATGCAATTTCCTACCACTAAATTCTTTATTGGCTTTGGCATTGAGGTGTGTGGAGCATCCTGGGAATGAGGATATCTTGTTCTATTGCAGTTGCTGTCCTTTTTTTATGAGGATGCACGTGATATATCATATGGCAAACCTAAAGCCTTTATGAGTAGTAGCCACACTTTGAAAATAGGCGACATCTTGATCCTTCCATTTAATATGCAACCCTGCAGTATCTCACCACCATCCTCTGTAAGGTTTCAAAACGTAACTTAATAAGACTTACACCTCTGTAATCATACTTTCTGCTATTTAATACATTCCACTCAGTCTCTGGTATTGTATGCTAATCCTTCTTCACTTGTACAACAAACATCTCTTCAATTCCCTTTCTGTATTTGTTCCCTAGGCCAAATATATTTCATCTAGATTTGTATATGAAAGCTTGTGTGTGGGTTAACTCCCACAAAACTTCATTTTTTTTTCTGATAAGGCTTAATCTCATTAACTTATTTGTTGTTGTAATGAGTTCTTCTACTATAAAACCTACAGAGTACCCATTGTTAATTTTTTATTAGTACAGCTTTTATCACCATGAACTATACAATATGATATAATTCTTGTTATATATCATACATCTCACTGTGAAAACTGTTTTCTGTGAAGTCTGGACAATGAATTATAGAAGAAAAAGCACTGATTTGTTTTTCTATATGATTTCCATGCTGTAAGTGTTCTTATCAAAGTTTATTTTTAAGATAACTATGTGAGTGATTCTAAAATGGGCACAAAAATATCTATAATATTTAAACATCTGTTATAGAAAAATATAATTTGTCTAGATAACCCATTGTTAAATATTTGTGGTGTTGGAATTGCTCTTCTCCAAAAGCCTATAAAAGAAACAGATACTTACTGATATACAATAATTTCAAAATATTGGTGAATAAAATAAAAACATACCTTTTTCAATTTATACTTCTATTTATAGCATGCCTCTAGTCAGAGTTGAATACTAAATGATTTTATTTACATGATTACAATCAATCAGAGTTGGTTTTAATCATATTTGGGCAATTGTCATGTTTTATCTAATTTTCCAGATTTTCCAATATAAGGTATAAAGTATCTACACTTAGGTTGAATTTATTCTTTTATAATGAGCAAAATATTGAGAGTAATCCTGTGTATTTAAATTTTTGGAGATTAACATATATTATAGTTTCATAAATAATTGCCATCTATGATTTATATATTCATTTTTTAAATAATGTTTCTAAGATTATATAATAAATCTATTTATGTATGTAGTATTTTATATTTTGAAATACCTACAAATTAACTAATCTATAATAACTAATATACATATTAGTTAACTAATAAATTAACTAATGAATAATAAAATTAATTTGTGTATATAAATATATATTTCTGATTATGTGTACACACATATACACGTATATATATACATATATATGAAAATATATATATATATACATATGAAAAATATATATATATTGTAGATAGCCCCAGACTTGTATTTTGATACTAATTCCTCTTTCCTGGGAAGGGCTGCAGAGAAGGAGTGAATCAGTACACAGGTGAATTCTAGTGAATCTTCTGCCCACTTTAATTTCTAAAATAAAGGCTTGAGCCAGTGATTGGGTAGAGAAGAGGAGGTGGTGGGAAGAGAGAGAGAGAGAGAGAGAGAGAGAGAGAGAGAGAGAGAGAGAGAGAGAATGATGGAGGAGGAAGACAATGGAGGAGGAGGATGAAGAAGGAAGACGACGGAGGAGCAGTAGGTGAAAGGACAAACATATGACTTGGAAAACCCACAAGTAATAAGGGTCTCATAGCTGGGGAATAGAGCAGTGTAGTGGTGAATCTGCCCAATCTAGGCGTGCACCATATATTCATAATTATTGAGGTGTGTTGTCTTTGACTGGTCCTATTTGAATTGGAGATTTACCTCAACAAATTGGCGCCCAACGTATTGCTTAGAACTCAATTAACCTGAGGTAAAACCACATAAAAGGCCATAAAAGGCTAGGTGGAACTGAGGAGCCCACAAAGAACGGCAGAGAGGCTTCATCCCTCAACCCCCAAACAAAGAGCTATGACCAGAGTCAGGAGCAGCACTCAGCCTGCAGCTGGGCTTGATCAGTGCCCTGTAAAAACCGTAGGGAGGAATAGGTGATCCTGGAACACAACTGCCTTGCTTTAAAAAAGAGATTACAAACAACCCTAAAACTAAAGGTTCAGAATTTTATTGGTCAAAATAAGCAACAGAAAGAGGAGAATGAAGGTTGGAGACAGAAGCTGGAAGAGATGCTAGAACAGAAATTCCTGAAGTTTATAAGTGAGTCTGAGGAGCAGAGAGATAAGATTAAGACTTGGTAACATAACCTAGAGGAAACACTAGAACTAAAAGTTCAGGATTTTATTGGTCAAAATAAGCAACAGAAAGAGGAGAATGAAGGTTGGAGACAGAAGCTGGAAGAGATGCTAGAAAAAAAGAATAGGCACATACAGTAAGTATAAAGTTAAAATACAGGGATTATTTGCTTTAGGAAAGATTTATAAGCAGATATGTCTGAATCACGTGGGGATTATCGCCTGCGGTTTGAAACTTAGAAAAAAATGTCCTGGGCTCTAGAGAAAAGAATATAGTGTACAAGTAGAATCTACTCTGGAGTACAGAGCCAAACAGATAGATGGTATAAGTATAAAAACCAAACAAGCAAACAAACAAAAAAACTGTTCTAGGAAGAGGGCCAAACAGAAACAAACAGAAAGATCGTGTAAATCAGATGGTTTCAGATGATATAAAGTTATATTGCCTCACAGGAGACTTGGGTTCTGTCTAACGTGGGCCCCACGGGAGTTCTGGGTTCACTTCCTGCTTGGCAAAATAGGAAAAGCCTAAGAATAGGCACATATAGTACTTTAGCTAAGATAGGGAAAATTGTCACTGACTCTAGAGTAGAGAGTACAATGTATTAATAAAGACTGTTCTTGCAGAGAGAGAAACAGAAAGATAGTGTAAATCAGGTATATTCAGATGATATAAAGTTATATTGCCTCACAGGAGACTTGGGTTCTATCTAATGTGGACCCCACTGGAATTCTGGGTTCATTTCCTGCTTTGAAAAATAGGGAAGGCTTAAAGAATAGGCACATACATTATTTTAGTTATTAAATTGATTTTATTTTCAAGATGGGTGTGATTTTCAGTTTTGTGGTTACATTTTTCCTCTGGGAAAGAGGTCAAGATAAAGGTTTTTCTGATTACTGGCTCAAGGAAATGCTACTTTGGGAAAAAGGCTTTGTCTGTGTGTTTGCAGAAGAGATGAATGAGGTATTTTCTGGTTATTGGCTCAAAAAATATGCTGTTTTGTCGGTAGAGCATGGGACTCTTAGTCCCAGGGTCATGGGTTTGAGGCATATGTTGGGCGCCAATTTGTTGCCATAAATCTCCAATCCAAATAGTCAAAGAAAGCACAACTCAATAATTATGAATATATGCTGCACGCCTAGATTGGGCAAATTCACTACTACACTACTCTATTCCCAGCTATGAGACCCTTATAACTTGTAGGTTTTCCAAGTCATTTGTTTGTCCTTTCACCTCCTGCTCCTCCTTTGTCTTCCTTCTGGATAGTCATCCTCATTGTCCATTGTCTTCCTCCATCATTCTCTCTCTCTCTCTCTCTCTCTCTCTCTCCTCCCACCAACCTTTATTTCTCCACCTCCCCTTCTCTATCCAATCACTGGCTCTAACCTTCATTTTACAAATTAAGGTGGGCAGAAGGTTTACTAGAATTCACTTGTGTACTGATTCACTCTTCCTCTGCACCACTTCCCAGGAAAGGGGAATTAGCATCAAAATACGAGGCTGGAGCTGGGCCTGGGCTTATAAAATCAGAAATATAACAAGTCGTTACAACTTTCAAACCTAAACTGTGCTTCTGACCAGAAGATGACATAAAAATAAATCAACATGTGGAGATGATTGGGAGGATATTTAGCAAATCCTTTATCCCAAGACCCAATTGGGTTTTTTTTTTTTAATTGTATTTCCGTTTTTCTTGTTTGTTCGATTTTAATTAAAATATTATTTCATCACTTCCCACTTTTTCTTTCCGTGCTTCAGCCCCTTTCATTTTATGTCTGCCACACAATCACTTCTTCCTCTTCCTTTTCCTCTTCCTCTTCCTCTTCCCCTTCCCCCCCCCCCCCCCCCCCCTCCCCCCTCCTCCTCCTCCTCCTCCTTCTCCTTCTCCTCCTTCTTCTTGTTCTTCTTCTTTATTTGTTTTATTTACATTTCAAATCTTCTTTCCTTTCCTGGTTTGTCTCCTGAAACCCCCTATCCCATCCACCCTCCCCTGCTTCTATGACAGTATTCACCCACCAACCCACTCCTGTCTCCCCACCAACCAAGAAGTACACATGGAAGAAACCAAGGCTCCAGCGGCATATATAGCAAATGATGGCCTTGTCTGGCATCAATGTGAGGAAAGGGCCTGGGTTCTGTGAAAGCTCAAGACCCCTGTGTAGAAGAGGCAATTCCTTAAAAATATCACAACTTCAGAATAATCAAGACTCTCACATATATGAGTTAACTTGGATAACCTGTGCTTGTTAAATCCTATTTTATTTTTTTCTTGATTTCCCATTTCATCATCCTAATGTCTTTGATATTTGTTTAGTTTTATGCAACACATGTTTGAAATTTAATAATATTTTAAATAACTGACAAATAGAAATCCCTGGCTATAATTCTCCCATATCTCCAAATAGTATGGCTACCAATAATTATTTTTTTAATGAAGTTTATAAATCTTCTTATGTTTTAAACAAACTACTCAAACACCTTTAGCAACATTGCTGGGCAGTTTATTGTCAAATGACTTTACTAATGTTCATGGTTTTGAAATAATAACTTTTCATGGTGAAATTAATCAATTTCTGGTGTTGTCTGACTAAAACATACCTATATTAAAAAATATTATTTGGATTTTTTACTATATTTTATGTCAGGTGTCTCTGTACAGTTTTCAAATTCTAGTTGACCATCACTCAGGATGACTGTTTCTAGTTGCATCTATTTACCTGCAAATTTTATACTGTCATTTTTTTCAACAGCTGAGTAATACTCCCACATTTTGTAAATGTAACAAACTTTCTTTATCTCTTTATTCATTCTTTCACTGAAGAAAATACAGGTTGTTTTCAGTTATGAATACAGCCGCAATGAACATGTATGAGCAGATATCTATGTTGTAGGATGGAGAATCCTTGGGGTAGATGCCTGAAAGTGGCACAATTGGGTTTTGAGGTCACTCAAATCCCGAGTTTTCTGAAGATCCACCATATTTATTTCCAGTGTAGCTACACAAGCTTGCATTCCCACCATTAATGAGGGAGTGTTGCCTTTGCTCCACATTCTTGTCACCATGAGCTGTCCTGTGTATATTTTTGTTTTGCTTTGTTTTGTTTAAAGCTTAGTCATCTGAAAAGTGTAAGACTGAAATCTGAAAGTAATTTTGATTTATATTTCCCTGCTGGCTAAGGATGTTGAACATTTGAGATTTGTCTATTGAGAATTCTCTGTGTAGATTTGCACCCCACTTTAAAATACCCCCTCCTTCTCACGGGCATTGTTTTTTTTTTATCTTTTTGTTTGATTGTTTGTTTATATTTTATTTAGTTTATTCACTTTACATCCTGATCACTGTCCATCCTCCTGGTCGGTCACCCTTTCCCACAATCCTTCCAACATTTGCCTTCCCCTTTCTCCTCTGAGGTAGTGGGGAACCCCAGGTTATCACCCCACATTGGTACAGCAAGTCTTTGTGGTGCTAGGCACAGAGGGCTAGGACTCCTTGTTATCCCAGTCAAGGCAGTTTAGTTATAATATCGTATCCCATGTACAGAAAATAGCTTTTGGAATAGGCCCTGCTTGTTCCATTTGTTCGCGATCCACATGAAGACCAACCTGCACATCTGCTAATTATGTGCAGAGAGACCTAGATGCAGCCTATAAACACTTGTTGGTTGGTGGTTCAGTCTCTGAGAGCCTTAAGGTTCCAGGTTATTTGACTATTGGTTTTCCTGTGGCATTCCTTGTAAGTAGTTGTGGCTGGAAACATTGAGGGTTCCTCCACGGGGAAGTTAGGCATGGCTGCTGTGGCTCCACAGTTCCTCAGAGCACAGTCCCAACAACACAAGAAAGTCCACGGGTTTTTATAGGCTTTAATGTCATGACAGATGTAGATGGATCTGCGTGTGCACCTTCCTGAAACCCAGGCCAGACCTGAGTTAAATGGGGTGGGAGAGAGGGGGAGGAGCTGGGGAAGAATGTTTAATTGGCTCCACCCTCTGGCCTTCAGGTACCTCATTAGCATGTAAATCTCTCTAGGGCCTGAGGTCTGTTCCTCCTGACTGATGGCCATAGACCTCTCTGTGGGAGGGGCTGTGGAGAGGGCTGATGTTAAATGAAAAGAACCACGGGGCCCAGGAGCAGAGCCAAACCCCTGCTGTCCAATAATGGTCTGGGGTTCCAAGCTCATGCTCCACCAAGCACCCAGCTGCTTCTCACAGCCCACTGCCCCACAATTCCTATCCGTTTCAAGGCCTGCAATCTTTCTCCCTACTCTTCTATAAGAGTTCTCAAGCTTCATCCATTGTTTGGCTGTGAGTGTCTGCATCCATCTGAGTCAGCTGATGGGTAAACCTCACAATGGCCAATCATACTAGACTCCTGTCTGTAAGCATAACAGAATATTATTGATAGTGTTAGGGATTGGTGCTTGCCCATGAGATGGGTTTCTAATTGGATAGGTTATTGGTTGGTTATTCCCTCATTCTCTATTCCAAAGGACATTTGTTGTATTTACTCACATATAAGTGGATATTATCCATGAAATACAGGATACCTATGCTATACTCTACAGACTCAAAGAAGCAAAACAAGACTGTAGGCACAAGTAAAATAGTTATAACTGGCAGATGGATAGGGAGGAAAATGGGGTTCAGAATAAGGTGCGGGAAGGGACAGGAGAGATGGCCACATGGCCATAAGAATGATTGCAAATCTTCAACAGAGTGGGTGGAGAGTGGAAGGGCATCTCAATGACATAACAGAGACCTAGGATAAGGAAAACACCCAAGAATCAAAAGGCGATACCTTAGCTGGGACTCAAAGCATTGGAGATACGGAACCTGACTAAGCCATCTCCTGTAGTCAGGCAAAATTCCCAGTGGAGTGACATGGACACCAACCCACTCACAAAACTTTTAACCCAAAATTTATCCTCTCTACAAAAAATTACTTTTTTTGATTTCTATTTTTTGAGTTCTTTATATATTTTGAATATAATCCTTTATCAGGTGTGAAGTTGGTAAAAAAAAAAAAAATCTGTAGAAATACTAAAGTCTACATAAATGAAACTCCACAGTTGGTAAACATTTTTTAGAGTGGCTCGATAAAAGATTAACTTCAATAAAATAATAAAAAATTACAAAAGGACTCAGAAAGAATTCCACAGTAGCCTCAAATAATATAAAATATCTGGGGATAACAAAGTAAGTCAGTGAAATTTATAATAAGAATTTTAAGTCTTTAATGAAAGAGTTTCAAAAAGATAAAAGAAGATGGATAGATCTTTCATGCCAATGGATTTGTAGGTCTAACATTGTAAAAGCAGCAATCTTACCAAAAATTTATCTACAAAATTTATCTACAAATTTAATGCATTCCCCATCAAAATCCCAACACAATTCCAAACAGACTTTGAGAGAATGATCTCAATTTCATATGGAAAACAAAACCCTCTGGAGACGTAAAACAATCCTGAAAAATAAAAGAACTGTTGGGGATATCACCATCACTTATTTTTTGATGTACAGAGCTATAGTAATAAAACCCTTATGGTACTGACATAAAAAAAGATGCATTGATCTTTGGAATCAAACTGAAGACCCAGACATTAGCATTAGTCCAAATAGATATGGATGCTAGTTTTTTGTTTCCTCCTCCTCCTCCTCCTCCTTCTTTTTCTTCTCCTTTGATAAAGAAGCCAAAATTGCACAGTGGGAAAAAAATATCAGCGTCTTCAATATTGCCAGTCAAACAAGATGTCTGAGTAGCATAGCATAACTGTCATCTAAGAGGCTCCACTCAGCAGCTGACTGAAACAGATGCCAAATATAAAATGGAACTTAGGTAGTCAAGACTTGTGGAAGAGTTGGGAGAAGGAATGAGGAGCCTAGAGGGGATAGGGAATCCATAGGAAGATCAACAGAGTCAACTAACGTGGACTCTTGTGAGCTCCTAGAGACTGAACTGCCAACCAAAGAGCATTCATGGGCTGGACCTAGTCTCACTTACCCCCATTCCTGCCTGCACATATGTAATAGATGTGCAGCTTGGTCTACATTAGTGTTCTCCAACAACTGGAGCAGGACTCTGTTGCCAGCCTTGGAATTCTGTTCTACTAACTGGGCTGCATTGTCTGGTTTCAGTGGGAGAGGATGTGCTGGGTCAGCAGTGAGTTACTATGCCAGAGTAACCATCTTGGAGAAAGGTGAGGGAGCTGGGGACAGGGGCTGTGTGGAGGAGAAGGTGGCTGTGCTCAGGATGTAAAGTGAATAAATATATTAATTAGTGTATAAAGAAGAATAATAAAAGCCAGGCAGTGGTGGCGCACGCCTTTAGTCCTAGCACTTGGGAGGCAGAGGCAGGCGGATTTCTGAGTTCAAGGCCAGCCTGGTCTACATAGTGAGTTCCAGGACAGCCAGGACTACACAGAGAAACCCTGTCTCAAAAAACCAAAAAGACAAGAACAAAACAAAACAAAAAAAGAATAATAAAATATCTACAAGATGTCTGCATACAGAATCATATGAATATATCCATGCTTACTACTCCTCACAAAACTCAAGTCAGAGTGGATCAAAGACCTCAATCTAAAATAATATGCACTGAACCTGATAGAAGAGAAAGTGAAAATAGTCATGAGTGCACTGGCACAGGATTTACTTTTTTGTATCAAACACTGATGGGTCAGACACTAAGGTCAACTATTAATCAGAGGGATCTCATGGAACTAAAAAGCTTCTGTAAGGCAAAAAAAACCCACCATCAATCTGAGCAAGTAGTAGTCACAGAATGGGAAGTGTTGAAATATTTTTGAAAAAATATCTTTTGAAATTTTATAGATGCACGTAATGCATCTTAACTATATTTGCCCCACATTTTTTTTTTTTTGGCATCTCTCTGCCTCAGTGTTTCTCTTTGGTTTATTGTTGCTGTTGCTGCTGTTGTTTTGTTTTTAAACAATTGAGTCCAGTTAGTGCTGCCTAAATGTTTATAGGCATGGAGTTAACAAGTAACTATCATGCAAATAAAATGATTACTCACCAGTAGCCACCAACTGCCAACATCTCCTCAGCTAAAGGTTCAGATCCCAGAGCCCTTTCTTCTCTATGCTAGAATTCTACAATTGCTTAATTTTGCATTCCTAGCCATAGTGGCTGTGAGCTTATGTGTGCAGCACAAATGATGTCTAAAAGATAGTATGTCAGAATGTTTCTCATCCTGTGACCCTTAGACTCTTTTTGCCCTTATTCTACATTATTCCTTAAGCCTGGGTGAGACATTTGCTATAGATGTCACATTTTTAGCTCAGCAATTATGATCTCAAATTCTTAGCAATATGTGCAGTTATCAATCTCTATATTAACCACCCCCACTACAGGTAATACCTTTTCTGATTAAGATTTATAACAGGAAAAATCTATTAGAAAAAATATTTAGCAGGCTGTTTCATAAAACAACCATTTACATTTATGAAAAATCAGAAGATTTTCTTCTTGTGTATATGACTTCACTAGGCATGGATTCTGAATCTGGGAAACTAAAGATGGATTCCTGCTTGTGATGCAGGACTCAAATCCAACCAGAAAGCTGTTGATTTTCCCGATAAACAGTTTTAGTATTACTGCATCAGTGAGTGCATTTTGCATGGAAGACTTGTATTGTATCACACAAGGTCCAGAAGAGTTAATCTGTTGCTGTCTTGTCTTCTTCACCATTTCACATAGCACCTCAGAGAATTACGAAAGCCAGAGAACAGAGGAAGTTTCCTGATCCTGAAGGTTGAGACCTCTATGTATTCAGTGTTTGCTATCTTCAGCAATAGATATCATAGCCAACAAAAAACTGTAGAAGTAGCCTGTGTTGTTCTTGATGTTTCTAGACAGCTCTGACCAATACATCATAAAGAAGTATCCTGTGCCTTTACTGATATTTTATTAAATACTAACTTTTTAAATGAGTTTATATATTAATATTTTAGTGTGAGGTAGCACTTTTATAACTAAACTAATATATTACAAGGGAGACAATGTATATTAAAATGAAAAGTTTTAATATGAAATGTTATTTTAAAGTAAAACAAAAGCACATTTTGTAAGTATTGGAAACATAATTTCCCTCTGGGCAAGAGAACAATCCAGTTACAATGAAATTGCAAGAACAGTTATATTGACAGCATATGGTGCTCTATGCATAAAATGACAAGATTAGGAGGCTTTAATAAATTTCTTGACTCTATTGTGTCACCAAGACCAATACTAAAATTAATTCAAATCAACACAGTTTGTTATACTTTTACTGTATATGGAAAACACTGAAGCATATGAAGCTTATATTATGTATACAACATCATTTCTATTTTTCAGATGTAAACTTTATTTATGTTAAATATGTGTTTTTACATTCAAGAGATACATTTAGTACAAATGTTATTGTAAAAATATGAATTCTTCAAGTTTTGAAATTTGAGGAGGTATCAATATTGTGAAACTTTTAAATTGTTAATTGAAAATTAAAGATTTGTTTTATTATTAAATTTAATTATTAAATTATGTACATATTTTCTTGACATTTATGGATATTATATGAGAATGTCAGTGCTTTCCAGTCAAGAGGTATCTGATTTCTATGGATTTGAGCAGTACAGTTGGTTATGAGTAATCAAATAGGAGTTCTGGGAAATAAACACAAGTCCTCTGAATGAGCACTGTATAAATTTAGTCACTGAGCCCTCTCTCCAAACCCCCTCCATCAAAAGAATTTTAATCCCAGGTATTTATAAGAGTACAGAAAAATAGTCATTTTATGTAGTAGATATTGTTAACATTCTGTCTAAGCTCCAACCCACAGTTATTTGGCAACTGCCAGGTAGACCTGACCCACTATAAAAGAGGATGCTGGCGCCTCTTAGCTCTCTTGCTCTCTTGTTTTCCTTTTCTCTTGCTTTCCCTTCCCCCTCTCTCTCCATTCCCTTCCTCCCTCTCTCCAAGTGCTTATGGTCTGCCTCCTCTCTCTCTCTCTCTCTCTCTCTCTCTCTCTCTCTCTCTCTCTCTCTCTCTCCTCTCTCTCTCTCTTTGTCTCTCTTTCTCTCTCTCTCCCTTCCCTCTCCCTCTCTCTTTCTCTCTCTGATTTCCCCCTACCTCTACTACCCTCTTGACTCCCCCCACCATGCCCTGAATAAACTATTCTATATTATACTGTCCTGTGACTGGCCCTCAGGGGGAAGGGATGCCTCAGCATGGGCCCCCAGAAGCACCCCCTTCCCTCACACCTCACCACACCTCCATAGAACATAGCTCCTCTCTATCATTTCATAAACACATCAGATATGATCTTTCATTTAAACTCTATCAAAAATAGAAAAAATAACTATGAGACAAATAATAAAAATTATATACAAAGATGTCTGTTTTAATCACTTTTAAAGACAGAAACAAAATATTTCTTGAAAATATAATTTAAGCAACAATGATGGAAATTGAAATCTGTTTCTCCATATTTAAAAAATATTTTGCATAAGCAATATTCTGTATAACATTAAAATTCTATTCTTAGCTGGGTGTATTAGCTCTCAAATTTTAATCAAGGCACTCTTATACCAAAGGTAGATGGATATCAGTGTTCAAGGCTAGCCTGGTCTATAAAGAGAAAAACTGTCAAAAGAAATTCTTAATGAATTCATCTACTCTTCAAAAAGAATTTTTAAATGTATTGCATAATTTATATCATCAGTTTTCAAACTACAGGAATGCTACATTGCTTAACTCATTTATAAATTCAACATCCTACCAACAAATGCTGAAAAACACTGTAAGTGAGGAAATTGTACACCAGCAAGCAGTAACAAAATATATGAAAGTCATTAAAATGTTATTAGCAAATCCAATAAAACTGTATATGAAGGACTCAGTTATTAGGTATTTGATACTTAGAAATAGTTTTCCACATTAGCCATAGACATGAAAGAACAGTTTAAGGTATCATTAAAATTAAAATATTTTTAAAGTAAGCAAGATAAAAATGTTGAAGTATATAGAAAGAAGCTGAATCTACCTATTTTGACTACGTTAACAAAATTAGTTCAGACTAGTACGCTACTCAGTGACAAACTGCTGAGCTCCACTGTGTCTTTAGAGAAGAACAAGTCTTCAAGAAACAACAAGAGAGAAAAAAGGTGTGGAAAAACAAAACAAAAGATTTTATATACAAGCTGGACAAAGCAACCCAATAGGAGCAAAAGAGTCTCAAATGCAGGCAGGAGTGTCAGAGACATACCTGCTTCCACGTTTAGGAGGACACCAAAAACATCATGCTAACAAAAGACTTGCTACAGACCCCTTACTTACCGCTTTACTCTCTGTGATCCCATACTTAGTTGCTTAGGTTGGCCATGATGTCCTCCATACTCCATACCCTGTGACTCTTTCTGTCTTTCTTCACTCTCTTCCATGGGGTTCCTCAGTATATGAGGGAAAGGACCTAATAAAGATTAGATTTTCTCTTTATAATGTCTGGCTGTGAGTCTCCTCACCCATTTCTATCTGCAGTCAATATGCATTCCTACTCACAGAATTTGCACATATATTTTGCTTTTACAAGGTACATTTAAAAGATAGGATTAGTAAAATACTCTGAATATGTATAGATAATAATGACATACCATCACAAAATACTTTTCTAGAAATTTTATACCAGACATAATCAGTTCTTCCAAAAGGAGACTAGAATTTCCAGGAAGAAAATTATTAGATATGAGATAATAACACAAAGAGAGAGAGAAAATGCCACAGATTGGTCTAAGGTCTACTCTACTTTTGAGGTAAGTGTCAGTGTATGTTTTCATATTTCAAATCATCAGCGATAGATACTACGCTAAGAGTACATGGAGTTCTGTCTTTATGTATGGCTATCTTTGTTATGAAATATCATAATTAAATATTACCTTTTAAAATCCTTGAAAATATTCAGTCTTTCTGGGAAGACCGAAAGTTATGAAACCATGTGTAAAGAAACAGTGGTTCTTGACATTGTTGGAAGTAAATGTAGTGATAAAGATGAAGTAAAGACTGAGAAAACAGCCAATGAATGACTGGTCCAACTTGAGACCCATCTCAAGGGAAAGTCACAACTCCTGAGATTGGTAATGATAGTCTGCTATGCATGCTGACAGGAAACTTGTGTAACTGTCTTCTGAGTGACTTCATTCAGAAGCAGATGGAAACATGCAGAGACACACAGCCAAGCATTAAGCAGAGCTCTGAGAATCTTGTGGAAGGATGGGGGTAGGATTGAGCAAGTCTGAGCATATCAAAGACACCACAAGATGACCCACAATGTCAATCTACCTAGGCCCATGGGAACTCATAGAGACTGAACCACTAACCAAAGACCACACAGGGTCTAAACTTAGGCCATCAATACATTTGTAGCAGATGTGCTGATTGGTCTTGATGTAAACCAACAATTAGAGGAGGCGTGTTCACTTTCTCATAGGAGGAGGAGGTAGGAGGTCTGTGATTAGGATCCAATGTGAATAAAACAATCAATTATGAAAAACAAACAAAAAGAATGGCAGCAGAAAGAATATTTAGAGATTGAATCATTTACTAAAGTAAATATAGAATAAGTAGATGCATAGATCTGAACTCCACTTTTAGAGTGGGCACTATTGAAAGGTAGACAGTAAGGGATAGTATCTTGCAAGGTAGATGACCAACTTATCTGAATAATCTATGAGTTGGCAATCCAGGGAATACAAGGAAAAATACCCACTGAAAGTTGACTTCTACACAGGTTTGATGCTTCCACAATCAGTCATGGTAGAGACAACACCTGAATTCCTTTCCCATGCAAATAAAGCATCTGTGACATCTCAGACTGAGCTAATGAGAAGCATTTACCTCTGAATGCTATCTTACCCCAATAATGTTTTTAACTTTGCTATCCATATGGAATAAAGTGCACAAGTTATTTCAACAAAAATCATCTGAGATTGCCTCTTAATTTAGCTATAACTCTCTAGGGAAGAGTTTTCTTTCCAGAAGCATTCATCACTGGATCTCAGTTCTGCCCAGTAGCCTGAAGACTGGCTATTGCTCTCAACCACAGCAGCTTGCCGTTGCT
>JANHMN010000011.1:43761405-43783067 GCA_030674055.1 Rhabdomys pumilio
AGACAGGGCCAAATGAATAGCTCTCATCTCATCCCTCAGCTGAGGAAATAAAAACATTTACAATGCTTCACTATAAGTGGGTTAATATTCAATGTGAAGATAAATTCAAAATATTATAGATGCGTAGTAAATAACACTGTTACCATCTGCAGCCTGCCTTGTACACAGAAAGCCATTGTCTACAGAGCAAAATGGTGCAGCTATTGTGAGAACATAATTTATATAACAAAATTAACATGTAGAAAATTTATTGGAATTGAAACCATAAAAACAAGATCTAAAATATTTTTTAAAACAATTAATCTGTGTCACTTAAACTGAACTATAGGTTAAATAATTTTTCGAACAAACTAAAGCCTTGTTGATTTCCTATCATACTATTTCATCTGAAATTTCCAACTAGTATAATTACTTTATATGTTTGTCATGTTTCTTTAGTGTGCTCATTTCAATATGTTTTATTGGTTACTTTATTTATTTACATTTAAAATTTAATACATTTCTGTTTTTTTCTTCCAAAAAACCCCTATTCCATCATCCCTCCCCCTGCTTCTATGAGGGTGCTCCCACACCTGCCCAACCACTCCTGCCTCAGAACCCTACCATTACCCTGCAATGGGTCATCAAGCCTACACAGGGCCACCGACCTCTCCTCCCACTGATGCCAGATAAGGCAATTCTGTGCAACATAAGCACCTGGAACCATTGGTCCCTCCATGTCTACTCTTTAGTTGGTGGTTTAGTCCTTGGGATCACTGGGAGTCTGGTTGGTTGATGTAATATTTCTTCCTGTGGGGTGGCAAACCCCTTCAGCTCCTTTAGTCCTTGATCTAACTCCTCCATTTTGGTCCCCGTGCTCAGTCTTTTGGTTAGCTGCAAGCATCCAAATTTGTATTGATCAGGCTCTGGCAGAGCCTCTCAGAAGACAGCTATACAAGGCTCCTGTCAGCAAGCACTTCACATCAACAATAGTGCCTGGCTTTTGTGGCTGCATATGTGATGGATCCCTAGGTGGGGCAGTCTCTGAATGGCCTTTTCTTCAGTCTCTGCTCCACTCTTTGCTCCACACTTTTTTTCCATTTGACAGGAGTAATTCTGGGTTAATATTTTTGAGATGAGTGGGTGGCCCCCTCCCTCAACTGCGGGCAGTGCTTAACCACTGAATATGGTTTCTTCAGGTTCTCTCTCCCCATTGTGTATTTCAGTATGTCACCCCTGTTGGTTCCTGGGAGCTTCTTGTTTTCTGGCATCTGACACTTTCTAGTGCTATCTCTTGTTCCCCATACCTCACTGCTACACACCTCCATTCATTTTCCTGACCCTCTTTACTCCTCCCCCATCTGTTCCCACACCTGATCCTATCCTCATTTTTCCTCCCCTTCCTCTTTCCCTCTCTCTTCCCTCCTTCTCTCCCTCTACCTCTGTGATTATTTTGTTCCCCCTTCTAAGTAGAACTGAAGGGTCTACATGTTGGTCTTCCTTCTTCTTGGGCTTCATATGGCCTGTAAGTTGCTAATTTTACAAAGGATTAGTAAAATTAGAAAGATTTTAGTATTATTAACACTATACAAAATTCACATTCTCCACAAACAGACTAGAATAATTTGTACTTATATTAGCTCCCTTTCTTTTATCAATTGTAATATTTTTTTCACTCTTTTTATATGTTGTTATTCTTTGGCATGCAAAACTGCAGGTTGATGCTTTGATTTTTATGTATCGATTTTTCTTTAATTTCACATTGTCTTGACTTGTGGTTAAAATATACAACTTTGTTGAAATACTGATGTTTTTCATAAATAGTAGCATTTTCATTTGATTATTTTGGTTGATTTGAGGAATACTGATGTACATACTTTCAGTTCACTAAATTTCTGTTACTGCATTCATTTTGATTATAAGATTTTAAAAAATCAATTTCATAATCCATTGACCTGCAATTGGACATTTGCTGCCTCCATTTCACTGGATTTTGTCATTAAAATATTGTGCTTATGAATGTTCACAGATGCAATATTGTCTCAGAAATGTTTTCTAAGATTGATATACGACCAGTTAGTAAATTATTTAATCAATATTATGGATAATAAGATAATTTAAAAGAACAAAAATGAAACAAAGGAAATGAAGTATAGTTAATTCAGACAGTGAAATGTCAGTAAGATTTTCTCGTTTTCTACCCTTTCCATTAGATTTTTGTTTTAATTATATACATGCATCCATGGTTGACTTACATTTGCTGATAGAAACAATTCATTCAGAACTCAATCAGTATTAAACAATCAGAACATTAGCAGTAAACAAACAAACAAAAAATAAACCCCACAAATCCTAGGAAAATGTTGGCCTCATCATAGTTTCAGGACATCTAAAGCTGTACTGTAAATTAAATATCTATGTAAACTTGCCATTTAATTAAAATATATAAAATTTTAGATTATTACATGCTTTCTTTACTAAGTTAATATTGGTGACATTTGTGCTTTCTTACTGACTAGAAATACAAGTTCATTAGTGTACATTTTCATTACTAGGATTCAAGATTATACTTCTGTTTTTCACATTATGTTTCTTATAAAATTGATGTTTGTCCTCATTCTCAAGCAAAATTTATTTAAATATGTATGTAGGTTTAGAAATATATACTATAATAATGTAAAATAGAATTATAATTGATACTACAAAAATAAGATTAAAACATATGATCAAAGAGTCAGACATTTGTGATGTGCCATATGAAGATAAAGAGATGGGCATACTAAAGAAAGGTCAAGGGGCATAGAGCAAAAGCATTGAAGTCTACAATACATCAAACAAATGTGAGAATTAGATCTAAAACTTTGATAAAAATATCTATACCTCCATGGCTATAACTGAAATTTTTTTTCTTAAGATTCAAAAGGCTAACTGCAATTCCTCTCAGAATTTTCTTATTCAAAAGATGTTAATGACAAAACAAAAGACAAAGCACAAAAAAAAACCTACTTGCAAAATTGTATTTTCCTTAATAAAATAACCTTAGGAATTAAAGAACTACAAAACTAACATACTTAAATAAATAATTGGAAAATTTGACAATGTGATTTGAGTAAATATTTGATCACAAAACATAAAAATTATAGGGAGATTATTCAATATTTACAATTAATCATAAGTTATCAATAGTAAAACTATAACAAGGTTATTGTTATACACTAGATTAGTATCTTTTATGTTTGTAGTATACCAGCTGGGCACGGTGACACATGACTTTAATCTACCATTTGAGAAGCAGAAGTAGGTGGGTCTCTGTGATATTTTGGTTAGCCTGGTCTATATAGCAAGTTTCAGATTTGGTAAAGATAGACAGTGACACCCTGTCTTAGAAAAAGAAGGTTGTGAGCTATGTTTACCTAAGTGTGAGAGACAAGAAGCTTTAATGTGCATATAGTAGAAGCTGCTATTATCTATTCTGTAAGCTTATTAGCATCTTTATGAAAAGTTCAGTATACAGATACTTGTAAATAATTGCATTTTGATGTAAAAAGTTTTACATAAAATAAGTTTTGTATGATTAATTCATAGAAAGACTTATTGTTATCTTTTTCATTATGCCAAGGGTAGTGTCAGAAGCAACTGCAAGAAGGTCTTACTTACAACAACAGTCAATGTTATCAACCTAGTATGATGATATGGGCAACTGAGAAATTTTAGTCAAAGAATAGAGCAGTGCTCAGTGCATGTAAGAGAGGAATTTTGGTTAAACAAACTAAGTACAATTCTTGCTAAAGGTAGGGAAAGATAGAAGTTGAAGTTTTATTAACTTGGGGGTAGTGATAGATGAGAAATCTAATCTAACATAATATTAGAAATATTTGGAAAAGTATTTTTTAATTGGATATTTTATTTATTTATATTTCAGATGTCTTCCCCTTTCCCCTTTCCCCTCCATAAAAACCCCCTATCCCATCCTCCCTCCTCCTTTTTTATTTTATACTGTTTTAATTACATGCAAGTCATTTTTAGGTTGAGGAACTAGCAATACAATAGATGCAAATAGTCAAGGAACAAGCAGGACAATAAACACCAATAGTCAAAGAACAAGCAAGGCAATAAAATTCTGTGAACATTCCCGGTGATCACTGTTTCTAGGGGCTTATCAGGATGACCAAAATATCTGAGCCAACTTCCCTGTCAAAAAAGGAGAAGTGGAGAGCCTTTGGGGCTGCTTGGCAAGAATCTGACATGGGCCAAGGACAAGGAAATGGGCTTCAGGCAGGAATGTGATATTAGGCTAGAACAAATAAGTAATTTCAGGTAGGAATCTAATTCTTAGATTAGAACAAAGAATTCCAGGCTGGAAAATATTTTTAATGATTGCATTTATTTAAAAATCATTTTACCCCTTTTATTGAAAATATTTTATAACATAATATATCCTGATTTCAGACATAATATATTCTAATATCCTCTACTCCTCTGAGTTGCTTCTCACCTCCCTTCCCTGTAGGATTCACCCCCTTCTGTCTGTAATTACAAAGGAAGCAGACTTTTTAGGGATAATATTAAAATAAAAGTAAAACAAAACAAAAATTGTTATGTATGAAAAGGACAAAAGAAATAGAAGTAAAATAACCTTGTGTTTGAACACAACAAACAGATATAAATGTAGAGACCCATTCCTTCACACATTCAGAAATCCCATATCAGCACTAAACCAGATGCCATAATGTATACCTGAAGGATCCATGCAGATGCTGTGCATGCTACTCCAGGTTTTGTGAATTCACATGTAGAATTACTTTCATATGTAATACATATATGCATTCATATGTAATATCAACATTTAATTGAATTCATATCATACTTGTCTTTGTGGGTCTGAGATAACTCACTCAGGATGATGTTTTGCTGTTCCAGTCCTAACAATTTACATGCAAATTACATGATACCATTCTTTTTAATAATTTAATAATTATGTTCCCTTAGTATCTCACATATACTCAGTTTTAGCATCTCTGTGTTCTCTCTTTTTTTTTGCTTTTCGAGACAGGGTTTCTCTGTGTAGTTCTGGCTGTCCTGGAACTCACTCTGTAGACCAGGCTGGCCTCGAACTCAGAAATCCCCTGCCTCTGCCTCCCAAGTGCTGGGATTAAAGACGTGCACCACCACTGCCCGGCCTCTAGTGTTCTCTTTTGTCTTGTTCACAAACAATGTAGTTAAAACTCCAATGGTTGTCTATACTAAATATATGCCTTAATCTTGTGTCATTATTTTCTTTAAAAAATAATTTAATAAAATATACTTCATTTATATTTTATTGATAATTATGGGTAATCTGAATATGATCTTAAAATATACAAGAGAAAACTTATATTACATATGTATACATGTAGAGATTGAGTATATGTGGACTGTGGTGTCCGGAAGTTTATAAAGGAGACCGAAGTACAACTGCACCTATCTGAATACAAATATGGAAAGATAAATAATTAAATATATATACTAATACAATATTAATTATTAAATTTAAATCAAATTTCTTGGTTTTAGTTTTGAAATTTACTATTTACAAAAACATACAATGAACAATATTGAAAAGCATAGAAAAAAGAATACTAAATATTTTACAAAAAAGACATTAATCCTCATTTTACAATCAACTTTTACTAGTAAAAATACTATAGTTTTTTCTAACACTATGAAATCTGTTAAATACAAATGTCTCTGTGTTTGTTGAAATTTGTTAGAAATTAAAAACTAATATGAAAAATGTATATTAATCTTTGTAAGACAATAACATCAAACTATATAAAAGAAATCAAAGAATATTAAGTAGATCTTGTTAAAGTTTTCTTAATTCCAACTGAATCACAAAAGTATAAGGAACTAACTACATAACCAATATTCCCTTAAAATAATTACTATTTTATTAAATTCAGTGGGAAAGTGAAAACACATATTTTCATTTAGACATAATAACACAATTAATATAAATTCCTATTAATGAAATATCATTTCTACTAATATTATTCCAATTCTTCCTATTTATATAAACTATCATGGAAGAGGACATAGTAAAGAATATAGATTATAATTTTGTATCCAAAATAGAGATGTGTAGAACACGTAATTTTCTTAAGATGATTAAAAATATTTGTTTCAGTTTTTTATTTTAAGCTAGATGGGAAAGGATATGCGCATTATTGTACATAACATGAATTTTGATTGTATATATCCATTGTGGATTTGACAGATGAATCTGAGATCTAGCACAACATTAAGAAAAAATAAAAGACATTCACTAAGAAATTATTCCTTTGAATTTGCATCTGCAAATCTACTTCATAAGGATCCTATTTGTATATAATTCATTTCACTGAAATGATAACACAGCATTTGTCTCTTTATATCAAGCCACATTCTATAGTGGATGAGAGAAGAAAGAATAATAGAATTGGTGGAATGACAGCCAGAGCTTAGCTATTCTCTGTTGATTTCTCTTATAAGGCGTCTTTTTCATCTGCTAAACAAGTAGCCAGTTCTTGGCAACATGAGTAGAGATTACCACTGTGCCAACTCTGACCACCTGCTGCAACTAATTAGGTGTGATTATAAGGTAGTGAAGAGGTGGCAACATTGACATTGCCACCTGAAATGCCTAGTTTGTACAAATGCCCAGAATTTCAGGGCATTCAACCAACAAAGAAAGAAAAGTGGTCAGTTGTTTCACAGGGTCTCTGAAGTCATTTGTTTAGACAATGGTTTTCAGCTACCTATAATAGCATCCTGTCAAGAACCAAATTAAGTGTATTTATCATAATATCAAACAACAAATCAACATGCAAGTTATTTCAAGTGCTATACATGGTTGAATAATTTTTTTCTATGAAATAATTTGTTTACACTAACCAATAATTTACTATATTTTAGATAATAATAAATTTTCAGTAATCATCTACATGACATATATCAACATAACTCAATGATCTGCAAAAAATCTCATGATGACAGTTATTTGTAGCTTATTTTTAAGAAGATAATCCCTAATTCATAGAATATAAATCAGCCTTCTAGTAAGCCTGTAAATCAATTAATTCATGAACACTATCCAATGTGACTTATTTCAGATGTCAAAGAAATAAAAAAATGGAGATCAATCACAAAAGGTAAATTATGTCTGCAGCCTTCCAAGCACTTCCCTCAATATGTAGACTTAATTAATACTTCTAATGTTGAATTGGGGATTGCCAGTGCAATGTTTAATAAAACAAATACAAAAAATAAGGAAAACAGGATAAACAAGAAAAATTTTATATAAAGTCTAATTTAAGCATTCAGTTTTTACAATATTTTTTTAAAACTGGAAACCAAATCCTTTAATATCACCCACTTAACTTTCACACTTTTGGGGGAATTAGTCAAATATTGAAATGTGCATATTGAATCTTAAAAGATTATTAATTTTATAAGCAATACAAATGATCAGCATAAATATGAGAAGGATTTCAACCCCTTTGGGGTTCAAACAACTTTTGACTGGGGTCGCCTAACATGAAAGGAGTTCATAACAGTAGCATAATTACAGTTATAAAGTAGCAATGAAACATGAGAAACTCTATTAAATGGTCACAGCATTAGGAAAATGGTGAACTACTGCTCTAAATCAATGGAGTAGGCTCATATGAACTCATGAGTGTCTGAAGTAGCATTAACAGGACCTTCACTGGTTTGTCCCAGGTTTTTTGCCTGTTTATTGTAGCTTTCAGTTTACTATTTTATGCCACACCAGAGTGTGTGGACAAGTGAGTCTCTATTTCTTGTACCTTGTCTTGGACTCTTTCCTTTTTTCCTTGCCAATTTCAATATGGTAGTTTTCATTTTATTATATTTCATTTGTTTTGTTATGTCATGTTATCTTTTAAAAACCTGTTCTTTTTCCATTTCTTCTTTGTTTTGTTTTGTTTTGTTTTGCTTTTATACCATTTTAATTACATTCAAGTATTAAGGTCAGTTCTAGGTTGAGGAACTAGATATACAATAAATGCATATAGTCAATGAACAAGCAAGACAATAAATACTAATAGCCAAAACACAAGCAAGGCAATAATCAAAGTCCTGAGATCCCTCTTTTGATCACTTTCTAAAGACTTATCAGGATGACCAAAATATCTGACCCTACTTCCCTGTCCTAGCCCAAAGTCACTTTAATGCTTGAAGCTTATTTCTTGGTTATAGCTTTAAATTTAAATTCTTGCCTGAAATTATTTCTTTGTTCTAGCCTAAGATTTATATTTCTGACTGAAATTACTTCTTTATTCTAGCCTAGGATTTAGATTCCTGCCTGAAATTACTTCTTTGTTCTAGCCTAATTTCAGATTCCTGCCAAGCAGCCCATTTACTTGTCCTTGACCACACCTCTTTGGATGTTTTAACTTTATGAGATTATGTATTTAAAGAATGTTGCTCTGCTGAGCTTTGATGTTGCAGATACTGTTGATAACATCATGGTTCAAGGTTAGTATTTCCATTTGGTCAAGCTTCAAGAAGAGTACATAAAGCTTAATTATGCTAGCCATTTTTGTCCTGCCTGGGAATACTTTTATTCCTGCCCATCATGTTAAAGCTTGTCTTCAACAACATCAACACATTGGCAGCCAAAGTACATGGCTTGAAACTAAAAATGGACCCCCAGACAGAGTTATTAATTTAACAGTCTGTCAAGCAAAGGACAGGTAAGATTCTGCACAGAGCCTTACCAACCTAAAACATAAGTGCATTGCTTTTGATAATGCATATTATCAGGCTATTCTTGTCAGAATGACCTAAGACAAGTTTAGTCTTATTTATGAAATAAAAAAGGAGGAGATGTAGAGAGCTTTTGGTGCTGTTTGGCAGGAATCTGATATTGGCCTGTTCTTTTCTTAAGGTAATGGATCCAGATGGGAGAGAAAGTGGGCAGAAAATGGCAGGAGTAGAAGGAGAGAAAACTATAATCCTAATATATTATATAAATTAATAAACTGTGTTTCAATCAAAAGAATTTTAATTTAAAAATATTAAAAAACTGATCATATTTACTGAGAAATCAAAATATTGGAAATATTGCAGGTTGACTTCAAATTTTCTAAATTTTGAATTATTTTCAACCAATTCATATTATGCAAAGAAAATAATCTAAGGAAATAAGCTTAGGTATTTGGCACCTGGAAAAGGAAAAAAATGAAAATATCAACAACAGATAACATCACTTTTATGCCATTTTTAAAAAAGTAATATTAAAATTCAGTTTGCATTGTTTTAGAAAGAAAATAAATGGAGTTGAATGTAATATTATTGTAACAAATCACCCATAGATAAAACAGTCAGTAGCCTCTAATTTGGTGGTATGCTTTCTTTTAACTAGGATTTGAGTTGTAATTTTGAAAATTGCAATAATTTTTACTTAGTGGAAGTTATTCTCGTAATTTCTACCCTCACCCACAGTTTTCTGTAGGTAATTAAACCTATATGTCTTCTATTCTTTTCCATTTATTTTATATCGAAGTTTGAAAATTTACCTTTGCTATCTAAAAAAAACCTCTGTGAATTAAAATTACTGGTAACTTTGACTACTAAAAATTTTAAAATATTCCATAGTAGAATTTAATGAGACTAAAATAAAGTACACCACTTACAGTTTAATCTTCCCAGACTGAAGCAGAAACACTAGAAATATGGACATTTTTGACATGTTTGTAGCTGTTCTTATGACAATATCAGGAACATACTTAAAAAAAAACTAAATTTGGATGTAATAGAAAAAAAATCCACCTCATTATAATGACTATAAACTGAATATTTGTCAGCTCTCCATATAAAATTTATCAGATATGGCTGATAGTAAATACTAACTGAAGAACTTTTCTTTCCTAACCAAAAGCACTGACTTCAATTCTGAATTACACCTTTTCAATATATTCATAATTTGAGATGGATAGACTTAATTGGATACTAGATTAATGTAAAATGAGCAGGATAAACAAGTGATAGTGTAAAAGTCATTTAAAATCCACTGTTCCTCAGCACTCTGGATCTCAATAGATGCACTTAGATCACATTTCAACCAGCACACTGAGCCTGCTCAGAAAAACATGAATATAATTACAAGCCACTAGAAGAGACTTCAGAAAGTAAATTTTAATTGACCATTACAGAATGCTGACTACATTGGTTGTAATAACTACGTGTATCCATAGATTTTTATTAGGCAATTGAAATTAAAGTAGGCAGTGAAATGGTTGCCATGGTAAATGTTCTTAAAACAAGTTCAAATAATATGTATGCCAAGTATGAGAAAAAATAATTTTTAATAATTAATCTGGTGTTTTATTAAAAATAGGAAATAGCAAAAATGTATTAGTCTAATATTCATTAGATAAGAAACAGTGCTCATGACACTAGCATCTACATGAAAATGTTAAGCATGGTGACAAGTATAGATAATTACTAAGGAGACAAAGATGGGTGGATCCTTGATGCTCTTTATATTGATTTAAATTTAATATGTAGTCTTTATTACACAGTATGTAATAAAACACTTGATTAAGTCAATTTCTATGTTATAGACTTCTATAAAGATAAATTTTGATGGTACTTCAATTTATGCAGCAATTCAATCCCCCAATATTAACACAATATTAAAAATAGAATGGAGGAAAAACCTTAACACTTTGTACGTATTTGTCTAACATATTTTATGTCCAGCCTTGTTGGCTATTTAAGAGGCAGTTCAAAGGAACTAGCTACTATTATCTTACATTTCCTGAATATCAATTGACCTTAAAGATCAAAGAGATACTATTGTAATTATATATTACTTAAATCTTTTTATTCTTGAAGACTTGAATTGTTTTTCCAAGGCTATATTCATCCTGTGATGTCAGAGAGTATCTTATTCATAAAACTAAATATTATTCCAATATTTTTATAGAGTCAGATAAATTTTTGCCGGATAATTTGGATGCGCCATTTTCTTCATTTGGTCTACGTTGAACAACACATAGACTTTATCATTTCAATTTTAGTTCCTTCACATTACATTCCAAAATGATATATTTTGCATTAACAATGTAAAAATAAATACAGTGTTAAAGATTTTGTATAATTATAATTGAGGCTTCAGTCTTCATTTTCTGTGGCTTACCCATTCAGGGCTGAAGGCTAAAGGAAACATTGTGAACATCCATCTACTTGTATGCATCATTTTTTTTATAAGCACCTTTCTTTATTGGTTAAACTTTTTTACACTTATAAAAATAACATGAGGGAAATAGGAGGGTTCACAGGTTACAGTTTCTCCGTGTCCCCAGTCCTAGTTGGGGACTGTAAGGACACCATCCTAGGAGGACAGGCAGATGTTGTTTGCAGTGGTATTTCCTTTCCCACTGGATTTATTATTTCCAGTTGTTCCTCTCTGGCCTTTCTGTTCAAAACAATAAAATATTTTTTTAAATATGTACTATAAAAATGTGATGGAAAGAAATCATGGAAGGGAATTTTTTCTTTTTTTTTTTTTATTGGATATTTTATTTACATTTCAGATGCCATCCCCTTTCCCCTTTTCCCCTCCCTAGAAAACCCCTATCCCGTGCCGCCTTTTCCTTTTTGCTTTTATACAATTTTTTAAAATGTTAATCAAAGGCTTTATAAGTATGTTAATGCTCAATCAGAAGTGTAACCCAATACCCAACCTAGATATATAAACTATCTTTGAGTGGTGGAGACACGTGAACATCTGCCTCCATGCCCCCTCTCTTTTTCTCTCTTTCTCACTCTCATCACCTAGCTTCTCCTCTCCTTCCTCTTTTCCTCTCCTTACTCCATCTCTTCCTCTCTGTACTCCTTCCCCCTTAGCTCCTCCCCCTTATCACCCTTCCTGTTAAAGTAAAATTTTTCTCTCAAAATACAATTAGAACATAATTATTTCTATTTGTACCAGTGAGGTACAAGATAGTCCTACTACCCAGTCCATCATTTTGTTGACGAACCAGAACCTCTATCATCTCTCCTAACTAAAACACTTAGTTTTGAACCTGGCTTTTTTCTTGGCTTTAGAATGAATGTCAGCTGAAAACCATCCACTCAGATCTTTTCTCTCAAAGTAAATAGCCAGGATTGGCTATGAGACTATAGGTCTTCAACCCCGTCAGAAATCCAGAATGACTGAGTTAACTGAAATTATGTGAAGCACTAAGCATAGCTTCTAAAATTAAGCCAATTTATAGAGACCGCTGAACACCTGGACAGCAACTATACTACTGAATGTTGGAGCATCAAATATTCAGCCTTCAGAACCAGAATTATCTGACAGACCTTAGTGATGCAGAATTATTAAGCGCTGATTACTCTGTCTAGGCAGATAATATCAGTCGACTATTCTGTAAGTGTGTCCTTTTCTGGACAGTAATTTGTCTGTAGATGGAAAGAGGCAATTCTTGCCTAGTGGCTGTCTCACCACAACTGGAGTAACTCCAAGGATGCTCAGTTTCTTCTTAGAATCCAAGACAGGAAGCTGTCAGGAGCAGACAGGTCTCTAATCAAAATGAACATTAATATAGAAATATTTGTAACTTCAATTCTATGGACTTCTGACGTTTTGAAATCCAACTGTCCATGTAAGGTAACCTGGACTGTTGTCTGTTAACTCCTCTCAGCTATTTCTAAATAAAATATAGAAAACACCCTAACAATAAACTCAAAGTCATGAATTTGCTATAGTCCCTTAACTCACAGTCTAACCATCCCAAATCAGTTTAAAAAAAAAATTAAAGAACTGGGTCTAAGCCTTATATTCCTAAATGTGTTATACAGGCACAATGCCCATGAGAGTGTCAATATTCATCTCACTTTTATATCAATAAGAAGCCCATACCAATGAAAACCTTAAATTTGAAATCAAAGTAAATTTCGTACTGTTTAAGAATTTTCTTTTTTTACCTACACTGTGATTATCATAAAAACATGAAGCAATTTAGATTTCAGGAAAAATATACAAAAGTATAATTTACAAGTAAAAACAGGTAAAATATCCACATTTAGGAAATCATCCAAACAGAAATTTCAAACCAGCTTTCAAAGCTCTGAGTACAGCTGTCAAGCGGGCTCACTCACTAAATGTTCAGAGTAAAGCATGAGAACCTGATTGTTGATCTCTGTGCTAACAGAAAAGTTCATTTTTACTACAACATGGAACTCATGATTCATAGCCATGGGACACAAAGCACTTGGAAAGAAAAAAAAAAAAGAAAAAAAAGAAAAACAGAAAAAAATCACATGAACACAAATCTGCATGTTAGAAATTTGGTATCATTGTATTTCTTTCTCTTGCTTTACTTCTCATTTATATTTAATGTTATACTTATTTGTTCATAAGTTTTACAAAAAGTTGTGTTCTGTGAATAGCAGCAAGTACATGTTTAAATTTTACATTATTTCTCCCACATAAGGGCACAGACTATGTAGGCCTTTCTCAGTTTTTCTTACCCTGAATCTTCTTCAGGAAAAAAATATTAATAATGCTTCCAGAGGTGAAAATATCTCTCCATCTATGTGTTGATGCTTAAGCAATACAATTGTATTATTATTTTGCACTTTTCTCTGTCAGGTTAAATAAATCTCAATAAGGCATTCTTTTAGAAAAATGATTTTAGAATACTATCGCTTGCTAAATTTATAAATTACAACAAAAATAATAACAACAAATTATGTATTGCTTTTGTTTCGTGTTTATCATGAATCAAAAGTAATTGTCTTTTAAGACTTTTCCATTATATATTTAAGTCATAACATGAGTAGAAATAAATGTTCCTTCCTCTTGTTTAATGTGAAACACATGCAATATTCATACTCAATCTATTGCAGTTTGGAATAACAGTGCCTGCTCTAAAACTTTAGAAATGAGGCCTTCATCATGATCCTTTCTGTATCTTTGTGATTCCCTTTTAATTCTCATGTTAAATTCCTTTTCCTCTTGAAAGCTGGTGATCTTCTTTGAATAAAGTTTTTATTTTAGGGCATTTGAAAGAGAATTGCCTGACTTTTCTAGAGGCAACGGCCTTGTGGAAGATCTCTCCATAACGAGATTAGACACTTTAATTAGGAACAGATGAATACTCTCGTCACTTATTATATTTATACATAATTTTCTGGGACATGTTTCAGTTTGCTTTCAAACAGTGATCAATATGTTAACTAGTTGTGCAGGAACATAAAGCTAAAACTTTCAGTGAGAACTCTCTGAAATTTTATATACAGAGATACACAGACACACATACACACCCCACTTTCTCTCTCTTTTTATGTCTGTGTGTGGACGTGAGTGTGTATGTGTCTGATGTGTGCATGTGGTGTGTGTATGTGTATGAATGTCTTTACTCATTTGGTGTGATATTTTCAGTTAGAGGTAAACTATATATTATTTGAGAATGTACTATAATTACAATATTTCCATTTTCCTTAACTTCCCTCCAAACCCTCTCATATACCCCTTCTTTCTGGCTTTCAAATCCATGGCCTCTTTTTTACATTAATTGTTGTCCATTTAGTAATACTAAGCACAAACACTCTTCCCCATGGCCTTAAAATTTTTTCTAGGGATGGTGACTAGTAGAAAGAATACACGGTTTTGCTTAAACATACATTTTTTATGATTATATATTGATGTATATGAACCATAGATAAAATTATACCAGTGCTATGATACCTTTCCTTTTCCAGCATTTCTTGCAATGTGCAAAGGAAAACAGCTTGTCACACTGAGAAGATGGCAGTTACCCTTAAGCATGCCAATGTGGTGGTGTTCACAGTTGTGTTTCACAGATTCCCTTCTGTACAGTTTACTTGCAAGCAAGTTTTCATATAGAAGTGGGGCTAAAAACACCATCCTCATGCTTTTTTCTTCCTTCAGCATATGTTAGAGATGAGTTTTAAAAAGGCAACTTTTCCAAGTGATAAACAACTCGTTTCTTTTCTAAATATTCATGTACCCATCATCTTTTTATAGATAAAATGACTGTCAATTCAAATATTCTTTATAATCATATTTGCCCTGTACTCTGAAATATAATTATTATTTCAATTTATTTCATGAAACTTTAACACATTGTTTTAGGTCCTTTATCTCATTCTTTCTCTATTTCTGTTCCTCTTTAAATACATTTTAAAATTAATTTCATTATTTATAAATTCCTTATATCAAAATGCTAGTAAGTTTCACTATTATTTAATACATATTCCATTTCATGGAGATGAGGCATCATATTTAGTAAAATAGAAATAACAGTACAGTGCTAGTTTTCTGAAATCCAAAGTGAAGTTAGTTTGCCTTTAAAACATTATGGTGCTCAAAGACAACTAACTCATAATGTCAATTTAAAACCTCAGGTCTCTGATACATAAATAATGTTTATAATTTGTAAATTTTAATTTTGTAAATTATTGTTTCCTATATGCAAATTTCAAGAATAATATGTAAATTAAGTATGGGAAATATGCTGGTTGCATTTTTATACAAACCTATACAAAAAACTATAGACAATGTAAGAAAGCAGAATAGGGGCAGAGGAGGTAATCTTCCTCAATGAAGAGCACACTAATTGGTTGTATGTTGTCGAATAGTCCAGAAAACATACATTCAAGTAGCATTATGAACACTGAACATGTCATATTTGTAAATATGTATATGCAAAAATGCATAGAATAACAATTACTAAAATAATTAGGCCACGATTTTGAAGAATACAGAAAGGCACATGGAAGAGTTTGGAATAAGAAAAGGTGAGAAAGAACTACAGTTACATTATATCTCAAAATTAACAAAAAAAAATGGCTAAGTTTTCATGTTGACCTACTGTGTTCCACATCACCAACAAGTTTCTTACATAATAGTTTTTGTAGTAGTAAGAGAAACAGGAGGAAGAGGAATGATGGTCCAATGCTTATGAAAACTGGCTGTTTTTCTGGGGAACCTAGGTTTAATTTCTTGTATCTATATAGTAACTCACAACTGTCTATAACATTAGTTACAGAGAATTTTATACTCTCTCTGGCCTCTTTGTTCAGTGCATGCACATGATACACAGTCATACATACAGCTATCATACTCATATAAATAAAAGTTAATATAAATAAATCACTTACAATATATAAAAATAGAGCTATAAGATGAAATCTTTCTGAGAAGTACTTAAACAAAGCCCAAGTTAAAACTGAAAGGACACTAGACACATATAAAGTTCCTAACACTATCATGTACAGTGTTTAATAGTGCCTAATCCTTAGACTTATTGAAGAAACTCATACTGAAAGTCTGTTTCCCATAGTTTCTATTATCTTATACAATGAATTGCCCATAATAGTCATATGCTGAATGACAGCTAAAAAACGTCTAAAAGCCAAGGTAGTCATAAAGTCAAAATGAGTTATGACATGGTTGCTAGAATTAGCATGTGGTGTTATGGGTCTGTGATTTATCTGAGATTCTCCATGACCTTAAATACACTTAAGGAAAAGAAAATTTATTAACTATTGGCACCAGATATTCATGACATCAAGAATGTAACTAACAAGAACTTCAAAGATGTAACATATAGTCATATTAACCCAGGGCTTTTGAAGGCAAATCTCAAGATTACATGTACTCTGCATAAATCTTATTTTAATATATATGTCCTTCAGTTGTTCTAGTTATCTTGGAAGTATAGCAAAAATGTTTAAGTACAAACATAGCAATACAAGTTAGTCTTATGATATATTATCATTCAAGATGAGCAAATATTATAAGATCAAACAATTTAAGAATAGCATTCAATATCTCGGAAGAGGCGCATGGTGGGCTTCTAGGGTGTTCCCTTTACTAATCAGAGATTGTATGCCAGAGGCATTTTTTTCTGCTCTTTGGTCCCTCAAATATAATAATTTTAAGCAATAAATGAAATGTTAATGATCACAATGGGAACTTTAAAGAACTGTGATTTAAATGTGTGAAAGGCTGTAAAGAAAATAAAGAAGATATGAAATAACCAAAAGATACTATAAATAGATTAAACCTTAAGGAGTTAAATTCTGACCCTTCAGAATTAAAAACTGATCAGTGATAATTAAGAATACCTATAATATGCATCATATAGATTTTAAATTAATGAGGAAACAAAGAATCTATATCATAAAAATTTTGCAAACTGAAATTTAGAGTTACTTGTCTGTGTATGTGCATGGGGCTGTGGTGAGTTAATGAAAATGGTCCCATTATGTTCATAAGGAGTTGAACTATTTGAAATGATTGAGAACGTATGTCACAGGAAGTGGGCTTTGCAGTTTGAGATGCTCAGGCCAGGACAAGAGTCTCTCTTTTCCTGCTGTCTGCCTGTAGAACTCACATTTTTCTCTCCAGCACCATGACTGCCATGCTTCTTGTCGTGATAACAACGGACTAAACCTCGGATGTAAGCCAGTTCTAACGAAATCTTTTCTTTATAAAATTTGTCATGGGATTGGTGTATCTTCATCGCAATAAAACCCCAATTTAGACATGGGCTGATTACTTGGGATCAGATAAACCTATCAGGTTGTCAACTCTTGCAGCAGTCATTTATTACCAGAATCTTTTCATCTATGTCTGGAAACTTTTGGAATTTCTGATATCTACATGGGAATATCAACTAGTGTTTTCATTATGAGGTCTTTTTTGGACACCATATGTTCAAAATTTCATTGGAGTAACTTGCCTATCATGTTTTGAAGATATTATCTAGCAGATCCACCATGCTTTGTGCCTCTTGCCATCTTTCACACCTTTGACAATACTCTGTGAGTCTTAGGTACAGAGTTTGTACTGTAAATACATCAATTGTCATCATAATAGTTTGTAACTAAAGGTAGGAGTCAGTATGATAATTTCAGGGAAAATGTATTTAAAAGAATTAACAAAGGAAGTCATAAAATTATTACATAGTTTTACAGAAAGATAAAATTTTATAATAGTTATTGATTCACCATAATATCACACAGCTAAGATGATGAGAATAAATCTACTGAGAATTATTTAAATTCACATATAAATTGCAAAGAAATTAGTGTAATAGAACTTCACATTTGAGATTATATATATATGTATATATATTTAAAATAATGTATATAATAAATATAATAATATATAAATAAAAATACTATATGTATATATTTGAGATTTTGTATATATATACATCTTTATATTTACTAGTTTAAATGCTTACAAAAAATAAAACATCCACATTACATAGAACCTAGGTACATCCTTTCTGCAGTTAAGGAAATTGGAGGCACACCACTAACCTTCAAAATCAACATTTTTAAAAATGATTTTCAGGCTTAATCTATCTTCAATTAAAGAATCTTCAAGTTATGTAGATAATTCAGAAATACACTTCTATTTATATGTTTAGAAACAAAGTATATAGTAAATGCATTCTTTTTCTAATCTTCTTTCTCAATTATGAATGAACTTACTGAATAAAATATCAAAATGATGAAGAGTAAGTTCTCTCGTACATAAACAGTGACAATCACCTACTGAGCGCTATTAGGAGTTACTGCTCAAACTCAGGATAGTCTCAGAATCAAATTTATTTATTGTTTCTCAAGACAACTTCAATTTTTTTCTTTACAGAATGGACAAGGAAAGCATGAAACATTATAGAATTTTATGAATACCCTCCTATTCATCAAAAGATGTTGAGATATTTTCAAATGTTCTTCCATGCTTTTGATATGTTGCAAACATTTCTAACTGCCATAGGAGACTTTTTTCTCCTAATAACAGTTAGCTTTTCACAAATTCATAATTGAATATAAGGAAATTGAATAGCAGTAGGAATTAAATAAGTATTAAAGAATTTCTCACCTTTAGCCCTCTATTAGGACAAATATTAACATTTCATGCAATCATTACCATCATGAATAGAACTGTCATTCTTGCAGAAATCATACTCAGCTACATTCTTGATTGGATTTGTCTGTAGCAGGAGATTCTTCTTATATGTAATCATACATAACTTAAAATACTACTAGAAATCATTGAATGTGAGGTGTTGAAGATCAGTGAGTCATTTAAAGTATCTACCTTCTACCAATCACTTGTTATAAGTAAATCTTTCTGTTGATCAGAACTGAGAAGATGGTAGTACTAAGAAACTTCTGTTTCCTCAAACTGATCATTCATTCTAGTTGAAAGACTCATCTCATCAGCCACTTGAGAACAAACACGTCTGCTCTTTCCTAATCTCAATACTTTTATTAAGAAGTGTTCAAAATACCCAATGAATAGCAAAATAAAATAAAATAAAATAAAATAAAATAAATAAAATAAAATAAAATAAAATAAAATAAAATATGTGATCCTTGAGGATTATATTTTCTCTATTTCCAAATTCACATATTCATTGTACTTGTATTCTGTGCTCTTGTAATGTGTAAACTACAAACTACTAAGAAACTGAGTTTCTCAGGTTCACATTGTATTGTCCTTTCTTTTTAAGTTATTCATCTATTTTCCATAAAAATTTTACACATAAAATATTCCACATAGCCTAATAAATAATATATGAATTCCCCTCATTATCTTTTATCCTATTTCATTATAAAATCATTTTTTTTTTTACCTTACCAGAAACCACAATAAACAGTGACTGATTTTGAGCAGAAGGATCCGTGACCTTGTGAAAACTCAGTACTTTGCCATTTTGGTTAAACATGATTACTGTTCATTACATCACTATTTTTTTTTTACCAGAAAGTTATTAATCTTTAAAATCAAATTAAAACTTTAACTGCTTAAATAATATTTCATGAGGATTTTTCTAATAGGACATGTACAAAAAAACATTGAGCATATTTGTAGAGATGATAGTGTAAACAAATGAATGTCTATAAGAAGCCCTACACAAAACCCTACTATGAGCAACAAAGGAATACTGAAAGCAGGAGAAGTATCCCCAGGGCAGAGCACAGAAATTGGTCTTCCAATATCAAATAGTCAGGCCTGAAAACATACAAACAAGTTATATAATACAGATGAGTAGGATTTTTATGCATGTACATGGATACATGTACATATGTAATAATTAATGGGAAAAATGTTCATGAACATGAAGAGGGCAAGAAGGGGTGTATGTGATTTGGAGAGAGGAAATGGAAGGGATGAAACTCTAATCTGAAATATTAAAAACTATGTACTTTAAAAGAAACAGCTTTTCTTTGATGTTATCTTTCATGTCTTGACTTCATTTGCTTCACAAAGGTGAACATTAACTCTGATGGTGAGTTACCTGCAACCCCCAACTTGAGTTGTCCCAATGAAAGGCGATAATAAAATATATGTCAAATGTATTGAGTATAGAGAAAAGGATGCAGGCAAATCAGTAAGAATCTCTGTTGTTAGGCAGCAAACAGTTATCTTTAAAGCACACAAGTAAACATGACTGGGGAAACAAAAACAAATATGAAAGAGAGGAATGAGGAACGCAAGATCTGTGAATAGATAAGAGACTACTTTTATCTGAAGACATAATTGTCAGTTGTTCCTAGCTCAAACATCAGATGGGGCAAATTTCAGAGCCAAAGGATTTCAGACTGGTGCAAATCACAAATTCCTCTGAATACCTTATCTAGCTGTGACAAATGGTTAGCATATGTCCTAATCTATGTAATTATTCAGTTGCTAAGAGGTACAGAGCAGTTTGAGCTTAAAACAGCTAAGTTTTAAAATCAAACACAATATCTTCTCCCTATTCATTGGTCTATCTACTGCCTTGGTGACACTGATTTCCCTGCAGTCTAGCTCAAAACTCCAGCAGTCTGTATGACTTCTCTTCAGTCATGTAGCCATTGCATCTCCATAAACTGTCTGCTAAATATATTGTAATTTAAAATGATTGTGCATGTATATAGCCATTTTCTCTTCCTCAACCACTATATTGTCATCTTGAACTAGTTTTCAAAATACTTCATATTCCTCATTTCATTATCTTCACAGCGATTACATTTTCGTGCAAAGGACTTCATTCATTATTATACTGAAAATTCCCCTTCTCCTGGTTTGTTCTTCAACTATTGCTCAGTACCTTCTACACGACTAGACTCTTTCATGAAATCATTCCTGTTTCAACTCCACTGCCTTGTCATTTTGCAATTTACAACATTTTACATATATACTAGAATATCTGAACAAAGTTTGCAGGGTTCTTGAAATTACTCATCATTTTTCTAACAAGTGTCTGCTTCATGTTTTATGTCTCCTTACCTGACTTTCCTTGGAAATAGCTTGCATTTGAATGCTATGTTTTATACTTGAGAACCCAAACATTTCGAATATATTTGCTCCCAGATATGATACAGCTATTACAACTCGTTTTGATTTAAAAATAATTTTAAATTTAAATATATTTTAATCATATTCTTTGCCTCATATAACTCCTTCTTAATCTTCTTTTCCTCTCTACTCTCTGAATTTTAAGTTATTTCTCAAAAAACAAACCAAAGCAAAATACAACAAAATCTACCCAAACCAGAAGGATAAAAAAAAATTAAAACTTCACTCCTAAAAAACAATAACCAAATAAGCACACACACACACACACACACACACACACACACACACACACACACAC
>JANHMN010000011.1:43783077-43823803 GCA_030674055.1 Rhabdomys pumilio
CACACACACACACACACACACACACACACACACACACACACACACACACGCACACACACACACACACATGTATACACACATAAATATACACAAATACACACATATGTACATTGGGAGAATCTTTTGGTGAATTGTAAAGATGTTTTCCTGCTCTTCCTCAACTGCCTAAGGCATTCTCTTGGTTTAATAAAGAGTTGAATGGCCAGAAGCTTGCTAGGAGAGATTAGGCTGCGCTTCTGGGCAGAGATAGAAACTCTGGGAAAGAATCAGGCAACACGATTTGCCAACCCGACGTGGAGGAATTTGGAGATGTGAAACTGAAAAGAAGTACCAAGCCCGGTGGCAGAGTATGGTTTAAAATAAATGGTTAGTAAGTGTGAGAACTCGTTGGGAACAAGCCTTGGCTTAGGTCAAGCTTTTATAAATAATAACGGGTGTCCTTGTCATTACTTGGATGTCATTTTTCTTTTTTAATATAATACAATATAATATAAAACAAGAGTTATCACATCAAATTTGGAAAAGACAGAACAACAGAAGGAAAAGAGGGCAAGAGAAGGCACAGGCATCAGAGATACACTTGTTGGAACACCCAGAAGTCTCATGAAAACACAAAATTGAAAGCCATAATGTATTGGAAGAGGGCCTTTGACAATGGATGCAGGCCCTGTGCTTGCTGCTTCTGTCTCTGAGTTCATCTGAGCTATGATTGTATTGATCTAGGCAGCCTTATTTTCATGGTGTACTCCATACTCTCTGGATCTTACACTCTTTATGCATCTTCTTCCTCATGTACCCTGAGCTCAGAGATGAGTGATTTGATGGAAAAATTACATTTATGACTGAATTTTTCAATTTCTCTCCATATTGTCTGACTGTGTATATGTCTGAATTTTTTCCCATCTGCTAAAGGAAGAGGCTTCTATGATGATCACTCCACAAAGCACTGATCTGTGAGTATTACAGAATATCATTAAGAATTATTTGTTCTCTACTGCTTTTTTAGACCTGTATTATTTGGTTTTAGTCTAGGTTCCTGGGTTATCTAGTCTAGTCTCAGCTTTCTGGTCACCCAAACAGTGTTGGTAGTGGGTTCCATCTCATGGAGTTGACCCTAGGTCAAACCAGTTCTTAGTTGGTCACACCCACAAGTTTGTGTGTTTGTTTCTTTATTTATGTACATTCCAAACACAGACCTGTAGCAGTAGGCTATTAATGCTACTTAAATCTCCCGGCGGCAGCAGTTCATATTCTTTGCTACTCACCCCAATATTTTGGATTGCTAAGTAATGAACGACACACAAGCAGTTTTATATTTTAATATGCCCTAAGCTCCTAAACCTCCGATAGACTAGCACACTCTCCCGTCAGATATTCCCGAATTATTACTTACTAAAACCTATATTCCATCTTGAACCCAAGCCTACAACCCTCCTTGGCCATGATCCTCGGCTTTTATATGTTGGCTCTCTGTCCTGCACTTCTCAGGCCTATCTTTCTGCTTTCCCAGCATCGCAGTTCTACATTTTCCTTCTCTTGGTCCTCGGAGAGGCTCTACCCCGCAGATACTCACAGTCTCAAATCCTAAAGTCCTGCTTCTGCCTCCCTGCCTGGCCACTGGTCACTGGCCACTGGCCACTTTATTTTTCAATCAAAACCAACTGGGGGCAGTGGTCCTCAGTGTCTTAAATGCAGGATCCTCGTGCAATTTTTGGAACCCAATTACCACAATCCAAGCATTAAACCAAATCCATAACTCTGACCCCCATCCTGGTCCCCACTCACAAAGTCCCTCTCTCATCTCCTTTCTCCTTCTCCTCTGAGGGGGTAGGATCCCCTGGGATGTCAAGTCTCTGCAGGATTAGGCACATTCTCTACTACTGAAACTAGACAACACAGCTGTTACGGGGAACAGATTTCATAGTCAGACTACAGCCACAGCTCCAGTTCTTATGGGTCCTGCATGAAGAATGAGCTATAGGTCTGTTATATATGTGCTAGAGGCCTTGCTCTAACCCTTTTGTGGTCTTTGGTTGGTGGCTCAATTTCAGAGCATCCCAAATTTCCTGGATGTTTTGAGTTAGGAACTTTTTACATTAGCCATTTTCTTTAACCAATATATCAGGTTCTTCTATAGTATCTTCTACTCCTAAGATTCTCTATTCTATCTCTTATATTGTGTTTGTGATGTTTGTATCTACAGTTCCTGATTGTTTCTGGATTTGCCATCTTCAGGGTTGCTTCCATTTGTGATTTCTCTATTGCTTATATTTCTATTTTTAGGTCTTTGGTCATATTATTCATTTCCTTTACCTGTTTGTTTGTATTTTCCTGTATTTCTTTAAGGAATTTATTTGTTTCTCTCTTTAGGAGCTTCTACCTGTTTGGTTGTGTTTTTGTTTATTTTTTTAGGTAATCATTTATGTCCTTTTAAAAGACTTTTAGCATAGTCATAGAATGAGATTTATGTCTCATTCTATGACTATTTAAGTCTCTGGTCTTGCTCTTCAGGTGTGTTAGGATATCCAGGGATTGCTGTAGTAGGAGATGTAGTTTGGTGGTGCCGTACTGTACTGGCTTCTGTTGATTATGTTCTTGTGCTTGCCTTTTGCCATCTGTTTGCCTCTGATGTTGGTTGGTCTGATAATCCATATATGTTCTTGGTTGGAACAGGTTGCCCAGGATGGAGGAAGAACTGTGTGTCCTGGGTTGGAGCAGGCCTCCTGGGAGGCAAGTAAAAATGTGGGCCGAGGAGTAGAGTGCTGATCCGAGATTGCATGTGGTGGGTATGGATTGGAAGAAAGATGATGCTGTGGTAGGGTGGGGAAGAGCTCATGGCTGCTGGGCTTGATGGAATCCCAGCAGGTGGGAGGTTGAAATGTGGGGATCCCACCTGTGTATACTATGTTAGAGCAGGCCTCCTGGGAGTCAGGCAGAGCTATGAAGTGGGGAGTGCTGTGACCCTCACATTAGTTTTATAGCTGGCTTATGTATTATGGTTTATTTCTGATGAAATATATTCCATTTTTTAAATATGCCACATTTTGCTTTTCCATTTCTCAGTTGGTAGACATCTCATCTGTATCCAAATTTTTACTATTGTGCATTGATTAGAAATTGATATGAATAAACAAGTATTCCTGTAGTAAGATATAAAATCCTGTTTGTATATACCCAAGAATGCTGTACTGATTTTATGATTGAATTTTAGTTCTTTGAGGTACATGCACAAATTTTTCTTTAGTAAACATACCATATATTGTGCTCTCACCAGCAGTAAGTATCAGTAAGTATTTTGTTTTCCCTGTATCTATGCCAGTATAATCTGTCTTGTTCTTTTTTTTTTTTTAATTTATTTAATTGATTTTGCAACCAGGACATGAATAAAATAAAATCACAAAGTAGTTTTTATTTGATTTAAACTGATGGCTAAAGATGTTGAGAAAATTTAAGACTCTTACTCATTTGTGTTTCATCATTTGAGAAATCTTTAATATGCCATTTTAAAAATGAATTGTTTTCTCAATGTTCAGTTTTTATTTTTAGTTCTTTAAATATTATAGACACTAAGCCTCTTTTTTCATTTTTATTGTTTTTTATTGACATTTCAAATGTTATCCCTCTTCCCAGATTCTTTTCCACAAACCCCCTATATCCATTCCCCTCCCCCCGCTTCTATGAGCATGCTCCCCACCAACTCACTCCTGCCTCAGTGCCTTAACATTCCCCTACCCAGGGCCATTGAGATGCCACAGAACCCAGGGGCTTCACTCGCAGTGAGGAAAATAACAATAAAAGATTGTCTATTTTCCACACCCAATAGCATTTATATACATATTAACTCTCAGATACTGTGACAAAATGTACAAGATCTGTACAGGTGAAAATCAGACAAAATGCTATATTGTGAAGGGTAAGCATACATGAAGTCCTATTACTAACCAGAAAACCAAATTGTTTCCTCAAATAAAGTATCAGTGGATGTATTAACCACAATCTAGGTCTGGTCACGTCCCGGCTCCGAAGTAGTTAGTCAACACAAATTTTAAAACCTCTATAATTTTGAGGTTTACATTTATTTGGATGTTGATAATTTGGTTTTTTGATTGTTTGTTGTTCCATGTTCTTTTACTTTTTCTTTGTTTTGGTATTATTTGAGATTTTTCTTTGTTTTATTTACTCATAAGAGGAAAACTTATGAATTTAGGTACGTAAAGAAAGGTGGCTATTTGAGAATCACTGCTAGTGTGTAAAATATGCGTAACAATTTATTTTTTGAACAGAAATGTCAAAGAAGTTTAACGATGAAGAAAACTTTGGCCTTCTGTCTCACTTCTTTGGTTTGCAGTATTTTCTCTCCAGCCATTTAGCTCAGAGGCTGCCAGACTTGTAGTGTGAATTTTGCTCAAATGATATAACGAAAGTCTTTATAGGAATCATTTATATACAGTGAAAGGATATGTTTATGGTGTTTAAAATACACAATTAAATTTACATATAAATAAGCATGTGGGAATATCGTATTATACCTAAGCATTTCTTTAAATATATGTGACACTTTACTCATAATTTTATATGATGATATTTTTAGATAATCTTAAATTATACATATTGCTAAATTATAGCTGTAAAATCTGTAAATTAGAGAAAAATACTTTGAAGTTTATTCATTGAAAATAAACAAAATTAAGAATGAAAATTAACTTCATATTAAGGATATTTGTAATTAGGTTCAAATGTTTCTACAAACATGCTTTTAAAAAGTGTCTTGAGTTAAGATGATATGAAGATACAGATAAATATAAGTGAAAGAATAAATGTTAAGATGCACAGGCATCATTTCATTATACCAGCTACATTTTTATTGATGTTGGGTATAGGAAAAAGTTTTATCTAAAACATCAACATGAACAATTAAAAATAACATAAATACTTAAGTTAAAAATAACAAAAATACTTAACAATAATTATGTGGGGGTGTTATATTTCTTTTTATCAGGTAAATTACTTTTTTTTATTGCAAAAGTAATATAAAAGTGAGGTTTCCTGGTTATATAAAATTTGAAGTTTTAAGTCTTTATAAAATATTTTTCTATTTGATAAATGTTCCAGGCCAATACACATGCATTATCTCAGTTCACTTTAATAACTATATATAAAAGCTATATTTCTGTGTTTTCATATGTTAAAGGTTAAAAATTAAAACAAATCTAAGCAAAACATTCAGATTATACTTTAATCTATAAATAATTTATATGTTTTTCTAGTATCTGTGAAGTCTTGCAGAATAATAATTTTGTAAGTAATAAAGAAAAGATAACTGCTGTGAGATTTGGAGAAAATACATGATAGAGACAAACATTTTGTGTTAGTCCACAAATTATCTTGACAATGTCAAGTGCATTTTAACAATTTTAATATTAATAAATATTTTCAATTATTTTGCACTGGTTTTAAAAAATAGAAAATGTTATTTCAATGATATTTATATTGCTTCTTACTGACCTTTAAATCATGCCTGAGTAGACATAAAATATTTGTAAGTACCAGAAATAAATAAGTACAAGAGGAAATTGGTATTTCTAAATTAATCAGGGAGAGTTGTATTTCAAACTTATTTATTTTTCTATAAAATTATTAATATATGTCTTACATATTTACAGTAGAGTTATAATCAGTGGTTCAGAACACTTGCAGTTTTTGAACAGGATGTGAGTATATTCTCAAGAACCTTCATCTGGTAGCTCACAAACTTCTGTTGTACTCATTTCAGGCATCCTCTTCTGTCCTTTAAAGGACAAACAAACACAAAATGAAACATAAAATCCACACGCTCAATTAAAAGTAAAGTATTTATTTAAAAATTTTAAAAATGAAATGAAATGTTTGTAAATTTATTGCTGACTAAAGTCCACCATTATCATTTTTTTTCCTAAGACTTTGAGAACAACCATTGTATGATATTTTGGCATATTCTCTGGTTATTTTTTGTAAATTTACTTTAAACTTTATTATATAAAAATATCACACATACAGAGACAGAGAGACAGAAAGAAACAGGGAGCAAGAGAGACAGAGTCAGAGACAGAGACAGAGACACACACAGAGAGAATGATGAGAGAGAGATACTAACCAAACTCAAAGTATAGTCAACTCAATGAACTTCTTTATGTTTAGAGTAGTAAATCTAGACAAATTCTGTGGACCATAGTTCATAATTGTGGGGATAACACACCAGCAGGTACCACGGAACTGGAACAAGAAGTTGAAAGCTTACATTTTAAAAGCACTAGTTCTAATCAGATATGGGAAAGAAAAATGGTTTTAGGCTTGTTGCTCAATGTAGGCCTCCAGTGATAAATTTCCTTTAGCGATGCTGGACTTCCTAAATCTCCACAAATGATGCCAATCAACTGATTCCAACTGTACAAAATCCCATACAAAGGGAGGAATATCTGATTCAAAGCAATTCAACAATTGATAATGAAAATTCAAAATGGATATTTGATTTCTGCTTAGGAGTTAATCTAAGCAAGAGAATTTTGAGCCAAACATGGAGAAAACATAAATTAACTTCTGGTGACCCTGTCTCATAGTAAATCAAATCACTATAGCTGATGGTAGTGGTACGTGAAACATTTTTCAGTTACCAATTCTGACTTACCATTTATCTTAACTTTTGTCTTTATCTCTATTAACTTTTACTGGAGGTGCTTTAAAAGGATTTGGATGAAGATTCAGAATTTTAATTTCATGCAGAGAAGCCTCTCAGAATTACAAAATTTTACAGTGGCTAAATTCTATTATAGTGTCAATATTATTATTTTCAAAAGGGATAGCTATTATTAGTTCTATAAAAATAATGGAGCTTTCTTTTACCTTCTTTCAATAATACAAGCTGGAAAGTGCTTGAGGTATATTCATGACATTAGAAATTGAGATGAACTGAAAATCAGTGACTCTTCTTAACTGATCAAAGAATTCAATTTGCACAGTAAACCACTACCCAGAAATCTGAAGAGACAGGTGTATCTCCATTCAGAATTGAATTGCCTGCCACAGAGTATAAGCTGTTGAACGATAAACAAGGAAGAGGTTATGAACAGTTATTTCTTAAGCTGGAGTCTGAATGTGCAGTAATTTAGAAACTTAGAAGTCAAAGGTTGAAGTTTGGAATACTTCCCACAGCTTTATAGTGTTAACCGAAGGACTCATATAAGTTTCATATAGGTATAGATACAGTCAATTCCAACCATCTCTCTGATAACATGGAAAGATATAATAAATGTGGTAGAAGAAGTGAAATATATGAAAACCATAATTTGAAATGAAACCCTACTTTCAAAAAAAAAATCATCAGAAGAAACAACTAACCATGGAGAGAGATTCTCCATCTATTAAAGTACTTTATCTCAACAAAGGTCAGAAGGGAACCAGAAAAACACTGTGAAGACTTCTTGTCATCCAAAGTATATTAACCACTAAAACTTTGAAATAGTATTTAGAAAAAAATATTATTTTGCTTGTGTTATATTATTCTTTACACCTTAATTTTGACCCTGCAAGGCTGCGGTGTGATAATAGGACTCAAGACCTTCGTAGCTCCAAATGACTCAGTCCTGTTTGAAAAAGAAGTGTGTTGAAATCTGAACAAAAACATCAGAACAATTTCAGACATATATGGCATTTCTGACAAAATTAAACACATATTATCTCAAACCAAGATAGCATAAAACAAAAAACTGAAGTTTTTAATGAAAATTGAAGGCAAGTCGTAAAGCAATATTCAGAGACAGGATAATTCAACAAAGTTGTATTATTTGACTGTGTGTTTAGTAAACTACAATGGATATAGTAGGGAATGTAACAGAGAAAAAAATAAGTAGTTTGCAAGATTGGTAGATTATACCAAAGTGTACAGTGTAAGAGATGTCAAAAATTATGAAATAAATAAAAATACTCCAGTAAAAACAAATAATTTATCCAGAATTCATTATTTTTTAGGAAAGTGATTTAGTCATTGAGCAATCTTACTAAAATTCTGGTTTATCCTGAAGATTTATAGTAAATGGTCCAAATGTTACTAAGAAATTTAATATGAAACTAATATTCTTTTAACTCAGTCAATATCATGTTACTCTTAGCTAATCCTAATAAATTATCATTAGCTAGTTTAGCATATTTTCTGCATTAAATGAAATAATTGATTTCTTTTTTTTCTAACGTAACAATACTAAACAAACAATGGAGGAGATATAGTGTTAGGTTTAATAAAATTTCACTGTGTCCCACTCATCTTCTAATTCCTAATATTTAATGTCTCTATTGTGGCACAGACTAGATGTGCAAAGAGAATAAAAAAATCCAAAATCAATTTCTGGTGATAGTTTTGATTGTTGTGCTGTACATCCCAACTCCCAAAGTCTTGGGAGAATCATTTCACTTCATTCAATTTATAATTAGTAAGTCATTAGATAATCAACCCTCTGTAGAAATGAATTGTAGTAATTACGACAATTGTGGTAATTATTAGAGCCGTATCCTTTACATGTCTATGTCTTTCCCACAAAAATATCATCGCTATGTCTGAGAAATAACATTAATTTAGAAACAGGAAGGGGAATAGTGGTTCCCATTGCATTTAAAGAAAGAAAAATTTCTACTCATACTTAATTTTGTTTTAGTACTACTGTGTCTTCAGATGCTAAATAGATTTTTATTATCTCATTTTTTTAGTTATGTCAAAAAAAACTGCTTTCCATTAAGGATCACTAATGATGACTGTGGTGGCTTGAATGTGCTTGGCCAAGGGAGTGCCACTATTAGGAGGTGTGGCCTTGTTGGAGTAGGTGTGGCCCTATTGGAAGAAGTGTGTCATTGTGGGGTTAGGCAATGAGCTTCTCTTCATAACCACATGGGTTTTTTTTCTCTTGTCTGTGTTTGCCATGCTTCTGTCTTGATAATAACAAATTGAACCTCTGAACCAGTAAACCAGCCCCAATTCAATGTTATCCTTTACAAGAGCTGCCTTGCTCATTGTGCCTTTTCACAGCAATGGCAACCCTAAGACAATGGTTCTTGGTGTGTTTTCAATCATGATGCTACTGTGATTAATATATCTATTTTGACAATCATGATCTATTGCTGCACAGTTACATGATATGGAAGAATCATATTGACAAGACTCAGGAACTGCAGAGCTTACCATTATACTCAGTATCCAAAAGACATTTATCATTGATTTTCAATTATACCTACTAACATTTTTGAGCATTTGTCATTAGTAGACTATCTTTAGGCTCTGTTGGTATTATGGTAAACTCAGCTTTTGTACATATATAATTAGTCCACTTTCACACATTAAAAACAAATATTGAATTTTTTAAAAATTCTACTGTCTGACACAGTATTGTATACAACTGAACTTAATTTTCTGCAATCATTATATTTCGAAGCTTAAAGAATGAAGCCAAGTCACAGATTAGGATTAGTTTCATGGGCTATTAAAGCAAGGTGATTTGAAGAACTTCCCAGAAAGTTCTTGAAGCAAGTGTTTTTAAACCACTTTTTGTCACTTTTAGTAATTTATTTTGAGTAAGACTACACTGGAAAAAACAAACCTCAGCTAAATAAGGATACAAGAAAATGCAAGTAAAACACCAGTGATGCATTGAGAAACATTCTTACCACTGTATGGCATAGTAATTTTAGTCCACTGGTGATATTCCCATTAGAAAACAAATTTTATAGAATTATCTCTGAAAGTGCAAAGAAACTGGTAAATGAACTTTTTAATCCTGTGAGTTTGAGGTTAAAGGTTATCTTGCCATTGGTACTTATGGATTGTTTTTAATCCATAACTCATATCATCCTAGTTCATAACCAGATCAACATAAATGACAATTAGATGTGCTAAAGACATGTGTGAAGTTGCCAGAAGCTATGCTGAAGTATTGAGAAATGACCTTACCTACACCAAAGGAGATCTATAAATCTGTAAGTATATAATCTTGTAATTCACAGAGAAGTTTGATATTTTCTGTTTTTTTTTTTTTTTTCATCAGTACAGCAGTACATGGTCTCCTTAATTATTCTTCCTCATTTCAGAGAAAATGGAACTCTACTTCTGACCCCATCTATCCTAGTAGATAAATATGTTCAAAACTTTGGCCAGTTTCCATCTCCAGCCTCTGTGTTTGTCATATGAATTTTATCTCTTATTTCTTACTAATTTAGTGTCAGATAATTTTCTTGTCAAATTGTACTTTATAAAATTAAAATACTTTTCTTAATCTCTCTTCTTTAACTTAAGAAAAGCATTTCCTCTATGAGTAGACACCACAAAAATTAGTCATACGATTAAAAATTAGAAAAGAAACAGAATTTTGGAGAAAATTCCATAGTAGAGCTATTGTTTCTAGGAATAAAAAAAAAATGGAAAAAAATTAATCTAAAAGAAGTGCTTGCTGATGGGAGCCTGATGTGACTGTCTCTTGAGACGATCTGCCAGATCCTGACCAATACAGAGGTAGATGCTCACAGTCAGCCATTGGACTGAGCGTGGAATCCCTGATGGAGGCGTTGGAGAAGGGAATGAAGGAGCTGAGGGAGATGGTGGCAGAGGATGGCCTTGTTGGACATCAGTGAGGGGAATGGCCCTTGGTCCTATGTGGTCCTGTGTGGGTTTGATGCCCCAGTGTAGGGGAATGCCAGGGCGGGAATGAAGGAGTGGGTGTGTGGGTAGGAGAGCACCCCCATAGAAGCAGTGGGAGGGGGATGGGATAGAGGTTTTTTGGAGGGGAGACTTGGAGAGGGGATAATATTTGAAGTGTAAATAAAAAAATCCAATAAAAAAATATTTTCATCAGTAACTAACAGTTCTTGCCAGTATTTCAAAGCAACCAAGTTTGGTTCTCAACACCTTCATTTGGCAGCTCATAGCACCCTTGCACATCCCAGTGCCCTTGGTAGGCATGAATCCATACTAATATAAAAATGCATTCTCATACCTTCACACAATAGCAAATATAAAGCACTTTTAAAGTTCACTAACAGTTCAGTAATAAATAAGAACATCTGTGAACATGTCTCTAAAATAGATATTTGCAGATCACTTTCATCATATGGGATAAATATATACAAATAAATATACAATGAGTAACAACTTCATGTTTTCTAAGATGGCTTTAGTTTAATAATCAGGATGAAAAAAAATCTAGATAAATATGACAAATAATGAAAACATCCCCACAATGATACTGAGATTTTTGTCAAAGGATACAGAAGCTTAGATATGTCTAGAAGTTTATTGAACATTTAAAATTAATCACTTTTCTAAGCAATTTTATTCCAAGTTGACACCTTCAAATTAATCAAGTCAGCAACAGTTTTATGAATGAATACGAGAAGCATTGTCTTGAGAGTCAAAAGAGAGCACTCTAAATGTCTATCACTGAACATAGATTTTAAAATTCCATAAGTTTTAAGTTACTAACTCACAGAAAGGAGTGTTATAATTACTGATCTATTATACCTTCTGGTTGAGCCTTTACAATATTAAAAAAATAAACAAGTTACATTCATTTCACCCCTTCCATTTCTGTATGTTTATATAGCCAGTGTATGGGAACACAAAGTAAGTCAGTACTGTCTTAGGGTTCAGGACAAGAAACAGAGACCAGTATGGGCAGAAAGAATATTTTTGGTAATTTTTTTAACTATTTAATTTGTTTGTTTATTTATTTATTTACATCCCAAACGCTGCTCCCCTTCCTGGTTCCTTCCTCACAGAGTTCCTCCCACTACCCCTCCCTCCTCATCTGAGAGGGTAAAACCCCCTCTGGGTATCCTCCCACCCTAATACATCAAATATCTGTCAGATTAGGTACCTCCTTTCCCAATGAGGTCAGACAACCCAATCATGAAGACATGACACATCTGCTTCATATGTGCTGGGGACCTCTTTCCATCCCAGCTATGATCTTTGGTTGGTGGCTCAGTCTCTGAGAGTTCCCAGGGGTCCAGGTTAACTGACTCTGTTGGTCTTCGTCTGGGGTTCCCTTTCCCCTCAGGGCCTTCAATCCTTCCCCAAGCTCTTCCATAAGTATTGCTGACCTTTGTCAAATGTTTGATTGTGAGTATCTGCATGTGTTTCAGTCAGCTGCTGTGTAGGACTTCTCAGAGGATAGTTATCCTAGGCTCCTGCCTGTAAGCATAATAGAGTAACACTAATAATCTCAGAAATTGGTTTTTGCCCATGAGATGGTCAGTTTTTGGTTGGTTTTTCCTTCAGTCTCTGCTCCATTCTTACATTTCTTTTAGACTAGACAAATTTTGGGTCCACAAAGTACAAAATACCAATGATATACCCCATAGATACAAAGAAGTTAAACAAGAAGGAAGGCCAAAAAAATATATATACTTGAATCATACTTAGAAGGAGAAACAAAACAGTCATAGGAGGCAGAGGGAGGGAGGGAAATGGCTGGGAGAGGGGAGAGGAAGGAGAATGGGGAGGCAGGATCATGTGTGGGTCAAGACAGGAGAGAGGCCAAGAAGGCCAGGAGAATGAAAGGAAATCTACAACTGCCTAAGTTGGTTGGGAGAGGAAAATCTCTAGGAAATATCAGAGACCTGGGATATAAGAGGCTTCCTTGGCTTAGTCTTGACCTTAGACAAGATGCCTAACAGCAGGGACATGGAACCTGAAGAGGCCATCTATTGTAGCCAGGCAGGACACCCAGAAAAGAGACACCAAGCCACCCACAAAACTTTTTTTAGTATTTTAAGATCTGGGAAATATTCTATATTTACTGTGCTGATGATTATACACCTGTACATGTGTGTGCATACTGTGAACGACCAAATTAACATCTTAACTTGCATTTACTACACTTCTGCCTAGATTATTTTCTATGTACTGTGCAATTATAGATTATTGTATGGATATTTGTAATAATCAGGATTGTTCTTAATTAGTAGAACAATCTTAATAGCAAGAAAAAAAGCTATTATGCATTCCAAGTTTCATTTATGGATGTCAGAAGAAAAAGAGAAAATTTTAAAGATCAATTATTGCAAGTTCCTCTTGATTTCTTCATCAGCATTTAAAATTATTTCCAAATGCTTGCACTACATAAGCATTTTAAGCAATGTAAAATATAATATTATTTCCAAAGAAGAAAATTAATTTAAAAAGCAGTGATTGGAACTTTTTTTCTGATTTTATTTCTGGTAATTTGCTATTCTCAGTTTGTGATTTGACCAGAATAGTGCATATCAGTTTCACAGAAATTTAGTCAGTGAGATTCAATAAAACAGGCCTGTACTGCTTGGCAGAGGATGAGCTGTACAATTACAATTTACAATTCTACAATTTAGAATGAGCTGTACAATTTTTTTCACTGAGTACAAATACAAGTGTAAAACAATCACAAAGAGCAGAAATGAAACAAGATAATGCCAGAAAAAAAAAAAACCTGATGATCTCATCAGGTGAATCATTGCTGCATTGCCACTTTGATTATGTTTTTAATTTTTAAATGTTTTATTTTTAGAAAAAGAAGTGGTAAAATGAGCAATAGTACATGCCAGTTTTTAAAATTTAGAAAAAAAAGATAATTCTAAGTAAACTTCCTAGCTTCAATGAATTGTCAAATAATTTAAGAAAACATCCTTAATAATTTTACAGTGACATATCATTTAATAATTATAATTTTCTGAGCTCAATATAAAAACTTGATAGGGGTAGCTTCTGGTGAGTAGAAAATGTTGAAATTAACGGAGTTTATTATTGTAATCTTGGAAGAAAATGAATGCAAAATAATATAAAGTTAAAATTCTGGCTCAGTTTAAACTATTTCCGATATTAAAGGAATGCTTTGGTTTGTTATGTGGAATTTTCACACAATGTTTTGGTCATAATCATTCTCCCTCCAATTCCTCTTTAATTTGCATCCTTTCCTTGCTTATCTCATGGCTTTCCATTTTCTGTATTTTACAAGTATATCAAGACCACTTTCTGCTGTACAGATATTCTTGGATGTATGATCTTGCTGTGGACCATTCTTGACTCACCAGGGTCCATTTTCTTTGAGAAAACTGGCTCCCTTTCCTAGCAGCTATCAATAGCAAGTAGGTAGAAACTTGTATCCTCTTCTAGCAAGGTGAAGCCTGGATTTTGTGCATATTGTGACAACAGCAAGTGGTTTACATGTGGCTCTTCCTCGCAGTATCCAGAAGATGCTCTTTCCTTGCAGTCACTCTTGGCCTCTCGCTGATACATTCTTTCAACTCCATCTTGATTCGTGAACCTTGGAGGAAGAGTGCAGTATTTTTGTATCACTTAGGTCTGCATGCTCTGAACTTCTTCTTCCAATATCTTCTTGAACATTGTAATAAGTAGTTGTGATTTCATGGGGAATTTATGTTCCAGTATTGTAAGAAGTTTAAAATAATAACATATCAGGGAGTAAAAGAGAAAATACCGTCAACATTAAAAGCACATTGTTGCTTTTAAAGGCCTTGAAACCTCAAGTCTGCACAGGTTTCCTGATTATTTGTCCTGTAAGTGACAGCCACATCAATAACTGCTTCACATGTGCAACAACTTTTAATCTTCATTACTTTGTTTTATTAAATCTTGGTTTCTTTTACCAGAAACATCACCAAGACGGAGCTGAAGTGAATAGTACATTTTATGCAAATAAATGTTGTAAAATTAGAATTCGTCGTTAATGATCCAGTCAATAGGTTTTTAGGAGGAGACACTTAGAGAGACTAAACTGACTCAATTCATGGTAGAAAAATATTTAAGTGGAAAGATGATCATTTGGGGGGATTATCCCGTGATGTCAAATGTCTATAATTGATTTTGTGACCTACCTTCTTTGAAGGCAGTTCTTCTAAATAATTCACATCAAAGTGGTCTATCTATACTTTTGACCTTGTGATCTGGCCCAAAGACGTCAGGTTCTTGGAAGATCTGTGCCTGTATGTGTGTATGAGTGGCAATGTGCATGTGTGTTCTAATGTTTATTCCTGTATGCTAAAGAGCTAAGAGGAAAAAATCAGGTGCCCTGTTATTCCAATTTCTAACTTATTTCTTTGACAGAGGTGTATGAGAATACCCAGAGCTGTAGTGCAAACAACCAAACCCCAGCTATTACGTTTCCATTCACCACAGGGCTGGAGTTAACACATCAAGATGGTTGACTGTCTGCATGGATGAAGTTATCTGAACTCAGACAATCTTCCTTTCACTTCATAGTCCTTCCCACCAAACCATCTCTTAAGTAGGAAGATTTTTATTCCTTTAAGTTATTGCCTGCTTAAAAATATATAAAATTCAAATACAAATGCATTTTTTCAATAGGAACGATTTAAACATATTCAAGGCAAGTTTTAGCTCATAGCTACCCAAGATTATGAAGGAGGATAAAATAAAGAGCACATCAGTTTCTTTTAACCAACAATGAGCATGAGGGGGTGATAATCTTGATGACAGTTACTGTTGAATCTGGTGAATTCCCCAATATGTCTCAATGACAAATTCTCTTATTATGGAGATCAACAGACTAAATTGTCATAATTTCTTTTGAGCTATATGGCAGTAATATGATGCAGTTTAGAATATTATTTTTTGAATTTCTGTTGTTTTGTCAGCTAATTAGTCACAGATGTTGACTCCACAATGTGTTTGGAGTTTAAAGCACATGTCAATGTTAAAAATCATGAAAGACTCATATGACAGCAGTATAGAATTATAGAGCAAATCTCTTGAGTAGGTCAGTAGCAGATTTTAGCATTAATTTTATTAGTGCAATATTGATAATATAAACAAAACAACTGCACAAAATTAAATGTGATTAGTATAATATGAATTAATCATTCAGAATTCTGAAAACTAACATATTACAAATTCAGTCAAGCTAAGGCTTAATCACATCTGTGAAAATGAGTCATAAGTAAACAGAAAGAATGAGCATACTATTGAAGGAAATTGACTGGACTCTGTGCCTCTTAGAAATAATAGAAGATAATAGGCTTACTCAGTAGTGTACTTGTCCAGCATGCACAAAGCTCTGGGTTAGATCCCCAGAACTGCATGATACCTGGCACATATTTATAAATCCAATACTTGGGACATGAACTATGCAGAATACAAGTTTAAGGCTTTCATCTATACATATTTTCTAAGTAGATTTAAGTTCTTCATAGAGAGTTTTAGACAAAACTATGATCCATCCAAACCTATTTCCAGTAAAAACAAAGAAAAACAAAGCAGAAAACAATAAAAATAGGATGGGGTAAAAAAAAAAAAAGCTACATGTCTTCTAATATTTCAAAGGTATAAAATAATATTTCACAATGTAACCAAGAAGGCTAATACAGAATAGAAGTTAAGTGGTACCATATATACTAACCAGAATTTGATTAAGCAAAATTTATACTTCAACACATACGTTAAAAGTGTATATCCTGATATTTTTGTGAAAAATATACCTAGGTGTACAATTGGAAGGTCAGTGCACAATGAGAAGTTCAAATTAATCATAAAAAATGAGCCCCTTACAATGATTTTCTACAATGGGATATTTTTTGAAATAGACTAATTTTAAAGTATGGAAATTTTTCTTGCTTTGAACCATTGCTTAGGTTTAGAATCATCAACATGACAAATTGTAACATCTCTAGTAAAAAGACTCACCACTACTAAAATACATGCATGGATATATTTTGTCATTCGATTTACATTTTCTTTGCTTGAGAATAGCAAACATAGTAATTATAATTCAATTATAAATAAGTTATAAATAATTATAATCCAATATATCCAAATGTAAATACTATATTAAGTTCTTATTTCTAAGATGTGTAGTCTGGTCTTTTCATAGGTGTATTGGGCTCTGTATTATTAGAATTGTGTAAATGGATTTGATATACAGTAAAGAAAGTTTCTTCTCATTAAAAAAAATCATTGAAAGTGTTACCACTAGGATTTGACCTATTTATTTCACTATACATTAGAATGAGCTGGTTACTATCCACAAAACAAACATTAACAACAGATGACTGAGGTTGTCAAGGGATTTACAAGGGAGCTAACAATTTCAAAATGTTGTCAATTTTAAAATAAAGAATATGATTACTGTAGATATTATATGGTAATTTCATTATAGTGCATACTAGATAGTAACAGTTTTCTAGAGACATGTTACATTAGATGAATCCAAGCTATCTTCATCAGTTTATCTGTATCTTTAACAGGGTAACTTCCAATAACTCAAGCAACAGAAAACAGAATGGGCAAAGTCTTTTCTATGTCTTTGGCATGCTGCTTGTTTATTTATGAGCATGTCAGTACATGCATATCTGAAAAAATTGGGGCCTTAAAGTTATTTCTCAAAAACGAGTAGATACAAACACTATGTAGCATATTTTCAGAGATCCCAGGGTCAAGACCACCAGCCTGGGAGCACATAAGGAGGGACCCATGGATCCAACTGGATATGTAGGGGAAGATGGCCTTGTTGGGCATAGGTGGGAGAAGAGGTCCTTGGTTCTGTAATGGCTGGATTTCCCAGTATGGGACAATTCCAAGGTCCCGGGGAGGTAGGAGTGGGTGGGTGGGTGTTGGCACATCTTCATAAAAGCAGGGGGAGGGGGGATGGGGTAGGGGTTTCTGGGTGGGGAGAAAATGGGGAAAGAGGACAACATCTGAAGTGTAAATAAAATATCCAATTAAAAGAAAAGGAAAAAAAAATAAGAAGATCCAGCTATACTGCTCCTGGGCATATTACCAAATAATGCTCTACTATACCATAAGGATATGTGATCCCTTATGTTCATAGTACCCTTACGTGGAATAGCAGTAAACTGGAAGCAACCTAGATGTCCCTAAGGGGAAGAATAGATACAGAAAATATGGTTTATTTACAAAATGAAATACTATTCAGCTATTGAAAAGAAAAGACATCCCTTTCTGCCCCTTCTGTCTGGTCCTTTCTGCTGGGGCAGACTCCTAGCTGGTCTGCTCCCATGAAGACACCATATCCTAAGCCATCCTAGAGGATCTACTATAGTCAGAGAAGTTGACACCAAATCCTGAGCCATCCCAGAATATCCTTTATACTCGAAGCAGTTGGGCAACTGACACCACAGCCTGAGGCATCCCAGGAGATCTGCTGCACACAGGTCAACTGAGCAACTGATCACCAGCTTGTCTGCTCCCCTAAAGACACCACAGCTTGAAGGCATCCCAGGAGCTAATCCGTACACAGGGCAACTGATCAATGGACACCACAGTTTGAAGACCTTCAGAGGGCTCTGTGGCATGCAGGGCCACTGACCCGACAGACTGAAAGCCTCCCTGGTGTTCTGCTGAACATAGGAAAATAGAAACCATAGTGCCTTGAACCTGGAAACCATCTTCACACAGGACAACAGCCTCCTCTGAAGACCCAACAGTCTAAAAGTCTCCCAGGTGATCTACTCCAGCCAGAGCAACAGATCAGCAGCTTCTTTGTCCCTCTGAAGAGCCCCCAGTTAGAAGGCCTAACCGGTGCTCTGCCATAGCCAGAGCCCAAGGCCTACCAGGAGACTTGAAGCAACCCAGGAACAAGAGAGTCAGACTCAAGACAGAGTCACCCAGACCAGTAAACACCAGAAATAACCAGATGATGAGATGCAAGTGGAAGACCATAAGCAAACAGAAGCCAATATACGTGGGCATCATCAGAACACAGTTCCCCTACCACAGCAAGCTCTGAATACACCAACACACCTGCAAATCAGGAAGCTGACGTAAAATCCTACCTCATGAAGATAATAGAGTCTTTTAAGAGGGATATGAATAACTCATTGAAAGAAAAATAAGAAAACACAGGTATACAAGTAGAAGCTCTTAAAGAGAAAACAGATAAACCTTTTAAAGAAATACAGGAAAACTCAATTAAAAAGGTGAAGGAATTAAATAAAGCTGTCCATGACCCCATGACCCAAAAGTAGAAGTAAAAACAATAAAGAAAACATAAATGGAGGCAAACCTGGAAATGGAACACCTAGAAAACTGGTCAGGAATTACATATAGATGTAAGTATCAACAACAGAATACAAGAGATAGAAGAGAGAATCTCAAGTGTAGCAGATACCATAGAAGAGATTGACAAAACTGTCAAAGAAAATTCAAAAAGTAAAAAACCCCTAACCCAAGGCATCCAAAAAGTTCAGGCCACAATGAAATCTAAGAATAATTGGAATAGAGGAGAATGAAGATTCCCAGCTCGAAGGACCTAAAAATGTCTTCAACAAAATCATAAAAGAAAACTTCCTCAACCTAAGGAAAGAGATGGTCATAAAGGTCCAAGAAGCCTACAGTACACCAAATAAATTGGACCAGAAATAAAAACCTCTCCTCAAATAATAATCAAAACACTAAACACACAGAACAAAGAGGGAATGTTAAAAGCCGCAAGGGAAAGGGTCAAGTAACATACAAAGGTAAACCTACCAGAATTAAACCAGACTTCTCAACAGAGACTATGAAAGCCAGAAGAGCCTGGTCAGAGGTCATGCATACTTTAAGAAAATACAAATACCAGTCCAGGCAACTATACCCAGGAAAAGTCTCAATCAATGTAGATGAAGAAAACAAAATATTCCAGAACAAAACCAAATTTGAGCAGTATCTATCTACTAATCCAGCCCTACAGGGGATCCTAGAAGGAAAACTTCAACACAAGGAAGGTACCTACACCAAAAAAAGGCAAGATATTAATCATCTTACAACAAAACCAAAAAGAGAGAAAAACAAGCACACAAACCCACCTACAAAAACAAACATACCAGCAACCAACAGTCATCTGTATTTAATATCTCTCAATATTAATGAACTCAACTCACCTATAAAAAGATATAAGCTAACGAACTGGATGTCCAAACAAGATCCAGCATTTTGCTTCATGAAAGAAACATACCTGCAAGAAACATACCTCAAGAACAAAGACAGACATTGTCTCAGACTAAAAAGATTGAAAAAGTTCTTCCGAGCAATGGTTTCAGGTAACAAGCAGAAGTTGCCATCCTAATATCTAATAAAATATACTTTCAACCAAAAGTTATCAAGCATGATGAGGAAAGACACTTTACATTCATCCACCAAGGGGAAAATCCACCAAGAGAAAGTCTTAAATCTGAACATCTATGCCCCAAATGCAAGGGCATCCACATTCATAAAAAAAACTTTACTAAAGCTCAAAACACACACTGAAATTCACACAATAATAGTAGAAGACTTCTAAACTCCACTTTCACCAACAATAGACAGGTCATAGAAATAGAATCTAAACAGAGACACAGTGAAACTAATAGAGGTTATGAACCAAATAGATATAACAGATATTTACAGGACATTTCACTCTAAAACAAAAGAACATATATTTTTCTCAGCATTTCATGGTACCTTCTCCAAAATCAGCAATATTGGTCATAAAATAACCCTCAACTGATAGAAGAAGATTGAAATAATCCCATGCATCCTATCAGATCACCATGGCCTAAAGCTGGTCTTCAATAACATCAAAAGCAACAGGAAGCCCACATACATGTGGATGTTGAACAACTATCTACTGAATAATAATGTGGTCAGGGAAGAAATAAATTAAAGACTTCCTGGAATTTAATGAAAATGCTGACATATTTATGGGACACAATGAAAGCAGTGCTAAGAGGAAAGTTTAGAGCACTAAGTGCCCTGGTATAGAAACTGGAGAGATCTTACATTAACAACTTAACAGCACACCTGAGAGCTCTAGAACAAAAAGAAGCAAACTCACCCAAGGGGAGTAGAAGGCAGAAAACAGTCAAACTCAGGGCTGAAATCAACCAAATAGAAACAAAGAAAACAATACAAAGAATCAACAAAAACAAAAGCTGATTCTTGGAGAGACTCAAAGATAGATAAACCACTAGACAAACTAACTAAAGGGCCCAGAGGTAGTACCCAAATTACCAAAATCAGAAACAATAAGGAAGACATAACAACAGAAATGGAGGAAATTCAAAAAAATCATCAGATCCTACTATAAAAGCCTATACTCAAGAAAACTGAAAAATCTAGAAGAAATGGATGATTTTTTAAACAGATACCACATACCAAAGTTAAATCAAGAGCAGGTAAACTATCTAAAGAGGCCCATATCCCACAAGAACCTAGAAGTCATTAAAAACCTCCCAACCACAAAAAGCCAAGGACCAGATGAATTTAGTGCAGAAGTCTACCAGACCTTCAAAGAAGACCTGATAAGCATGTTTTACAAACTATTCCATAAAATAGAAATAGAAGGAATATTACTTAACTCATTCTATGAAACCACAATTACTCTGATAACTTAGCCACACAAGTACCCAACCAAAAAAAGAAAAGTTCAGACCAACCTCACTCATGAATATTGATGCAAAAATACTTAATAAAATTCTTGAAAACCAAACCCAAGAACACATCCAAACTATCATTAACCACAATCAAGTAGCCTTCATCCCAGGGATGCAAGGTTGCTTCAATATATGAAAATCCATGAATATAATCCACTATAGAAACAAACACACACACACCCACACAAAAAATAAAATCCACATGATCATCTCCTTAGATTCAGAACAAGCATTCGACAAAATACAACACCCCTTCATGTTAAAAGTATTGGGAAAATTAGGAATTCAAGGGCCATACATAAATATAATGAAAGCAATTTACTGCAAACCAACAGCCAATATCAAATTAAATGAAGAGATACATGAAGTGATCTCATTAAAATGGGGACAAGACAAGGATGCCCACTCTCCCCATATCTATTGAATATAGTACTCAAAGTGCTAGCTAGAACAATAAGACAACAAAAAGCAATGAAATAGATACAAATTAGCAAAGAAGAAATAAAGGTATCACTATTTGCCAATGATGTGATAGTATACATAAGTGACCCCATAAGAGAACCTCTCCAGCTGATAATATATTCCAGCAAAGTGGCTGTATATAAAATTAACTCAAATAAATCAGTAATCTTCCTTTATACAAATGATAAACAGTCTGAGAAAGAAATTAGAGAAACAACTGCCTTCACAATAGCCACAAATAATATAGATTATCTTGAGGTAACTCTAACCAAACAAGTGAAAAACCTACATGACAATAACTTCAAATCTCTCAAGAAAAAAATCAAACAAGATCTCAGAAAATGAAGAGATCTCCCACGCTCTTGGATTGGCAGAATTAATATAGTAAAAATGGCCATCTTACTGAAGACAATCCACAGATTCAATGCAATCCCCATCAAAATCCCAACATAATTCTTCAAAGACATGGAAAAACCATTCTCAAATTCATATGGAAAGACAAAAACAAAATGAAACAAAACAAAACAAAATAGAATAGCAAAAACAATTCTTTACAATAAAAGAACAGCTGGGGAAATACCATCCCTGATCTCAAGCTTTACTACAGAGCTGTAGTGATAAATACTGCATGGTAATGGTACAGAGACAGACACATTGATCAATGGAATAGAACTGCAGATCCAGAAATAAAACCACACTCTTATAGACACTTGATCTGTGACAAGGATGCCAAAAATATACAATGGTAAAAAAGCATCTTCAATAAATGGTGCTGGTCTAACTGGCTGTTTGTATGTAGAAAAATGAAAATGGACCCATATTTGTTACCTTGCACAAAGCTCAAGTCCTTGTGAGTCAAGGACCTAAACATGAACCCAGATACACTGAATTTAAAAGAAGAGAAAGTGGAAAAGACCCTTGAACTCATTGGCACAGGGGAAAATTTCCTGAACAGAACGCCAATGACTCTTGCTCTAAGACCAAGAATTGATAAATGGGACCTCCTGAAACTGGGGAGCCTCTGTAAGGCAAAGACCAGTCAATAAGACAAGTTGGAAACATACAGATTGGAAAAAATTTTCACTTACCCCATATCCAATAGAGGGTTAATATCCAAAATATATAAAGAACTTAAGAAGCTAACCACACACAAGCACACACACACATATACACAAAAACAACAGAAAATAAAGAACTCAAACAAAAAATGGGGCATATAATTAAACTGAGTGTTCACAACAGAGGAATCTCAACTCACAAGTAGGGAGGGATAAAGAGACATGGGAGGGAAAGTATATGGGGGTAGGGAAGTGAGAGGTGAACCTGATCTGGTATTGGGTGAGGGAAAAGGACTGAAGCCCTGAGGATTAGCAGAAAGAATGTAAACAGGCAACCTCAACCTAGAGAGGTAGGAGGTTGGGGTACCCCTCCAGAATATACCAGAAACTTGGGAGGTGAGAGACTTTCAGGACTCAAAGAGAGAAACCTTAAATGAAGTGCCCTACATTGGGGAGAGGGAACTTGTAGAGCCCACCTCCAGCAGGAGACAGGACATCAATTGAAGTAGGGGCTTACCATCTCATAGTCAAAACTCTGATCCATATTTGTTCCTGTCTGAAAAAACTTCAGGGATGGAAATGGAGAGAAACCTGAGAAAAGAAGGTTCAGTGACAGGCCCAAATTTAGATCTTGCTCCAGGGGAGATCCGAAGGCCTGACACTATTACTGAGGCAGAGCACTCACAAAAAGGGATTTATCATGGCTCCCCTCAGAAAGACCCAACAAGCAGCTGAAAGAGTCAGATGCAAATGTTTGTATCCAACCAATGGACAGAAGCTGTGACCACTGTAACTGAATTAGGTAAAGTTTGGAAGAAGCTAAAGAGGAGGGCAACCCTGTAGGAGGACCAGCAGTCTCAACTAACCTGGACCCCAGAGATCTCTCAGACACTAAACCACCAACCAGGCAGCATACAGCAGCTGATATGAGGTCACCAACTCATATACAGCAGAGGACTGTTGGGTCTGGGTTCAGTCAGAGATGCACCTAACTCTCAAGAGAATGGAGACCCCAGGAACTTTAGAGGTCTGGTTGGTTGGGGGGTAGAGAGTGGAGATATGGAAACCATTGTGGAGACAGTGTTGTGGAGAGGAGCTATAGGATGTAGAACAGTCGGAGGGTGGACCAGGAGAGGGGAATAAAATCTGGAGTGTAAAAATAAATAAATAAAACAAAAAAATCAATCAAACAAACAAGGAAACAAAAAAACAAGGACTGCATGAATTTTGTCATCAAATTCATTAAACTATAAAACATTATTTTGAGTGAGGTAACCCAGACCAAAAGACATGCATGGAGTATACTTACTTATAAGTAGACATTAGCCATAAAAAAAAAACAAAAACAAAATACCTACTATACACCCCACATATCTAATTAAGTTAAACAAGTATGGCTTGAGAGAAGATGTTTGAATCTCACATAGAAGGGGGAATAAAATTCTCAAAGGAGGAAAAGGGAGGGAGGAGCTGGGTGGGAGTGGAGAAGAGGAGGTGAAGGGGGAAGGAGCATGTGTGGAAGGAGACACAAGAGTGTTGTGGGAGATGTTTAAAACAGTGCCATTCAATCTGGCTTTTCTTAGTCAGCCGCCATGTTCCCAACTAGCCTAGGCCTGCAGCCAGGAGTGGTTGCAGCATACCATCACTGCTCAGCTTGGGCTGTCTGCTCAGGCAGTCAGAGACACCTGCCCTGCCACCCACAAGATGCCAGCGTGAAAGATGGCTCTGCCAATCTACCACGCTGTCTCCACAATGCTTGACTGAGCCCAGACCATCCTGCCATCCACATGGGCCCGGTAGGAATTAGACTCTAATGCTTAGATTATCCAAAGGCATTATATATTTGGTAATGCTTAATAACAAGATGCCCACACAATCAGAGGTGTAACCCAATACCCAACCTACATATATCAACTACCTTTGACTTCTAGAGACAGGCGCACATCTGCTTCCATGTTCCAATCTTTCTGGTCTCTCTTCCCCAGCTCCTCTTCTTCCTTCTCCTCTTTCTCTCCTTATTCCTCCTCTTCTTCTCCTTATTCCTCTCACCTTAACTCCTCTCAACTTGCAGGAAAAATATCCTGCTACACAAGAGGGGAACAGAGAGCCAGTAGAATGAAGGGAAATCTGATGGGAATGGAGGATGGAATCTCTACCAGGTACCAGAGACCTGGGATTGAGGAATCTCACAGGAGTCAATGCTGGTGACCCTAGATGAGATGTCTAACAAAGTGGACATAAAATCTGAAGAGGTCACCTCCTATAGACAAGCATGATCCACTTAAAAGGAGGGAAACAACAATTGTGGGAGGTAGATAGAGGGAAAATCCTAGTGGGAGAGGGGAAGGGAGGGGAAAGGTGGCAATGAATCAGGTATGGAGAGAGACAGGAGATAAGTCCAGAAAGCTAGGAGAATGAATGGAAATACGTAGCTGTCAGCTTATTTACTACTAACAATGATTTTACTCTGACGGATCTTTCACCTTCATTTTTATCCATAGAAGACAACTATGATGGACCCATATTTAAGTCTTCCTATATCAGTCCTGTTTGGACTTCAAAGTATTCGTGACAATAGGACTTGATATGTTCTTAAGCATTAATTTTTATAGCCTCAATTTATTTTTAAATAAATATCCTGATTTAGAGGTATTTTACTTTGATTTGTTGGAGTGCAAGTAATTGTATATGAACATGAACTTAACTTGTAAAATATCTATGAGTATTTCTCTATAAAAATTTTAAGTATGGCTAAATATTTTACAAATTCAAATTGTATTTCAACATTTTTCATATATATATGCATATATGATATGTGTGTGTTTATTGGGTAAACATACTGATTTTTTATAAGAGAACTCAAAATTATCTTGTTTTCACTTAATTTTTTGAGAATTTCACACATGCATTTATCTAATTGCCAACCACTCTGTCTGCTACTTCAGTTCATCCTGTATGATTGCATGTAGTATTTATGAATGTATGTATGCATCTACAAACAAACACACAAACACACACACATATATGGTTATATACATTGGCTATACATATGTATGATAAATGTATGATATATAAACTCTCATGAGGCTTTCATACTTTCAGATTTTAATATTATAACTTTCTTTAAAAATTCTCAATATGAGGAAATGATAACTATTTGAGAAGACAGATATTGTTGAGATCATTACAATTTCAAAAGTTGTATGCATGTCATTTTGTGATATGCTCAATATCAGATAAAATTTTAAATCTTGAAAAATGAAAAATAATAGATTTTCCAACAAGTTTTTATAAGTGGTTTATACTTTTCATATTTTTTCTTTACTTGGATATAAATATTTCTTATTCATCTTGGCAATTCTGTCTGATATAAGATGAAATATCACAGTAGTTTTAGTTTTCATTTTCTTGATGAGTAAAGATGTTGAACATTTTTAAAAATGTTTATTAGCTATTTGTGTTTTCTCCTTTGAAACTGTGTTTAAATATGTGCCCCATGTTTAAATTTTTTTAATATCTAGTGTTTTAGTTCTTTCTGGAGGTATATACTAGCTTTCTGTTGGATGAATAGTTGGTAAAAAATTTTCTCATTCTATAATATGGAAATTTGTGTTTGATAATGTCTTTTACCATAGACAATTTTTTTCAATTTTCTGAGTTCCATTTATTAATTTTTCTCTAAGTACCTATGCTAATAATGTTCTGTTAAGTATTTTCTTATGATAACTAGTACTCACTTTCTTGTTTATCATATTCAGCATATCTTGTTTTATGTCGAGCTCTTACATGCTTTCCGAATAAAATCTTGTGCTGTGTAATAAGTATCAATTTGTTAAAATCCATTTACATTCAACCATCTAGTTCGACCATATTATTTTTTTGTGCCTTTCGTGATAGTGTGCTTTTCTGGCTTCTTTGTCAAAACCCATTGTCCATAGGTTTGTGATTTCATCCAGGTCTTCAGTTCTATTCCACTGAACAACATGTCTGTTTTTCTGCAAATAGTATAATGTTTCAATTATTATAGCTTTGTGATGTGATTTGAGTTTGGGCACAATGAAAAATCTAGCAGTTCCTTAATGATTTAAAATTAATTTTTAACTATTCTGAAATTTTATTTTTAATTTTATTTATTTTATTTTGTGTGTGTGTGTGTGTGTGTGTGTGTGTACTTGTGTGTGTATGTGCATGTGCTCATGCACATGTGAATGTGTGTGAATGTATGTGTGTGTCTCCATAAATATGGTAAATCATCCCTGCTTCTCTGGGATCATATCTACTTTATCATAATGTATTTTCTTTTGATCTGTAATTAGAATAAGTATACAAGTATTTCATCAAGAACTTTTGCATCTATGCTCTTAGATAAGACTGGCCTGATAATTCTCTTTATTTGTTAGGTCTTCATGTGGTTTAGATAGCAGGGTAATTGTGGCCTTATTGAGAAAAAAATCTTTTTGTTTCTATTTTGTGGAATAATTTGAGAATTTCTAGTGTTAATTACTCTTTGAAAATCTAGTTGAATTCTGCAATAAAACCATCTGGCCCTTGGGCTTTTTTTGGTTGGGAGATTTTAATTTTAATTACTGCTTTCATTTCACTGAGGCTTATTGGTCTGTTTAAATTTGTAGTCTAAACTTGATTTTACATTTGTAGGTGATATATATATATATATATATATATATATATATATATATAATTATTTATTTAAAAATATTTTTTATTTTGTTGAATATAGAATTTTAAAGCGTGTCGATATTATTCTCTGAATTTCCTTGAAATTTGTGATTATATAACCTCCTTTCCTCAAATTTTGATTATTTTAATATTCTTTCTCTACATTATTATTAATTTGGCTAAGCGTGAGTCAACCTTTTCTATCTTCTCAATGAACCGTTTTCCTTTCATTGATTCTTTTTATTGTGTTTTGTTTGTTTCTTTCTTTATATTTTATTAATTTCAGTCCTGAGTTTACTTCTTTCCATCTACTCTATTTCCATATATTTCTTCTTTTTTTTTCCCTAGATCTCTCTATTGTACCCTTAAATGGCCAATATGAGATATGTCAACTTTAAAAAAGTAGGTACTTCATGCTATGAACTTGCCCTTAGAACTCCATTATGTCCCGTAAGTTTGGGTATATTGACTTTTCATCTCCATTCTATTGTAGTCTTAAATAATTAGCTAAGTTTATAATACCAGACATGAATCCCTCTATATTGTAGACCTTAAATCCAATTGCATAGCTTTTGGAAACCCTCAAATCTGTGTGTGTAATTACAATATCATTGGGGATATCATGTTGAGATAGTCATTATTGTTGTCCACAGACCATATTGGGAATATTGTTCACTTTTCTCCCTATGCAGTATGCATTGTATTTCAGCATATATCAGAACCATATATATATATATATATATATATATATATATATATATATATTTCAGTTCCTCTTTGCCCTGCATATATGATATTTTCAAAAATAAGTCTTCAAGACCAATAAGGAAACCCAGGGCAATAATAATAGACTATATTGTTGTTGTAGGAGGTTCTCTTTGATTCCCTTTACAAACACAAAAGGATGATGCTCATGGCTGACATTGTGGTAGTGTTAGATATTTTATGGGGAGCCTATGGAGAGCCTTGTCATACCAAGTAGCATAACTTCAAAGAATAATTGTCAGTTTTTCGATTCACTGAAAACGCTAAAAGTCTTTTGTCAAAGCTTCGAAGGTCCAATTAGATTTACATAACTATCTGCTTATGACATTATGATAAGATAATTAATCAAAATGGGCTGAAAGTGGACAATGATCATCTGGAATACTACAAAAGTCAAGGATGTAGATAATGACAGCTGTTACTAAATGTGAGCCTTTTTACAAAAGCCATGTATCTCTAATTACTATTGATTTTAAGTGGAACATATGTTAATATTCTAGTTGCTTTACTCAATTAGATGTGTTACCAAGGAGATAAAGTCTCAAAGCAATATACATTTTCAATATGAAACATTTCCCCTAGCATGAACATTAAATTCAAAATATTTCTTTAAAATTAGTAAATAATATCGAATTATAAAGCATATACAATATATGAAACTTGTTAAAAAGTGCTAAAAGCCTAATTATTGGCTTAAAAAACTATCACTAACTAATAGATAAATCTAAAGAAGAGAGAATGAGGAAAAATAAAAGTTTAAATTAAGAAAGAAACATAAACACAACTCTTGCAGGAGCTTTTCCAGTCTGTACAAGAGCCAAGTTATTAGGTCCAGTTCTCTATGGCGCCGTCTTTCTTACTCCATGTTGCCCTGGTGTTCTATGCTGTATCTGTGGTTGTTATGTAGTTACAATTTTGACTTGTTGCTTTTGCTGAGTACAGTTTTTACTCCATTCAGCCTTTGAAACATGATGATGTACCTCTTAAGCCAGGCCCTTTGTACTTAAAGTGACTGTCCAATTTTCCCTCAACAACATCACTGGGGATACTTCTCCTTGTCAAATAAAAATTTAGTTAGTTCACTGAATGTGTACTCTCATATCTTCTTCAGTCTACCTAGTGCTTGTATAGCAAATTGAGGCCTGTGCCCCACTCTGTGAATGTCCTCACCCAATGTCTTTATGATAATATGTAGTATGAGTTGAATGAGGGTTACATATCTGTGTATTTGCAGGTTTTTAGGATTATATTGTGAATATATAAATGATTTTCATTAATTAAAAAGTATGCATTAAAGCATCAGAGGAAAAATAGCATATCTTCCGAATATGATTGCAAGTTCCTCAAGAAGTAAGGAGCTTACTAGCAAGGTAAATGTAACAGTACAGTTAGAATTCAAATGTCATGGGGGCTTCAGGAAGAATATGACAAACAGTTTGTGAGTTTTGCATGCAAATGGATGGAACTAAAAAGTATCATCCTGAGTGAAGTAACTCAGACCCACAATGACACACATGGTATGTACTCACTAATGAGAGGGTATTATCTAAAACATACAAAATTCTCAAGATACAATCCACAGAACTCAAAAAGTTTAACAAGCAGAAGGGTGCAAGTGAGGATGCCTCAATCTCACTTGGAAGGGAAAAGAATATAATCGTGGAGGGCACAGGGAAGGAGGAACCTGAATGGGAAAGGGGATCTGAAGGGGAAAAGGAGAACATTTTCATGTACGGGGAGGAAGGGGAAACAGGAATGAAGCCCCAAGGGCCAGTAGAATGAACAGAAATTTGCAACCTTGGGTGATGGGAGTTGGTGGGGGCACTCTAGAAAGTACCAGAAACCTAGATGGTGAGAGATTCTCAGGATTCAAGGGAAAGGACCTTAGATGAAATGACCAACAGTGGGGAGAAGGAATTTGTGGAGTCCACCTCCATTAGAATGGTCATACAGTGGAAGGATGGTGTTGCAGTCCCACAGTCAAAAATTCTGATCCAGAATTGCTCTTGTCTAAAAGAACTGCAGGGACAAAAATGGAGAAGAGTCTGAGGGAAAGAATGTCCAGGGACTGGCCTAATTGAGAATCCATCTCAAAAAGAGGCTCCAAGGCCTGACACTAATACCGATGCTACAGTATGCTTAAAGACAGCAGCATAGCAGGGTTGTCCTCTGAGAGGCCCAAGAAGTGTATAAGTATCTGAGACAGATGCAGATACTTACACCCAACCATTGGACTGAAGTTGGAGACCCCTGTGCTTGAATTTGCTTTTGCTGAAAGAAAATGAGGAGGAGGACTAGCCCATAGGAAGATTAGTAGCCTCAACTAACCTGTACCCTTGAGATCTCTCAGACATTGAACCACCAACCAGGCAACATATATGAGCTGATCCAATACCCCCTGACACATATACAGCAGAGGGCTGCCGGATCTGGCCACAATGGGAGAAGAGACACCTAACCCAGGTGCCTCTTGAGACTTGAGACTTGAGGCCCCAGGGAGTAGAGAGGCCTGGCAAGGGGTGCGGGAACATCCTCTTGGAGACAGTGGGAGGAGGAATGAGATGAGGAACTATAGAAGCAGGAACCAGGAGGGACCAATGGCTGGACAGTAAAAAAATAAAAGTAAATAAAAGAAAGAATTTTTAGTGAATTTTTACTAACCACTTAATGTTTATAACTTCAGAGTAGTAAATATCTTAGATAATTTTAGATAAATTTAATAAAAAGTAACATAATATATAAAAGCAGGAAGTATAGTTCATACTAAATTTTATCAAGAGCAATAAGTTGCAATCCATTCTCACATAATCTGCTATTTTCTTTCTTCTGAGCCACACTCAACTGGACAAAATTTGATTTTGCCATCTCTAATACTCTATATTCAAAAAGATTACTATTCTGTCTTTTACAAAATTGTTTGTTATTTTAAAAAAATACTGTCATCATACATGGTACTTTTGTAGGTGCTGCCGAATTTCACTTCTCCTTGTATTTTTGAAAGATTATATTCACTCCAGATCATTCTGAGAAGATGCTAATTTACAAACACAGCAGAAGCAAAGCAGACCACAAGAAACTGCAAAGGCACATCACAGAGGGTTGCCCCAAGGCAGAGAGCAGCAGAATGGGTTTTACCTTGAAAATTTTAAAAACAGGTTGTGAACATTTGTGACTTAGGTATCATATCCCCAAGGTAAATTGATCTGTTTTCACAAACCCTCTGGGATTGTAGCACCCTTTTAGCACATTTCTTCCCAAAGTACTTCTAAAGACCAAGTATTTCTCAAATAGAAGGGATACCAAAATGAAAGCAGTATCATGATATCATGCTGTGAGGATGCAGTCCATTTGTTAGTGTACATGTGTAGGCAAATGCACTGGTTGCATTTGCAACCTTCCTAGCTGTAGTTTTCTTGAGCTAATTCATATTTGACTCCTTACTTTCTGATCGGTTTGGGATGCTGTCCTTTCTGGAATAGGCAGAGTCTTTGTTAAGAGCGTCTCTCCCTACTTAATCTGTTGCAATTCAATGCATTAGATGTAACAATATGGGAATGGACCACAGTGCCTTCCTCTGTTTCTAGGATATGTGATGGGCAGGGGTCATGATAGCCAGCCAGAGCACACCCAGACTGGCTTTGTTGTATTCTCCATACCTTTATAAGTTTAGCTATCTCATGGCACCTGCACGTCCTTTAAGATTTTATCGCTAGTACTCCTAACATTACTTTTCTATTGTTAACATTTTATTTTAAAATCACACATTTGTTTTCACTGGAGCAATAGTAGTTACTTAAGGATGCTGTTACAAATGTTCATTTACAACTCTCTCCTGTCTCCCTTGTTTTTTCTCCTGTGAGTACCATTTGTTCCTCAGACAGCTTCACTACTATTTCATGATGCATATACATACACGATTTTATGTGTTTCTATAAAAATGCAAGAATGATGAATAAAAAATATATTTGTCTGTCTGAATTAACTCAATATGATTATCTTCAATTATATCTATCATCCTGAAAATACCTAATTTCAGTATTGCTGAAAATAAAATGTTTAGATAGAATTCAACCACTATTGTTGGCAAAAACTGATAAAGCACCCAACACTTGGGCTGATATCACCAGAGGGGTCTCCTCTGAAAAATTTGAACTGCCCTGTTCTTCTTTCTTGAAGTTATAGACTACTGTCTTTTAGGGGACTTCTATTTAGTTAGATTTTTTTCTGTAATTATTTCATAGATGCTATAAATAAAAGCTTAATTTACAAGAAATTTTAATTCCCATTTACACAAACTGTCTTCTTGACATGTATGTATGGTGGTTTTGATCCGTTCTCTTTCCTTTCCTTCCCTTCCCTTCCCTTCCCTTCCCTTCCCTTCCCTTCCCTTCCCTTCCCTTCCCTTCCCTTCCCTTCCCTTCCCTTCCCTTCCCCTCCCTTCCCTTCCCTTCCCTTCCCTTCCCTTTTCCTTCTTTTTCTTTCAAGACAGAGTTTGTCTGTATAGCCTTGGCTGTCTTAGAACTTACTTTGTAGATCAGGCTATCCTTGGCCTCATAGAGATCTGCCTGCCTCTGCCTTCTAGTTACTGGGGTTAAAAACATGTTCCACCAATGTCTGGTTTGATCATTTGTTTTTAAAAACTTTTTTCCTCAATTTCATTGAAAATTCATGAGCCATCCCAAATCAGAGTATCTATTATCTATTATCTTTTACTTTAGCATTGCTTACATGGAATATGCTACATATTTTCAGATGGAAATAAAAATAGTCTACAAACTCAGTCTTAGTAACATTAAAGGCAATATTACAATATTATTTCAATTTATAGTTTATTTATATAGTTATTATATCTCCATTTGATAATCTTTACTCAATGGTTGTCATATTTGTAGCTAAGCAAATAAAGATCATATTCAGTCATTTTTATTTTAAATTTAAAATAGAAAAATATTTTGGTTCAAGGATATTTTAAAATATGGTTATACATGAAATACAGCACAGACATTTGAACATACTTTGCATATCTGTACTTGAATTTTAGCTAGGGGCTCCCTATGTAACTTAGCAACCCTACTATGTCTTTAAGTTCAGGAATATATGCTGAACAAAGAAAACAAGTTTTGAGAAGACAATATGTAATTCAAAGTCATTGCATATATATCACACAAAGTAAAAATTTAAAAACTGATAAATATAAAATTAGAATTAAAAATAAATGAACATATTATTAAACAAAAACAGAAATCATAATATTGAGTAAATTTAGGGATATAAATATAAAATTTATCAAAACAGAAACAAATTTCAAATACTCTGATCTAGGAAGTGGGTCCTAATACTCATAAACTCAGGAAGGCAAGTAGGAGAATTCCTGTAAAATGGCAGGGTGTCAAACATTTGAATATTATTATGAAGTAGTTACATTAGTTAATGTGTATTTTAAGAGGGCTTTTCTTTTCATTAGCCATGTTTAGTTATAAGGTAGTGATTATGCATAAACTGGTAGACAATTTTAACTAGGCATGTTTATATTGAAAACAAATTTAGGTAAAGCCATCATGATTAGCTTCTAATAAAACTTTATATGACCTCCCACCTCCACAAAGGAAGCCAGAATCTTTAAAACCTGTATCCTTGGAACATTCTATTTTTACATTTTGGCAAGGATATTTTCAATACTTTGCTATATTTTACCTTTTATACACTTTGTTTATTACACATATTATTTTCATAATTTAGTTTTTCCACATATACTCTGAGTTGCTATAGACACATTTTCTGGTAGTTTCTTTTACTCTTAACTTTTTAAATCTTATGATATCCATATACTATAAATTAGTAACTGAATATTCATTCTGAATTATTGACAAATCTGTCAGTACACTTTTTTTTATCTCCACTTGTACTGAAAAAAACACACACATAAAAATTTCTAGGCCTCATAATTTCATGCTTTGTATAATTTCTTCAGGAAAAAACTTTGAGACAAGTTAGTATCTTATGTGTAATAAGCACTGAATATTGTGAAAATTTATTCAAAATCATTTTATTTGCATTCACAAAGAATAACAAGAAACTTTAAAAACTTAGTTTTGGTTTTATGTCCAGATGAGAAGCTGAATATCACAGCTTAAGCAGCTTGCACAAAACTACATAGAGGAAATAAAATTTAAACATGAGTTAATTCAAAATATTTAGACTTGCTCAAAGCTGTCTAATCACAGTGATTGCAGATACTAGGAAAAAATGTAAATGTATCTTAATCTTAAGAATCCTTCAGAAGTTTTGCAAAGCTTTAAAAATCATATAAAACAATCTGGGTACATAGCTCAGTCAGTTAAGTGGTTATATCTCTGTTGAGTCCCCCATCCCCTACACTGAACACAGAAACATATAGACACACAAAAATACACAGAAACATAGAAACACACAAAAACATCAAAAATTTTAGTCATGATTTCACAACATGTGTTGGTATTCTCAGTGCTAGGAAGATAGGGATAAAATGTTTGCAAGGCAATCCAGTATACATTGAAGCTCCAGCTAGTACTACTATACAGGATGTGAATTTGTCCTAAGCATCTGCATTGTGCAGCTCCAATAGCCTGTAACCCTAGCTCTAAGAGATCTAATGCTCCTTTCTGCCCTCCACATCTATTCCTGCACTAGTGTGCAAAGTAGTGTGCAGGCACACACACTTGTATAAAATGAATTTTTGCTAAAAGTCTTTATATTGTAGATTTCTATTGTAGATGTCTTCTGAGTAACAAGCAAGTTTTTCTGCTGTTCTCTCTCCATTATATAGCAAATTCATTTACACTTGCATATACATATACACTTGCACACACAGAAACACAAACAAACACACAAAGCTCAAAAATACATATGTGCATGCACAAACTTAAGATGCAGAACAATTCTAACTTGGGCATTTTAATTTATTAATATTAGACAACTGCACAAACTAATAATTCTTTTTTTACCTTTTTGTTTTTGAGATTATAATAAAATGATTTACCTACACTCCTTTCAATTGCCTGTTCTTGCTCTTTTTCAAATTCATGACATCTTTTTCATTAATAGTGCATATGTGCATATATGTATATATGTTTATGCATATGGATATACTCTCATATAACCTACTAATTTTCTATCATGTTAATTTTATGCATTTTTTAATGTACTGCACAAGTCTGTGTGCTCTTCCCTAACGATAGCTATTTCTTTCCGTCTTGTTGTGAACCGCAATACCCGACACTTGGAGGCCAAAATGTCGGACTGCTCTGTCAATGTTGGAACCCACACTGTCAAAAACCTTTGAGTCTAAACTGCTAGAGCCAGCAATGCCCCAAGCTGCTCTGGTCCAAGGGTTGGGGTTCAGCAAGATAGAGAGTGAGGACAGACTCAAAGAATGGAAACCAGACAGAGTGTGATTCAATCCCGTTTATTCTTCAGTCTCTCTCTTCCTAGTCCAAGTCCCAAGTATTGAGTTCCTAGTCCCTAGTTCCTAATCCCTAGTGCCTCCAAGTTCCAAGTTTCCAGTTCCATGTTCTAGTCTCTAGTCTCATTCAAGCACAAGTGTGTAAGCCTAGTTGTCTGTCTCAAGTCTCAAGTGCCTACTCTGAGTTCTCTTTCCAAGTCTCGATTGTCTACTGTCTAATTCCAAGTTCTTCCTCCAAGTGCCAAGTGCCTAATTCTTCTTCTGAGTTCTCTAGTCCAAGTGCCTAATTTCTAAAGTCTAATAATAGTGTCTAACAATCTGTAGTTTTCTTCTGTCTGCCTTTTATTTGTCTCACTTCTAAGCCACGCCCTTAAGTCACACCCTTAGGTCTTATCTCTAAATCACATCTTTAAGTCTCACACACCCAAGGGAAAATCCTGGGTATCTAAAACAAGATGTTATCAGAGTGTGCTCAGCTGTTGTAGACTATTGTAAACAAGTCTCTTGTCAGGGTATATAGCTCAAGATGGCTGCAAAAATGATAGCTCCCCACACAGTCTCCGCATTTCTTATATTCCTGTAGATCTTTGTTTAGGGTTGAGGCATCATGCACTTTCCCAGTCTTTGGCATTCCCATTGGTGTATTTCTGGTTTAGCTTATGTTTTAGCAGTTACATTGGGGAAGATTTTTAATGGAGGGTTTAGTTTCTGATGTTCCTAGGATACACTGTGTTATACCAAACTTCCTGATTCTCTGGTCCTTACAATCTTCTCACTCCTTCTTCCACAATGTTCCATGAGCTTTAGGTGTGAAAATGTTTTGTAGATGTAGACTATGCTTCATAACTCTATATTTTGTTTGATCTCCATAATGCTCTCCATCTCTTGCAAAATAACTTTGCTTGATGAGGCATGAAGACTACACTTATCTGTGGGCATAGGAGCAAATATTTAGATTGTTATATTCTTTAATTAAATTGACCTAGTAGCTCATTTACTCTTTAATTAACACAATACAGTATATGTTATGTGTGTACATATGAATATATGTATATATAATATATATGAATATATATATCCTCATCTCAGAATATTATATATATGTATAGTTTATATCATATATATTTATAATAAAAACATAATCTATAATTTTAGATTATAAATATATGTTATGTTATATATAACATATATTATAAATATGTATTTAATTTGTATTATATATAATTTCTTAGTAATATTTTGAGAGAGGGATGTATTTGAGAAATTTGTTCAGGATATTGAACTAGCTGGTGTGATTTTCTGTCATGCCCAGAACTCATTTATATTTAGCAAAATAATTATAGTGAGAATAGAGATCACATATGGGCAAACCTTTGATACATAGAGAGTGGAGTTACAGTTGTAACTCATGTCTCTTAAGATGAAAAGCTAAAATTTAGTCCCAGAACTTCAACTTCATTATTCTGTTAGCATGGATTCTGAGTTGTTACTATGTGGTTCTTCCCTTCACTTTTCATAAGTCTGAACACTCTCAGGATTCTGTAATAATTATGAAGCTGCCAGCATGTCCCACATACTTTTCTGTATTATACAACACAACATGTGCTGTTGTTTGTTGGTTTCTCTTACCTACAAACATATGTAGAGATGCCCGAGGTCATTGTCTGACACAGGATCTCCCACTTAGACTTGGTACTCACAGATTTGACTATATTGGTTGGGCAGGAAGCTTCTGTCTTGTCATACCCTGCCTCATACAAAACTAATAAGGATCAAAGTCAGGTCCTCAAACTTACATAGCAAGGACTTTACTAACTGAACAATCTCTCCAAACACTAGTTCCTAATTTCTTATAAAGAAAAAGTGTGTACTTTCAGAGATAGAAAAATTGGGATTTTTCTGATAACTTATAGTATCCTGGTAACTACTTTTCATGATTGAAGATAATAAAAGCAATTTTTGAATTTTTTAAAGTGAAAAAATAAATTACAATAAGAAATTTAAATCCCAGAAAATCACTATTTTACTGGAAATATTTCATGCATATAGATATGTAAAAAACTGTAATGATCTTATTGTTTCTAAAATGCCTAATTGCCAATAGCTTTTCACTGATCAAACTACTTAAGATTAGAAAAAGTAACCTATTCCATAATTAGGAATGAATAGTGAAATTAAGAAATCTCACATAAAATATGAGAATAGCAAATGTGTAATATATATGACAGAATATTTTATATTCACCACTAGATTATTTGACAAAGAAAATTAAGTGTATCAGATTATAAATTTTACTTTTTATTCTGTTAAATATACATGCATAAAACCTTTACACTTTAATAAAATCGGCACATTTTAATAGAAAAATGTGTATTTACTGAAATATTTAAACATTTTATTACTTGTAGTCATTTACAAGGATACACGGTATAATGATATATTAAAATTGTATATATTCATGAAATCAGTACTGCACAAATTTGTAACAGTACCTCTTGGAATCAAATTTTCTATTATTTTATTTTCATCTGTTTTTAATATTTTCTATTTTTCAATAAGAAATCTACTTTAGTTTTACATGAAAACATTTCTCTTCATTTCTGAAGGGTCTGAGTAAATGTTTTCAAAGCAATATTCTTAGGGCTGAAGAAATGGCATAGAAGTTTAGAGAACCTGCTGCTATTTCACAGAACTTGAAATTAGTTTATACTACTGAATTTTGATAAGTTTGAAGGCTTGCAATCACCTACAACTTATGCTCCAGGAAACTTAGTGCTCTTTTCTGTGCTCCACAGATACCTACATACACACACACACACACACACACACACACACACACACACACACACACAAACACACATACACATAAATAAAATTGAATGTTCAAAACAACCTCTTTTCTTTCATCTTGTGAATTCTGAATATTTATTCAAGTCCTTTCTGTCAAGGTATATAAATCATTCTGAGAGCAAGATTGCTAATAATATCTCTGATGAAAATGTTCTCCGTGGAAAGTTGATATTCTTCTCTGTTGGTTATTTTGATTATAAGATACCAAAGAACAGAGATATTTAGTTCATGTAACAACGCTTCATAGCTATATATTTATGTATCTATGAACACACAAAAAAGTATATTTTCAAGCTTACAGAAACCTCAGGTTTTGCTTATGAGTACTTGGCAGTGCAATGGGATAACGAAACACTATGCAGCTAATTATACATCTCCATGAATTCCTGCCTTATTAAAAAGATCCTCCTTTTCTTTCTCTCTTCTTTTCTTGCATTACATGGTGCTTAGGTCAAAGCTACCCATTTTAAGAAAATGCACTCAGTTCACATTTTGCACATTGTAAGAGTTTCATTCCACTGTGTCAGCATCACTGTTTTGTCATCTTTGAATCTTATAAAAAAATTAAATGCATACTTTCTTTTATTTCTGCTCACTTCCTTCATTTTTAATTAAGAGCAACTCAGTAATCACAATCAAACTGACAAGATTTTGTAAAATCAATATTCAATTTCAACAGATTAATTTCATTTCAATCACATATTGCCATTTGTGTAAAGTAGAAAAACATATTTCTTTGGCATCACCTGTTTCAGATCTTATCGTTGGCAGGTTAAAAAGATATTACAGTTGGTAAAGCACCTGCTACACAACTTTGAAGACTTGAGCATAAGTCTGCAAAACTCAGGAAAAGTGTAGGCACTCACAGCTGCTGACCTGTAATCTCATTTAGTACATTTTGAAAAACATTTTAGTTTAGTACAACAACATGCAAATTGCAGAGTTGATAATACAATAGTGCAGAAGTTCAAAACAAAACAAGGACTACTGTGTATGCCTTGAGGGCTGAGACCAATAGAGGCATCCAAGCTAGACAATGCCTCTATCTCCAAGTTTTAATTCCCTATACTGTTTCTTTTTCATTAATTCATTTATATATTTACTTTTCATCCCTATCTCAGCTACCCTCATAGTCTCCCTTCACATATCCCCTTCTCTAATGTCCCTTACTTTTCTTCTCTGAGTAGGACCCTGCCCCTGTAGCAACCCACACTGACACATGAAGTCCCTGAGGACCTAAGCACATCCTCTCCTACTGACCCATGGAGGCTAGACAAGTCAGTCTAGTGAACTGTTCCCCAGTTGTCTGTGCCTCTGCGTACGGTAGGTATATTTATAACTACCAAGTGCATTTGCTCAGATACTCTTGGTAAAAGTTATTGCAGCAGAAATCAGTCCTCTACATCTTGAATAGATATTCAAAAATATTAGTAAAATTGAGGCTCATTTTCTGAGATTTTATAGATAGATTCATAAGGCTATTAGACAAAATAGCTAATAGTTCTTGAATTGAAATAAAATAAATAGGAACAACCTTATGTTAACAACCTGACCTTTTTTATGATGGGGGCATATAACAAGCCTACAGTGTTCATAATATCATTGTAAATTACCTGAACTGGGTCCATTTATGAAGCATCATTAAAAATAGTTGTAGAAGGAATGACGAATGACTAAGTTGACCTTCAAGTTGATATGCTTAAGAAATGGCACTTTCTCTATTAAGATAGTTTAGATTTTGAGAACAATCATTGGAGTTAAGTAATTTGCTACTACAAAACAAAAAAATTCTTTCTTCATATCCTGTGAGAATTATCCTAGAGACCACCTACTATCTAACATAGAGTATTAATACATGAGTATTAATATAAGGGCTAGTCAGCATAGTATCACACTAGATGTCAAATCAGGTTATATAAGAAGAATCCTGAATAAATTTATGCCCAACATATATATATATATATATATATATATGTATATATATATACACACACACACAGAGTATATAAAGAAATGTTGAATCTGGGAAGTTTGGGGGCTT
>JANHMN010000011.1:43823813-43947845 GCA_030674055.1 Rhabdomys pumilio
CATCTGCTAATTGGGTTCACATAGTCCATCTGCATAGAAACTCTAGGTAAGCAAGCAAAACTATTCAGATAAAAGTTTCAAGCAGTTTTCAATCCCTCAGATGCTTGGCAACACTGAGATATATCAGGCAGGCAGAAGCAACTTCAACTGGAACCCTCTAGTGCTCAAAGCTCTATGAAGTCATCTGGTGTTGAGGATCTGTAGTCCTGTGAATGTCAGACTTTTGTGTGGATGTGGGAGTCACTATACCTCATTTGTCTGCCACTACTCTACTATACCATGGCTCTCACTACTGTTGCTTTTGTTTATCTCTGCTGTCTTTTCTGTCTGGTTATTAAGACTTGTTTTGTAGCAATCACACTTTTAACTCTGAGTATCATTTTCACAAGTGACTCTTCTAGACAATCAGGCAAAAGACTTGACCTTTTGGCCTAAGTAGAAATTCTTACCGAGTAATCAAGAGTTCATCAAGGCTTGCAATAGCAACGTCTAGAACAAAATGGTTAAAACAGCCCTGGCTGAGATGGTAACTGGAAAAGCCAGAACAATTAACTGTTGTCTTTTTGTAGTTGTCTCAGGCATCAGTGGAGTGTTCAAGATGGCTGGTGCTGACATAAGGCTTGTCCAGCTGGCTGTTAGGCTGACATCCATTTTCCTCAAGGCAATCAGAGTAACAGTGGAGTCAGCAGCTGCTAATTAGGGAGTCAAATGATCCCATTTGCCAACATCTTTGCTAGTTTAGAGGAAAATGAACATCAGGAGTACTTAACAAATACAAATCTAAAGAACTTTCCATTAACACTAATGGTGATTTTTGATAGATTTTAATAATGTTTTAAGGGCGCTTCAGAGCTGCCTCGTGTTGATGACCCATGAACAGTGAGCCTCTAGAATTTAACCCCCATTGACTGTTGTAAAGTCCCAGATGTGTTGTTTCCTGAGAGAAGCAGCAAAATTACAAAGTGAGACAAAAAACTTATTTTCAAATGAATCTATGTGTCGAAGAGCATCAAGTAATAATAGCTTTTTTTACTTAAAGGAAATTAGGATACTATTCTAGGCTAAATTATAAGAATTAAAAAAAAACCAACAAAAAAAAAACCAACAAAAAAACCTTAGCAAATGTATCAACCAAAAAGTATAGACAGCATCAGAATCATAGCAAATAGCTGTCTCTAAGACCACAATTTATTGAGTTATATTAGGAGTATCTTGTGCTTCCTAATTTCTTTAAAACCTATTTGATCAATAAGTGGTGAAACATGGAAGTTAGGTTTAGCCAGAACAAAGGAGAAAGAGTCATGCCAAAACCACAATCATCTTTAGGTCTCATTATTCAGGGCTCTCCCTAAATAAAGTGTAAATGTAGAGGCTTCCCAGTATTTGTAGTATTCAGGGTATTTAATGTATAAAATACCATCTGAAAATAAAGACACTCTAAGATCTTAGTTTCCTACTTCTCTTTATCTTTTAAACTTCTCCTATTGCTGTATCTGAAACATTAAGCTGTATTGAAGAGGAATAAAGAAAGTAGGTATCATTTTTATGTCAATTTTAATAAAATTCTTTGTTTTTATTTTTTACATAATATTATGTTGAATGTGGACTTGTGGTGAATAATTTCCTTCATTACAGAGAAATATATCTCCATATCCCTTGATTCTCCAGGAATCTAACATGAAGTAACCTTGGATTATGCCATGGAAATTTTCTGCATCTAATAAGATGACAGTATAAATTCTGTCTTTATTTCTGTTATGTGGTGGAGTAAATTTTGCTTATTTACATATTTGAACCATTTTTGCATTTGTCAGTTGAATGCAAATTAATTATGGAAAATAGACTTTTTGATGCATTGCTGAATTTGGTTTGTAAAGTATTTTGATAATGTTTACACCTATGTTCATCAAAGAGATTGGCCTAAAAAATTCTTTGTTGTATCTTTGTCTAATTTTGGTATCAAAGTTTCCTTAAAAGAATTTGAATGTGTTTCTTTTTTTTTTTTAATTTTAAAGACTAATTTGAGGTATTTGTTTTGTTTTTGGTTTTGGGTTTTGATTTCTTCTGCCTTTGATAGAATTTTTTTTACTATATCTGTAACCCCATATTAGGAGGGCAATGCTCCAACTAAGTACTACAGGGTAGCAGATAAAAATACTGTACAAGGAATTTTTTTAATGTGATGCTCAGTAAAATCTGTAGAATGCCAAATACTTCAGGTTATTGGCTACCCCACAAGAATCTGACGGCAAAATCCTTGTTGTTGAAGACACTATATACTTTAGTCACAGTGCATGCTGGTTTGTACCAAGAATCCTTATTACTACATGCTAGTATTTATCATGCTGGACAGCTCTACATGCATCCTAAAGGAGGAGACATATAATTATCAATATCATCCATTTGTGACCCCTTCAACTTTCAGTATCAACTGTCCTGACAAAGAGCACTACTGGGAGAACACTGCTATGAATATTATAAGAGTAAACAATGGCTTCTAAATTTGGTATAAGGCCTAGTTCATGAGCTACAACTAATAACTGGCACTGTTAATGGGTCCAACAACCTCTGATTCAAAAAACTGTGATTCAATTCTGTTAAATGGAGTTAGCAATAAAATGGCTCTTACTTACCTATTGTTTTTAATGAAAATTAATTAATCTCTCAGTTCTTTAAAGATAGTTTTTTTCCCCTGCATTAGTTGGTAATTAAGTCAGAGACCCTTAATGGGTTAACCCGGAGACAGTAAAAAACTAAGGAGTGTTCAACCAAACATTAGAAGTATTTAACATACCAGTCTACACAAGATCAGGAATCTTAGGAAGTCAGAATTTTTTTATTGGATATTATATTTGCATTTCAGATTTTATCCCCATATCCTATCCCCCCCTACCCAGGAACCCCCAACCCATCCCTCCTCCTCCTGCTTCTATGAGGATGTGCTCCCACCTACCCCCACACACACTTCCACTTTCCTATCCTTGAATTTCCCCCCACTCGGTGTCCAGACTTCATGGGACCAAGGATCTCCTCTCCCACCTATGCCCGAGAAGGACATCCTCCCCTACATATACAGATGGAGACATGGGTCCCTCCCTATGTGCTCCCATGCTGGTGGTTTAGACCCTGGGGAGCTCTGGTTGGTTGGTATTATTGCTCGCCTCATAAGGCCACAAACCCTTTCATCTCCTTCAGTCTTCTCTGTAACTCCTTCACTGGGAACCCATTGATCAGATCAATGGTTAGCTGTGAGCATCTGCCTCTGAATATGTCAGACTCTGGCAGACCTCCAAGGAGACAGATATATCAGACTCTTGTCAGCATGCACTTCCTGACATTTTAAGAGCAAAAGGTGTTGGGTAAATTCAAGGAAATCATGTTTACAAATACAACAGGGAAGTTGCATCTATGAATTTTCATGTATTGTGACAGCATGCACAATACATACACCATGTTAAGGTAGACAATATACAGGCATGGAATGTCACCACTGGCTGAATATCTATTGTTTTGCTAACTTCTAGGATACACGGTCAGCTATTTTGTCCTTGTTTTTTTTGGATTGGATTATTTTGTTTTGATTAAGATGGTTCATTATCCTCACTCTTAAGAGTGGGATTTCATGAAGGAAGGAAGGAAGGAAGGAAGGAAGGAAGGAAGGAAGAAAAAAGAAAGGAAGAAAGAAGAAAAATCTAAAAGTTGGAAAGAGACTCTGGAAAGAATTAGAGAAGGAATGGTAGATATTATCAAAACATCGTATAGAATTGTCAAATAATAAAATATTACTTAATATAATTTATATATATATTATATTAAATATTTATATATTTAATATATAAATAAATACTTAAAATAAATAAAGGCTTACATGTACATTTTCTCTCTTAATTGAATGAGAAGCACTTTTATCAGATGTTAAGTTTATAACATAATGTGGGAACCAGGGCATAGAGATATGCAATATATCTGGCATATTTGGCTGATAATATCACAAAAGAAATGAGTGGTAAATACCAACATGCACCTAAAGACACTTTTATGAATGTCAAAATAATAACCATAATAACAGTAATTAAAATGGTTCATAATAGCCAAAAGGCAGATACAACCCTAATGTCTCTCAATGAATAAGTAAATAAACAAAGTCTTGTACATATGGGTTATAGAGTATTATACAGACAAAAAATGTGACAGATAAATGATAACATATGAATGCCCCTCAAATATTTTTATTTTATGAGAGGACTCATCAAGAATGGGGGACAAATATCATTTCATTTCAATTACATAAAATAACCAGAATGTGGAATTTAAAGAGTATATGGAGATACATTTGTCTACAGCTGTATAAGACAAAACTGTTAGAGGTATATATTGATAGCTGATCTTTTCCACATTAGAGTTCTATTTGGAAATCATGTTCTAAAAGAGTCTCTGGTGATAATTGCCCTTATCAATGAATGTACAAGAGTAAGATAAGGTTGTATATTTCAACATTGTAAATTCTAAGTTACACAAACTGTAACTCAATAAATCTGCTAAAAACACATCTGCTATATTTCTATTCAAAGCAACTTACAAAATTATTCAAAAATTACAATATTTCAGTACTATTTTATATTTTATATTTTTCACTATTCCAATGATACTTCTAGATAACATCTAACATATTTTAATAAATTATATCATGTTAGTGCTTAAAACATTTCAGGTATTTTCAATAGCATAAATGATAGGCACAACTAAGACTTCTCTGAGTTGAATACTACCTAACTTCTTCAAATAGTATAGCATATGTTTCACTGATGGTATTGACATGAATTTTATCCATACTCTTAACCTCCAAGGGAATTGCTTCCCGTGACAGCCTCCAACTCCCTGAAGTCCTTATGTTCATGTGACTTTATTGCCATTTCTTAGCAATTCTATGACTGTGTAACTTAATTTTCCACTTGTATTTTTTTACACTTGATTAAGACTCCATTGAGAGACACACACACATATGCTGTAAGAGTCTACCTTTATCACTGTCTGGGTAGATCTACTTATTTTACCTCTACTTATTAAAACTTTCTTTCTATTAACTTCTCATAGTGGGCCATCCAAAAATTTTTCTTGAGGTAAAGTACAGGATCTGTTTTTTTCTTTCTGAAAGTTAATAATGGGTCAGGAGATTCCTCATGCTGCTGGTCAGAGAACTGGTCTGTGTTTCCAGCTACAGTCTGACTGAAAGATGGATGTAACTATAAATAATGTCTCAGTGGTTCCTCATGTAAAACTAATGATCTCAGAATTCAATGTCTTAGAACAAACTCTGTTTTAACTCACTCTATAGGCCACTACATGGGGCAATTGGAGAAAGACTCTTTCATTCAATGCATCTCACAGGCTAGCCTAAAGTCTACCCTCTGAAACTTATCTGATAAAATGTTCAAGATGATTATCTCCCGTTGGCTTAATATAGATGACAATCTGAACATCTGTGTGTGGATTTGGAGGCTGACAGTCTTAGAACAGTCTGCTTTCTTTTATAGTCCTGTTCTTCAAACATTTCATATTCTCCAAATGGCATCTTACATTCACTATCATTTTAGAATGGGGCTCCTTCTACTGTAATCCTTCATCTTCTGTCTCACTTATTTCTCATTCTGTTGGAAAAGTCATGGTGAGTCCAATCCTCTTTGCTTCAGCAGTGTGCCTTTGGCTTTATATCAAGTGTATTCATCTCAGAGTTGAGCATCTTCTATCCTTTCTAAGGCCAAAGCTTACTATTGAGCTTCTCCTGGGGAATTCTTGCAAAGGACATACAGTCACCCAGAGTTCATCTTTAAATGTCCTGTAATCTTTTACAGAGTTTTGAATGGTTGCCAATATTTTCAACAGTAAATTGTAAAGTATATTTTCATGTGTAGAGTGTGTGGATTTTTCTGCTAGAAATATTGAAGAAGTTTTCAAAATAAGAGCTATTCTTTCAGTTTAGGATGAATCTCAGACAGGATCACCATTTGGCAGTGAAACAAAGAAAAAAGTGAATATTTTAGTTATTTTTGGAATTCGTTAGTCATTTTCTCAGACTAATGCATAGGATGTGTTTTTAGAAATGTTTCTATCTCAAATTAAAATATATATACTATAAATTTACAAATGCATTTGCACTTTAATGAAATATCAATATCATCTGCCAAAGCACAAAGATACTGAGGGAGAATTTCCATCATTCTGTTCACTTCTGGTTCTGTGCATAATTGTTAGTGCTTAGTAGAGAATCTTCTGCTGGATGCAGTGACTGAATGAAGTTAAAGACAGGTTATTGAGTGCCACTGTATGGCTGAGTCATTCCACCCAACATTTTAGCTTGGCATTTTGCACGATTGTGACTTTAAGCTGGTATTTCACAGTAATATTTACACATTGGACATCCTCTATAATTTACAATAGATATACTTAACATAATACATATGTTATAAAGGTTAAATGCATAGTGTTTCAATCTTGAGGTGATTTTTGAGTTGATAACAAAACTACTCCCTACACTCGAGATGTCAAGAATAATGCATGGTTCATTAAAAAGCAAAGCAAAATAAAACCATAAAGACACAACCCACAAGCTTTCTTAAAGTTAATGTATTCCTATAGATATTTTAAATAAAATCGGGTGTTAAACTCAACTCCCTTACCTGCAAAACTTATTGTCATTGGCTTTTACATGGAACAACCACTATGATTCATTTTGTGTGTGTCTCACCCAAAATGATTTACTCTTTTATAAAAGGTTAAGCCTGCAAGTGGTTGAGTTTGAGACATGGACACTTATAAATTCCCACCTCGGGAAACCTACAAAAGATGACTGAGTGACATGTACGGAGTGTTATCCACTTTCTACAGTGAGAACACCTGTATGTGGTTAACTGTGGAAAGGTCAAGTGTCTTTAGAACAATAACAAGTAGTAGTTTTCATTTTTGGTGTATTGTAATGAGATGGAATATCAAGTGATTGCTACATTGCTACATCTACTATAACAAATAAGCAGGCAAGGGATCTCTCAAGTGACAAATAATTTCAGTGCATGTGCACTGAAATTATACACACACACACACACACACACACACACACACACACATATCTATATGTGTGTGTGTATGTATGCACACAAAATTTATATAAATGACTTAGAATATTGAAGCATACTTTTCACATAATAATAACACAGACTTAACAGTTTTCTAATAATGCTCTGTTCCTGAGAGATTTTTGTTTTCCTTATGTATGGAAATGAATAAGAATGTATTCATTAAAGTAAATTAGCATATAAATTTCTAGCTCTAAGTAAAACTACTTTCTATTTCTGTACATAAGAGAACAAACAAAAACTGACTTTTCTTTGAACATTGAACCTAGAGTCTCATTCTCTATCTCTGTTTCTTTGTCTCTTTCTCTTATTCTCGTGTGTGTGTGTGAGTGTGTGTGTGTGTGTGTCTAATATTTTAACTTTTTGATCCACTGACTTAGCCAATTGCGATAAGGTAGAATTATATGACAATGAAACATGTAAAGTTACGGTGCTGGATAGTTATTAGGTGTGCTCTTCCCCAGGGAAGACTATTTGTCTACTTCTAATATTCCCAAATTGCCTGTAAAACTTTGTGTAGTGATTCGGCCTCCTGGGTTTTCTCAGTCCTCTTTAGGGTGGTTATAGTTAACTGTCATTGTTTATCTCATACTTAGGCAGTCATGTAGTCAGTCCTGAAAACATACATAAAAGTAACATTATCAGACTTAGTACATTGTATTTATATATTTAGGAATATATATGTATATGCATATATGTATGTAACAACATTTAATGAAACAAGTGTCATGAATTTGAAAGAGGAATAAGTGGGTATATGAAAGGGTTTGGAGGGAGAAAAGAAGATGGGAAAATTATAATTATACCCTGAAATACATGCAAACCTCAAGTTTAGGGCCCTAGTCAATAATTCCTTAAAAGGGAAAGAAAATATTGGTTGCATAAGATGTCTCAAGTAGAAGATTCATACAAATGTAAGTAAAAATTGCATCTCCTTATATTTGAGCGTTCAAAAGCAGATATCTAATGGTAATTTCTATACCACTTCTTTCTCCTTTTCTTTCTCTGTCTTCTGTTTACCAATTCAAATTGCCTAATTCTGAAAGGAATTCTCATTCCTACCATATCAGTAGATATTTAAAAATGAGTCTGTATTTTTTATGAAATATACATTATTTTTAAATTTTAATATTTAAATTTAGTTTAAAAGTTTAAATTTTTAGTCTCGGTAATTTTGCACCTTTCTTCGTCACAAAAAAAAAAGCTATTATAATCAGTCGGACATAATTGAAAGATAATGAAAATATAAAATATATATTTAGATAGTATAATATTCTATTGACTTCTTCTTTATGTAGTCATAATATCCCAAATTAAAATGTTTCTATTTTCTTTTCTTCAATCCTATGTTCAAAGTTAACACTCAATACACTTGTTATTTTCTAAGAAAAATATTTGAATGTATAAATATTATTCTGAGCCTAGAAACATAGCTCACCAATTGGTTATACAAATATTAGGAGCTGAGTTAAATACCTATAATTCATTCAAACAATTGAGTATTATTGCATATAAGCCTTATAGGGGGAAACATGGATTGAACATTGAAACTTGCTGGATACTCATATTGCCCAAGGCTTATTAATGAAACTTTATGAAATGAGTAAGGTAAAGCATGGTGGAGCTAAATGTCAGATAGCATATTCTAGCTTTAGGCATGTTTGTGGACATGCTCAAACTTACACAGATATGCACATACATATATAACACACAAGTACAATTACATACACATATACACATACATAATTGTGAATATGGACCAAAACATGTCCAATATTTCCTGTTGTTAGAGAATTTTGTCTTTAATTTTTCCTGTCTCAATTAGGGTTTTATTGCTTTGAAGAGACAACATGACCAAGAAATCTCTTATAAAGGACAATATTTAATCGTGGCTGGCTTACCGTTCCAGAGGTTCAGTCCATTGTCATCATCAAGCACACAGACATGATACTGGGGAGCCAAGAGTTCTGTATCTTACATCAAAAGCAGTCAGAAGATTGACTTCTGCAGTCAACCAGGAAGAAGATTTCTTTTCTGCACTGGATGGCGCTTGAGACTAGGAGCCTTCAAAGTTGGCCTTCACAATGACATACCTGCTCCAACAAGGTCACACCTTCTAATAGTACCTCTCCCTATAGGCCAACCATATTCAAACCACAACACCTTCACTGATTTGTTGGGAAGAGGGTATTATCTGGTAAAAGAACCAGAAAATGAACATCCTGACCCTGACTTGACTCCAAGCTCCAAGTCTTGTAAATCTCAGTCCTAGTGATTCAACTCACCTATAAGCACCAATCAATGTCTCCTACCATAGGACACTTTCCTGATAAGCTCACTGCCTATGCTCTAAACAAAATCTAGAAAAGCTTCCCCTTTGTCCAGCACTCTTCTATCTCTAGGCTTTATCAGAGGCAGCCACTGTTCTCTTCTTTTTCTCAGTAAGGTCATTGTGTGAGGTGTTTTAAGTGGTATAATTTTGTTGTAATCCTTGGCTTCCTACTGCCAAGATGCCTTTGCTCTGGCAAACACTTATGGATAGCAAGCTTGATATCATATACATTTTTTTCTAGTGGTAGATTCACATTGGAAATTCCTATGTCAGACACAAATATCTCCATGAAGTTTTCTATCTGCTAGTTTGACTAAAGTGGAAGCAATCTGATAGCTTTTCTAACCAATCTGCTGGAATATTATCATTTTCAATCCTTTTAAATAAAAAATAAACTTGCATCACTTTTAAAAAGTGATTTTCACACTTTCTCATCTCTTCCTAGTAACTGAGAACTGAAATCGTTTTTTATTTTAGGAACCTTAGAGCCTTCACATTGTATACCTCCATTAAAATGTTGTGTTATTCTACTTGTGAAAATTTTCAATTCTTTTACTTTATTAACTGTTAAGCAATAGGATTAAGTAAATGTTTCTAAAAGTTATAAACTGCAGTATAACAATTCTAAAATATTGATGAGTCATCAATTTTCTACAACATTAAGCCATGCTAGAAATCAAGGGATCTATAAAAACACAGGAATTTAAAAGATACCTAGAGAATTCTGTAGATGTCCTAGAAAACCTGCCCAAGATCAAAGCAATAATCATTGAGGTTTCCTTCTGAGGAGAAAAAAAAAAAACTCATAAACTGGAATATAGTTTAGTGCAAAGTCTATTAGTGTCAAGACGAATATTTGATTTATTTACACTGTGCCATTTCAATGGAAAAGTATCATCCAGAATTACTAGTTTTTAATTACTTCTCAAGCATTTGCATATGTAATCAACATTTTAGTTTCCACATGATGCCATAACAACAAAAAATATCAGGCTGAGAGGAAATGCTGATTTTGTTGCTCCCTGCAAATATGGAGATGCCGATGCAGTTTTTGTATTTTCCCAGTCCTTATAAATCTTCACTTTCCACGCCTTTGATAAATTTGCTTTTGTTCTTATCCTTTTCTTGGTTCTTTGTGAATTTCACATCTTGTACCCCAATCCCACTCATCTGCCTCTCTCCTCATAAGTGCTCTTCAACCTTTGAAACTCCCCCTCAACAACAAAAAATAAATTCTATAAAAGCTGTAATGTGTCACAGTTCATCAATAGACAGGATGTTGATGTTGGCCAATATGAAGACCTGGATCTGGGCCGAAGAGGTATCTGAATTGGTCATCCCACCAGCTCTCCTGTTTTCATGCCCTCGGGGACAGTTTGTCAGCAACTCTAGTGACCATGGCCAGCTGTACTGGGTTGTTCTGGCTAGGAACAAGGCCCACATTTCCAAATGTCATGGCTGGTGAGGGATATGACCAGTTATCTACTCTCATGTTCAAAGTTGAAAATAATCACTAATAATAAGAACTCAGTTTTGCTCTAGTGGGTTTGCAGGCTGGACAGGTTCTTCTTGTTATAGTTTTCCTTGCTATAAATGCACAATTTTGTCTCATATCTCTTTTTATCCCTAACACTCCACTAAAAGACTCAGTGGGCTGTACCACCACTCTGCCTTTCTGTTCAGAAACTTCCAGGAAGGAATCTATCTTTTGCCACCATCTAGATTAGCAAACCATATATATATATATATGCACACATACACATATATGCCTAAAATTGCACTTGTGTATCTGAATTTGCTAGTAAATCCTAAGTTTATGGTAGTTTTCTGTGGCTTTTTCTGTAAAACTAAAGTATTTTTCTTTATATAATCAATGGTAAGTACTTTTTTAAAAAAAAGATTTATTTATTTTACATATGTGAGTACACTTTGATCTCTTCAGACACACCAGAAGAGGGCATCAGATACCATTGCAGATGGTTGTGAGCCACCATGTGGTTGCTGGGAATTGAACTCAGGACCTCTGGAAGAGCAGTTAGTGCTCTTAACTGCTGACACATTGCTCCAGCTCCAGTGGTATGTTTGTAGACATATAGAAACCACTAAAGTCTATTTAAGTGACCTACTATCTGTTTGGGCCAAGTCTGGGGTTATTTTGCCTCCCAACTGTTGTCAAACACCAAAGAGCTTAGAGAGTTAAGAAGTTAGCTTTAGGACCAAGGGCTCAGAGGAGTCTTATAAGTAATACAAGATTCATTTATCTAGAACCCTTTTCCACTGTTTCTGTTTTGGAAGGTAATGACTTGAAAGAACTTTGAGATAATATGTTAAAATGCTAGGTTCTTGCCTATAGCTAAAGACCAAGGAAATTAATAAAAGAATCTTCAGCCCAGAGTAGATACATGTGCTAGGCTGGGATGCTGGGACGCGATAATTGTGGGGAAAAAAAAAGAAAAAGAAAAACAAAATGTAGGTTTTATGGTTAGCTCACACTTGGGTGTTGGAGAACCCTGCTATTAAGGTAGTAGTCCCCATGACTGAATGGCTTTCTGAACTCAGGGAAAAATGGAAGACTCCCTTTCTCAGCAATGCTTTCCTGTCTTTGCCTGTCTTTGTCTGTAGAGTGTCCGTAAATACAAGTCATAAGAGCAACTTTGTATAGAGCCAATCAACCTTTCCCATTTATTTGATGCTGTGGCCAATTAACCCTTTACATCTGTTCCCTCCAAAAAGCCCTTCTATACCCTATCTCTGAAACAATAAAGAATACTTTTCTTTGTAGAAGTCTGTGGAGGTTGTTCTGCCATATATTAATGCTCATCCAAATTATGTTTGCTGCCTCTCCTTACTTTGTCCTTGCAGGATTGTGCCTAACAGTCTCCAAGGGGAATGGAGGGCTACAGTTAGAGATGAGAAGGGTGTCAACATTTATTTTGATTTATTTATAGTCTTTAAACTTTTGGTTCACAAGGCATGGTTCAAAATTTACCTCCAGAATATCATAAATAAATGAATTATTCTTATTTTTATTAGGACTATGAGTTTCTTACCTCCAGAATATCATAAATAAAGATAGGAGTGTATTAATTTTCCTATTCAAAATTCTACATTTTTTTTTGAATCTGGCTTCTATTTTAGTATCATCAAACCTTTCTTGTGTCTTGAATGAACTTTAAACTTTTTATGTTGTCTTCACAGAAGCAGACCAGCAAGGTGGTTGCACCAGCCACAAGGACCAAGCAAGGAGCAGAAAGGGAGTGCAAATTAAGCTCACTTATCTCCTAACAAACTTACTATTCTGCCCAATATTCTCAAATGCTGTTCTGGCTGGCTTCTTTCTTTCAACATCTGTTACATCTTTTCTCCACCTTCCTTATGATTTTTTGTCATCATAATGCATTTGGAATTAAAATAAAGTGCAGGTATGATATGCTAACGAACTGAAGATCTTGATTTTATCTTTGTCACATTCATTATCTAAAAAACATGTCAATTCGATATTTGTTGCTTTTTTAATGTCTTAATAATCCTAAATGATTATTAATATTAACACTAACAGTCTGACTTCAGGTTTGATATTTTTAACTGTTAGCTATGAGGGCTCACTTATGGAGACTTGATAAGCCTACCATCAGAAAAAACTGCAAGAAAGAAACATTTTCTTCCCTCTGCCTCATTACTGTAAGTCACCTCGTTATGCTCTCTACCACTGAAAGGCTTAACCTAAGCTACCCTCTACTTTTCCTTGCCTTTGCTACTTGGTCCAGATTTGTCTTGTATAACTGCTATTTTCTAGTCTGGCGTTAGAACTGTCATCAAGTTGGACATCCATTGTATTAATGGGGAGGACATCTAATTTCTATCAGTGACTAGAAAAATATTCTCTCCTTGTTCTTGTAATTTCTTCTGTCGACTTCCAATTACTCTAATAACAAGAGATAGAAAGTAACAAGGATCTGGAAAGCAATAGTGCCTCCAGAAATGTAAAACAGTGGCTATAAGAAACACACCTAAAACACATTTTACATTTTCCAGCGTTCCTGTCATGTGAATATTTAAGAAGGATGGTTGAACACTGGCAACATAGAAATGTATGGTGGCTATTCTGATGTGTAATATCCACTTATCAGTGAGTATATACCATGTGTGTTCTTTTGTGACTGGGTTACCTCACTAAAAATGATACTTTCTAGTTCCATCCATTTGCCTACAAATTTCATATAGTCATTGCTTTTAATAGCTGATAAGTACTCCATTGTGTAAATGTACCATATTTTCTGTATCAATTATTCTGGGGAATGACATCTGGGTTGCTTCCAGCTTCTGGCTATTATAAATAAGACTTCCATGAACATAGTGAAGTATGTGTCCTTTTTATATGTTGGAGCATCTTTTGGGTATATTCCCAGGAGTGGTATATCTATATTCTCAGGTAGTACTATGTCCAATTTTCTGAGGAACCACCAGACTGATTTCCACAGTGGTTATACCAGCTTACAATTACACCAATAATGGAGGAGTGTTCCTCTTTCTCCACATCCTTGCCAGCATCTACTGTCATCTGAGTTTTTGATTTTAGCTATTCTGACTAGTGTGAGGTAAAATCTCAGAGCCGTTTTAATATACATTTCCCTGATGACTGAGGAAGTTGAACATTTCTTTAGTTATTTGTTGTCCATTCAATATTCCCCATTTGAACATTCTTTGTTTAGCTCTGCACACTATTTTTAATAGGGTTATTTGGTTCTCTGGACTCAGTGGAGGAGTTAACAAAATGACTGAATAAGCTGAAGGGGTTTGCAACAGCATAGAAAAGACAACAGTATCAACCAACCAGATGTCCCCAAACGCTCCCAGGGACTAAACCACCAATTAAAGGGTACACATGGAGCGACCCATGGCTCCAGCTGAAAATGTAGCAGGGGATAGCTTTGTTTGGCATCAAAAGGTCCTTGGTACTGTGAAGACTTGATGCCCAGTGTAGAGGAATACCAGGGTGGTAAGGTGGGAGTGAGTGGGTGGTTAGCAGAGCATTCTCATAGAAGCAAGGACAGCCCTCACAGGACCAAGAACCACCTCTCCCACCTATGACCAACAAGGCCATTCTCCCCTACATATACAGCTGGAGCCATGGGTCCTTTTCTATGTGCTCCAGGCTGGTGGTTTAGACCATGGGGCCTCTGGTTGGTTGGTATTGTTGCTCTCTCCATGGGGCAGCAAACTTTTTCAGCTCCTTCAGTTTTCTCTCTAACTCCTCCACTGGGAACTCATGATCAGTTCAATGGCTAGCTGTGAGCATCCACCTCTGTATATGTCAGGCTCTGGCAGACCTCTAGGAAGACAGGTATATCAGGCTCCTGTCAGCATTTACTTCCTGGCATTCACATCAGCATCTACCTTTGGTGACTTCTCATGGGATGGATACCCTGGTGGAACAGTCTCCAGATTATCCTTCCTTCAGTCTTTGCTCCACACATTGTTTCCATAATTTTTTGCATGAGTGTTTTGTTACTCCTTCTAAGAAGGACCAAAGCACTCACACTTTGGTCTTCCTTCTTCATGAGCTTCATGTGGTCTGTGAGTAGTATCTTGGGTATTGTGAGCTTTTGGGCTAATATCCACTTATCAGTTAGTGCATACCATGTGTGTTCTTTAGTGGAGGCGAGGGGGAAATGGGGAAATGAGGTAACATCTGAAATGTAAATAAAATATCCAACAAACAAAACAAACCAAAAAAAAAAAAAAAAGAAGCAAGGGCAGGGGAGACAGGATATGGTATTTGCAGAAGGCAAACAGGGAAAGGGGATAATATTTGAAATGTAGATAAATAAAATAGCCAACATAAATAAATAAATAAATAAATAAATAAAAGAAATGTATTGTTGGGATCTAGAAACTATCTCAGGAAAGTACAAGTGAATCTATGACAGTAAGGAGCTAAAGCATTATTAGATCTATAGTATTCACCAGTGGAAGAAAATTACTGTCCATTAAATCCTCTTGTTATGTGCTTCAGGAATACAAATATTGGATTCTTCATTACCATAAACGCTGTTTAGAATTCTCTTTTATTTTTGCTATCACTGAAATTATTACTTTTTCAAACATTCTCTCTCCCTGAATTCTCTCACAGGGAAGTAATACACATGTGCAAAAGGTCAGTTACTTTATGGTTGTTTTCATCTTTTATTCTTATTATTTATTCCTGGTTTCTTGCATAGATGTATACACATTGAACACTGAAGTTACCTCTGCCAGACTTTGGTTCCCAAAAAGCTTAAAAGCATTACCAGACAGCCTGTCCAAAGAGTAAGACTCCCCTCATATCTATATGCAATTACAACCTGTTTCCTCAATATCAAACTGTGTTTCTCATATGTAAGACTGAAACTTATTATTCAGAAAAATCCCAGAAAAATATGGACAACAAATGTTCAGTTGACCTCTTTTTCTTTTGAGGTCAGGGGGAGAGTTTGGATCTGGTATTTTTCTATTTGATTCTTCTAATAAGCTGAGTAATAGACTGTGTAACCATCTACCCACCAGTTAACTCCCCCCCCTTGATCCTCTGTAGTCCCAAGATGACAACAGCATGCTAAGTCTGAGGTACTCTAATACAGCTATGCAGAAGACAATGTTTTGGGTAACTTTTAATGTCCTTAACATCAAAATCATTTTGCATTATAATATTTTTATTGATTTTTTGAGAATTTCACATCATACCCCCCTATTACATACACTTCTCAATCAACTCAAGTCTTCCCCTCCACCATTTTGAATTCCTGCCCCCCCCCTCCAAAAAAATAGAAGGAGGAGGAGGAGGCAAAGAGGAAGATGAAGAAGAAAATGAAGATGAAGAAGAAGACAAAGGGGAAGAGGAAGAGCATGAGAACAAGGAAGAAGAAGACTAAGATGAAGAAGATGACAGTCCAACTATTTGTGTATTTGTGTTGCACATACACTCTATACTCACTGGGGCATGGCCAAGCTCCCAGTGTCCAGCACCTTAAAGAAAACTTAATCCTTCCCCACCTGCACTTCAATATCTTTGTCATAATTTTTAAGTGTTCTGTTTAGTAACTTTTGTATATGCTGCTACTTTGGAGGAGTAGGTAAGGATAGGGTTTGTCACAAAAGCCATCTATGTCCTTGTTTTCCAACTGTGATTCTGCACTTACCCACCAAAAGAGACACTATAATTAGAATCCAATTTCATCATTTCTTTCTTCTTGAAAATTTTATACATATGTATGAATTATGATTGTAATTACCCCTTACTCTCTCTCTCCACCCTTTTCCATCACTATCCATGTCTCTTCCCAAAGAATGTTGTACTCATAAATTCTCAGAAACTATGATTATATGAAATAAGTTTTTGATCCTCTGTGGAGTAAACTGAGATTTCACTTTTACTAGCTTTAGGTCAAGCCAAGGGAGGCACTGTGACAGGGTATTCTTAGAGTTCTCAGACTCGTAGCACTCTTCTCTCTAAAGTTCTTTCAGTTACTTTAAAATAACTAGCAGACACCCAAGGTATAAAAGTTTTCTCCCAGAACTCTAGGCTGTGCTGGAGCAATTATTTTATTGAGACTACATGATTAATTTAATGAGACAGGCTTTCAACTCACTCAGAGTTCACTAGATTTATGAAACTTCATGATACATATTTGTTTGTGAATTGTCATTAAACTGTGCTCTGAGTGTGAAAGGTCTACAGGGTTTCCTATGCTGCCAATATTCCAAAACGGTTCTCATACAAATATATGATATATTGTATTGCTTACAGGATTTAAGGTAAAGTAAATATTTAGAACAAATTTGATAATTTTGAAAATGTTGAAATAATGGAATATTTCCTTTTTACCTCATTATATAAATAAAAACAATGATTATCCCACTTCCAGGGGTGGGAGAAATCTTGAGAGATCACTTGTTGATCTAGCACAAGATCAAGTTTCAATTCCTTGTGTCCACATGGTTCATGATCATATGTAACTCCAGTTCCAGAAAATCCAATGCTCATGAAGTATGTGCACATGTGTGCATATACATGTGTGTGTGTCCATACAGAATACGTTAACACGTTGGCATTATATTTTTTTTAATAGGAACAATAATTCCTGATGAAGCTTTCTCACAAAAACTGATTTATTTGCCCTCATTTCTCATCTCCATCTGATGCTGATTTGCTTTATAATATGCCTCCTTACCTCCAACCTCTCATCAGGGGCACTAGGTAATGTTGGAGAATATTCCATAAAGAGAGCTCTCCGAAGAAGCACATATCACCCAAATAATAAAAATCCACTTGTGGGGCACTTTAGTAAACATGTATAATGGAGAAAAGTGAACAGTTTTCTATGAAACCACAATCATAATTTAAGAAGTAACAAGAGTATTCTTACATTAAATGAAGTAGGAATCACTGGAATAAGTAATTCATAGTCAAGAATGATCTGAAAAAAAAACAGAATAAAAAAATTCCAGAAAAAAATAATCAATTAAATTAAAAATTGTCACTATTCTGTATAGTGAAATGAATCTCAGAGTGACCATCTTCATTGATTAGACAATATTCAGTTTTCTGTGCAGTTTCTGCTCTGGATACATCTCATACCTAGTAGGGACACTATATACTAGTCTCAGTGTTATTACAGTATTTGTGTATAAGCAGCTCTTATCTTATTTGAGTTGCCCCATGAATATCGATGCTTCAAATTCAAAGATATATATCAAAGAGATACTGTAAAGCAATTCTTTGGGGAAAAAGGCTGATTGTAGATATTGGTTGTATATGGAGGGAAAGATTATAGTACTAATATTCAATATTAACTGATGTTTTAAGCATCCACTGAGGGTCTTAAAATAAATATCTCCTGTCCAGTAAAAGAACTATTGCTTATGATAAACTATCCCAAAGAATATCTTCTGCCATAAGCAACCTCTTAAATGTAAACTGTTCAGTATGCTTGAGACGTATAAAAATGTATTCAGACTCTTCACATAAAATTATAGCACTCTATAGACAATTCATTAAGCAAAAGTTTACATATATATATAGTATATAAAATATATATAATTTATGCATATCTCATATATGTATATCATATATATGTATATATGTGTGTGTATATATATACACATATATACATATATATACATATATATATGTATGTATGTATATATATATATATATATATATATATATATATCATGATTTTGGAGAATGATTTAAATATCTCAGGCTGTCCTTGTACTCACTCTGTAGTTGATTCTGGCTATGAACTCATGATTCTCCTCCCTCCACCTTCCATGATCTGGGTTTATGGGCATGTCTTACCAGATGCAGAAATCATTAACTATTTTAAGAATTATTGCTTTTGTAAGTTTGAAAACTGCAGGGAGTACATTCATTATATTTATGAGCAGTGTTTCTTCATTTTCTTCCTTTTTCTCCAAGACTGTATCCATAGAAATATTAGAAAAATCTCACTAGAGAATTTTATTATATTATATTGGCAACTCTTGATGTCATTATACAAAAGTTATTGTGAATTTGCATGAGCAATAAATGCAAATGTGTAGCTCAATGAAATGCTTTCAGTCACATATAAATTGCGTTTTGATTCCAAGTGTTTCATTTCCTTATTAATGTGTGTGAAATATGCCAAAATATAAATAATGAAAAATGAAACATAAACCATTTGAGAACATTAGGCAAATTAGAATTTTACTGTAATATTCTTTCCTGTAATATTTTTTGTTAGTGTATTGAAAATATTATATCAACAGTGTACTTTAAATATTTTAGAAAGACTTTGTCTACCCTGCAACAAACCAAAGTATTTTTATTTATACATAAGAAACTACTGATTTAAAACCTACCAGTATTAATTAGTTTTATAGATTTTATTTATTGTGATTAAATAATTGGAAATAAGTAAGTAATTTTTGATTTGATCAGAAGCAATTTTCATTTTATACTAGACATCAACATTTTAAGGTCCTAGAATATTACTGTTTTTGTTCTATGGTCATTATATAATCTCTTTCATACCTGTAATAAATTCTTTCCTCAAAAGTTCAATAGTGCTTACCATGCCCTACTACATTTATGCATATTAGTTTATTCTATGACATCATCAAGTTTATGAACACACATGATAAAATGAGAGGTGGTATTCTGGGCTCAGGTTTCAATTTATAGAACATGAGTTTAGAATGAAACAACATTATGCAGTAAAACTTCAGTCAACAGCAAAAAGGCAGACCAAGCTTGGTGTCCTTGACATGAGAATGAAAGAAGTTAAACTTCAGATATTGAATAAATGCCTAACATTCTGTACCAAACCAAGAAAACATAGAAACTGACATTTAGGCCATTTAGGCAATGAATAATATGTTACTTGAAGAGACTGGACATTCATTACATTTGAAAAATTAACCAAAATTAATAGCAGACCAAGACATAATTTTAGTAAACTGAACACTAGGAGGAGAAAAAAAAAGCAAGAGCAGTTCTCTTTACATCCCTTCAGAATACACATCACACACATACACACAAACACACACACTTATGCATATTCTACATATATGCACATTATTTATATAATTAACCTGCCCTTTTCTGAATGAAAACATTAATGTGTTCTGCTTTTCAGTGTGAAATTCACTCATTCAGTAAGGGCCTACTGCAGTAGTTACTGTGGTATACACATCAAGTACTCTTACTTTCATGATAGTAGCCCCCCCCCCAAAAAAGAAAAGAAAACAGAAAAGAAAGAAAAAGAAAAAAAGACCCAGTAACATAATAAAGATCAGTATAAAATTATAAAATATATTATGTGAAATTTGCAGGGTGATATTCTGACATTCTAGGAAGTGTTCTAGAAAGAGCTGGATAGTGAAAAATACATCTGACTAAGAGACCTTATATTCATGTGTACACTTTTCAATGCATAAATAAGTTAGTTATATTCAAACCTATATGATAGGGTTGAACATTCTGATTCAATGTTTTTTTGCCCAAAGCTTTTGACTAAAGTCAAAAGACTAAAATCTTCTGACCACACATGCTAATCTTTCATATTTGCTTTGGTTTTAGTGAAAACACTCAGACTTTTTAGAGTGTGACAGTCTCAGCTTACACTGGGTTATTTGGGTAGAACCTACTACAGAGGTCAAGGTGAATCTGAATATTAAATACCAAAGTCTTTATGCATTGGATCTATCATTTAACTGTTGCTTCAAGGACCAATTTATGTATCATTTCATGCTATATTTGTTATAATGTACATGCTATATTTGTTATGGCACACACATTTTAAGCTACATGTAATAATATGGAAAAGACAACATATATAGGCAATTGTCTTCACAGATCTAAAGAAAGAGTAAGTTCAATATGAAATTCAGCCCACAGCACACTGTAGTTTTTCCTAAAGCTTAAAAAATCTAAAAAGAAAAACTGAAAAATAATTGGCTACTAATTCCTCCACAGGGAAGATTGTATGTTATAAATATCTTCATAGACAATAAGGCATTCGATGAAAAATAAACTTTAAATGCTTTGTAAAGAAAAACATCAGAGGACAATCAAATACATAGACAGTTTCAAAACTTTTCTATTATACTGTCTTGGAAATTAAAAAGATAATTCTCCACAAACTCTACCACAGGCGGTTAAGCTGAAAACTCTTGGCACACTTGTAAGTTCTGAGCATGCCATGGTGTATTCACAGAACTTAAGAAATATGCAGACATAAAGCATGAAGTTTATTTATAGTCATATCTGTAATTTGCTTAACTTGAAATGTGTGAGATCAGATGTTAAAGATATGTCTCTATGAGATGGAAAGAATGAATTGTATTGAACCTGAAAAAAAATAAAGCATATTAAAACTAAGGATTAGAAATGGTAATATATAAAGTTGCCATGAATTTTGTTGTCATTTAGACATTGAGTTGTTAATATTTATTGACACGGGTGTTTTCACCTCTCTCATTGATTCCCTTCTCTACAGTAAGCCATCTGTTATAAGCATAGATTTATTTATAAAACACCTTTCATGTGGATAGAGACAATCAGAATCTATGCTGTGGTGACATTTCATAATTCTCTCTGATCCCATGGGGAAGGCTGTCTCACACTGACCTTCAAGTACCTATTTAAAGAAAGCTATTATTGAATTGCTGTTTTTGATAAGGTGATTCCACGGGAATAGTAAAGTTAGAGAAGTGGGTAATCATATTTGTAAAAACATAGGCCTATTCATTCAAAATAAATTTGAAGGAGCTAAGCAATGTCAGTATCATGTTCTCATTTAGGACAAAGTGGTAAGGCCTAGGAAAGGGACATTGGTTCAAAAACCCTTCCTAAACAGAAAACAAAGTTATGTTAATTTATATGTAAACAGAAATCAAGTCCAATAATTTAGGGTAACTTGTAACTATTTAAAAAGTGTTCAAGATTTCTGTGAACATACATAAAGAACTGGCATGTATTATTTATTGTATCTAAATTACAATATTAAATATTAATAGTGTGAGTTAATATGAAAAAATAATGCTGATGAAGTAGAATAGAAATGTCTGCCAAGAGCTTTCCTTCTTTAGTTATTATTTAGTGGTATGAATAAGCTTTTAAAGATAAATGGGAAAAAGGATATAAGAAGAAAGCTGTAGAATGATCCTAGAACAAAAGGAGACACTGCAAAAAACCTTCAGGGTTAAACATCTTAAATTAGAACTCAGATAACTGCCCCAAAGCAGTTTATTACAACCTTTTAAGAAAATTCCATTACAGGTGTAGTCCATATCCACCTACAAGACATAAGCTGTTACTCTAATTAACTTTTAATTTAAACCTCTCTTAGTCAAGAAATAAGTACCTTCTAGCCAACAGTTTTGTAGTCAATTATGTGATGAAAAAAAAAAGCAGTGTACATTTTCTTTTTTCCTTAGATAAACCCTCTAGAAAACAATTGCAAAACAGTAAATGTTTAAGAAGGATATGTGCCTAACTCAATAAGATAGTTGTCTGGATGCACAAAATGTGAACTCTTTGATGGCTTACAAAGAATGCATGCAATTTGGGTTTACTCCTCAGTATCACATGAACTGAGCTAAGTTGTTCATCCTCAATGAAGAGAGGGAAAGGAGAATTAGAAGTTCAAGATTAGCTTCAGCTATAATGTGATTTTCAATTTAGCCTCAGCCACATCTGATACTGAACTTAGAGGAGAAACAAAACAATGAGAGTAAATATAACTAATATATACCACAGCGTTTATTTCAGTATAAGAACAAAGAATAGAAGTAGGCTGAAAATAGATTTTTTTTTTACTTCTTTTTAGTATATTTGTCAAGTAACTAATTGATGTAAAATTTTCCATAGGAATATGATTGATTTGCTGGGTTTTAGCTGGCATAGTTAAAAGGCAAGACTGAAGTAATGAAGACATTGACAGGAAGCAAAACCATATTTGCAACATTAATAGAACACATATTGCTCATTTTATTACTGGGGAAAGTAGTTTGGAAAACTGTTTTTCTGTAAAATCTCATTCAATTTGTCAAAAATCACAGAGAATCTCTGAGACCGTTTCTATCTGTTTCATAGAAAGGCTTCTCTGAGGTGCCATGAGTGCTACATATATCTGTGAGTATATGGATAAATATTAGACTTTAGTTAGAAAATGGAAGCAAGAAGTTATCCTTTATAGGCAATGACCAGGCATGAGTTACTAGGTAGGTTTCCAGTACTAGGAATAAATTTCTTTGCCAGGGGACCAGCTCCAGCAATGGCCAGGTCCCTCAGAGGAGTTAAAGAGTCTGAAAGGGAGGAGTGAGTCAGGCAAGGGGACTTCCTGTCTTACTGACTAGAAGTCAGGGTAATTCTTTATTTATATAGAACTCAGTCGGCAGGGATAGATTCGTGTTGTTCCAAAACAGAGATCACACCATTTTTTTCTTCCCACATGTGTTTTAATATCTCTATCTTGGTCATAAGTTTAGTCATCATTGATCAACTGTGACAAAAGAGATTTATCTTTACAATCATTTTCCTCATCAGCCCTAAAACTCAACTTTCAAGAATCTAGAGGTGTACTTTCCAAACCATGACAGCCCGTTCTCAGGCTGGTAGTTCTTCTGGTTTCAAGGACACTAGACAGAAAGAAAATTGGCAAGGCAGCCTGGGCAGATTGCCATGTCCCAAGCACTATATTATCAGTTTTTAATGGTCAGAGTGTGAATTGTCATTAGCCCCATGAAAACTCTTCAGGCAAAGCTGTTGATGTTACTGTTCAATTTCTGCCACAACACAATGTTTATATCTTTGTAGGATGTAATTATATGTCTGATCTTGGCATTATTTTGTTCCCTGTCATACGATACCACACTGGCCCTGCCCAACCTAACTTTTCTAAGAAAGGGGGATATTAATACTTTATTCTTTTATCATTTACCCACACCATTCTTTGTCGATCAGTATAAGCCCTTGAGCAGGGCAGAGATATCTTGGGAAAGTTTAACTTTGTTGATGTATCTTTTCTTCGAGGGACATATCATATAACGCCCCCAATCTTATATACCACGTAATTGCCCAAACATAGAGTAGGAAGAGGCCTTTAATCTGATCTGCTGCCAACTCCTCTAACTCACTGAATCTTGTTTACCTGTCAACTCTAAACACATGTAAACAACACTAAATGAATTCAGAATGTGTGTGCGTGTGTGTATATATGTGTATGTGTGTGTGAATGTGTGTGTTTGTATAACAAAAATTATTAGAGAAAAAGAGATAATGTATTTGAGAGTGATGGGAAGTACAAGAGGAATTGGAGTAGAAATATAAAAAGGTAAGCATAACACACATGCATGATATAAAGTCTTTTAAAACTTAAAAATTAAATTAAAATATTTTCTATTTTATTAAGATAAAATGATATCCACATTACAATGTTTAGAATAGTCTTAAATTACCCCTTTACTTTTTAGTTATTAATAATAAATTATTATTTAGGATCTTTTGTCTTAATTACAGATGTGTGTGTTACTGTATGTATTATGCATACATGTATCTATACATCTTTATATATATATATGTATAACATATACATATATATATATATATATATATATATATATATATATATATATATATTTGTGACAAGATGATAATTTTAGTAATGAAAATTAAGTTTTACCATGTACTGAGAGGAATAAAGATATTATGACAAAAGACTATATTTTTAGATAAGCCCAATCACTAAAAGCTGATGATTGTTTTTATTAAAGTTGCTTATAATAGTTCTTTTTCAATAGTTAAATTGCAATAATTTAAGCATCTTAATACATACAGCTCCAACTTAGCTTCTGACAGGGAGGAAAGTAATGTTAAAAGTCCACATTTAAAAGGTTCTGATTTGCTTATGTCAGAGTGTTTTCAACTGTTTGTCATTTGTTCTATTATCACATAGGCATGTGTGGGAAACTACGAGGGAATGATTAGCTCAGGTGTGGTCACGGGAGTTGGATCCTGTTGGGCTGTTGTTGTATTTCCACAACTTCAAAGAGACTACAGTTTGGGAATCTTGACTGAGTTCACTCCCAGGCACAGCAGTGGGTGGGCGCTTCTGGGCCTCGCCTGGCGGTGGGGGGAGTTCTCACTCAGTCTGAAGTTCTGAGGGGACAGAGCTCTTGGATGGGGACCCCTGAACAAGAAGGCTTGCAGGGATCGACTGGTTTTAGACTTCTGGGCTCCCAGATGCCACTGAAATCCAGGCAGAGTTGAGACTGGGGGCGTGCCAGTGCGCAGCTAAGAGGGGCAAGAGGGAGAGTTCTGGTACCTCATGGGTGAGAGACTCTTGGTTACATTACTAGCTTGGCAGGATCAGCTACCTTGGTTAAATTGGTGGTCCACATGGCTGGAACACAGAAATGTCCTCCAGGCAGAAAGTTAGGCACAGCAGTGGCAGCTACAGCGGCTCATTAAAAAGCCTTTTCCACTTTCCCCACAGCGGGCCCCAAGAGACACAAGGAAGTCCGTGGTTTTTACAGGCTTTAATTTCATAGTGGATGGTGGATAGATCTGGATGCACACGCCCTGAAACTCAGGGCAGACCTGAGATACTTAGGGAGGGAGAAGAGGGGAGGGTCTGGGGAAGAATGCTTAAGTGACTATATCCTCTGGCCTTCAGGTATCTCATTAGTATGTAAATCTCTTGAGACTGAGGCCTGTAGTCCAACCCTCTACCTGTGCTCTTTGGGAGGGGCTGCATTGCCCTACATGACTGAATGGTGCAGATCAAATGGAGGTCTTCAACGTGTGTCAGGAGCCTGTATTCTGGGAGCATGGCAAAATAGATGCCCGTCCCTCACAGGCAATGCACACCTGTTGGGTCTCCAGGCTATTTCCAGCCAGCGCTTCTACCAAAACCCAAAGCAATCCTCTCACGGTCCCACAGGAAACTACAGTTATAACTAACACAGCAATCACAACACCATACTCTGTTACACTACCGTGCTTGACATTACCCAAGCAGTGTTTCTGGAAATAGCTACTCTTCTTTTTCACTACCAAGACAAAATTCACTGTCTTTTTAATTTCAATTTTTGTCTAGTTATGGATAAGGCTAAATGACATATTCCAATGGTACCTATCATTCCAAGAGAGCATAGTTGTTGAACATCTTTTAGATTTTTTTCTAATGATGAAGAAATTAACAAGGTAAGGATGAGGTATTCAGGAAGAAAAATGATGGCATACAATGATGTCGGATAATCATAATTTAGAGGTTTACAATACAAAGTTAGGATATTTTGAAAATAGACATTAAACTTTTGTATAACCTATAAGATGATAAATCTGTTGGATAATGACCAGGAAGCAAAGAATGAAAGACCATTATAAAGAGAAAAAAATACATAAAGAAAATTTGGGCTAGAAAATAAAAATCAAAACAAATAATGTGACACCATTTTCATTTTAGTGAAAAATTCAAGTACACTAAAGTTTTAAGTCTGCATCTGGCTTTGTAGCTATGAGAGTAAACAGTAGAATATTTCAGTTTATAGATAATATTTAATTTGGAATGTTTAATTAGTTAATTAATTAATTAATTCAGCAGGTTTGCTACCTGCTTCAGTGTTCTAAGTTCCTGGATGAAAGAAACCCATACAGCCTTTATATTTTAATATGCCTTATGTAGTGAGAAGCCACTGAGTAACCTCCACTACAGCCTGCTGATAATACTGAGTTACTACTTACTGAAGTTTGTGATCTATCTTGGTTGCCCTGGACTCAGTCGGGCAGCCCTCTTGGGCTGCACTCTCCCAGTTCCTTCACATGGTGGCTAGGCCTCCCTGTCATCTACTCTTCTCTGTCATGTCTTCTCTCCTCTCCTCCACACTTTCCCCACAACGGGTCTTCTTCTTCTTCCTCCAGGTCCCAAGCTCTGGGATCCTAAAAGTCCTGCATCTATCTGCTCTGCCCAGCTATTGTTTGTTGGCATCTTAATTACCAATCGGAAACAACTGGGGGCAGGTTCTTTGGGCAGACAGTAAGCAGATTTGGGGGGAACATAACTAGCATTAGAGTACAAGCAGCTACACAGAATGGTGAGGTTAGAAAACTCAGCAGTCATTGTGCTCTAACAGAAAACAAAGTTTAGGTACTAGTACCCACTGCAGTTAGCTCACAATTGTCTGGTAACTCAGGTTCAGAGTACCTGACAATTTATTCTGGCCTCTTGTGGCACCTGTACAAAACAAGACAAAAACACACAGATACATAAACATAATTAAAAGAGAAATAAATCAATCCAGTTATCATAACATAACACAAGGTCATTTATAAAGGAATCATGGGACTTGGAGACAGTGGACAACAGCAACTGTGAATATAGCAAATGGTACAGGTCAATTCCCTGTGTCATTAAATAAGCCACATATTTTATGATCTCAAGAAAAAAGTCATTGCTCACATATTATCATCTACAATGGCTTTAAATTAATGAACAACTGCCTAGAAACATCATGCAAAACGCCATTTATTCTTGGAACTAATAGGCTTCATGCACAGAGAGCATGACATTTTGCCACTGTCTGCTTGGGCTCTAATAACAAAGGACCGTAGAATGACACTGACTTAAACTACAAACATTTATTTTTTTTTTCAGTTCTATAGTGTGAAAGTGTCAAGATTAAGATGCCAGCAGATCTTTTTCTGGCTAAAAATCCTCGCTCCTATTTGCAAGTGTCATGCCTTTAGCATTTTCATGTGGAAAAGAGGGGCCAGAGAGCTCTCAGACTTCTGCAAGGTAAGGGTATACATAGCACTTATGAAAGCCTCACTCTCATGGCCTAATTCTTTTCCAATGCCCTCATATCCTGATATCTGTCACATTGGTGATTTGGACTGTGTAAAATTCACGGAAAAAAAAAACAGATTTTAATGGCCCAGTGTAACTCTATTATCTAATTTCCAGACATCTTTTAAATCTGAAGTACTTCTAAGTAAATTACAGCAATGATGCTCAGTGTAGAATTAGATCCGGATTTAAAAAATAAAAAAATAAAAAAAAAATAAGGGGATAATAGCACGCTTCTCTCTCTTTTTGTTTGTTTGTGATAGGGTCTCTTATAGTCCAAACTGACTATAGGCTTGCTATATATTAAAGTTGTCTTTGACCTCCTGACCACCCGGCCTACATGCTCCAGGTATGGGATTATTAGTCAGTACCACCATACCCAGGCAGTTAGTACTTTCTACTGGTAAACAGAATGTGTGCAAGAACATAACCTAATATTTGGTTTTTGGCTTTGGACATGTGTCAATTCAGTCTGTAGAATACAATCTTTGTATTGGTATACTTGAGTAATTGTATATAAAATCAAGGAAACTAGAATCAGAATATTGGAAGATACTAGAAAAAACAGTGCTAAGAGCAGGAAATAGTAGAACAAAAGTGACATAAAGAGGTAATAAGGGAAATAACCTATAAAAGGGGGTAATAGAAGGTACACCAAAGGGGGGAGTGGGTGAAAGGTAATTTGCACTATTTTTGAGAAAGTCAAATAGAAACATACTATTTTATAAGGTATCTAAATGGGAGTCATGCTGTGCAAGGGATAATGTCCCTTCCTGTAAAAGTAATAAGTTGCATACTTTACTCAATACAAAGCCTATTGTCAGGTTTGGGTTATCTCTACTTCAGTTCTTGGTCACTCAAATTTTAATAATAACACACACAATGTAGGTTCCTGCCATTATTCTTGGTTTCCCATTAGGACTTGATGGTAACATCCTGTTTCCAAAGAGAACACACTCTTTGGTTACAGTACACGAAAGAATTAAGTTGGTACAAACAACAAATTTCTCCCCTGTTGGCTAGTTTTCATTTTATAAGTTTATAATATGAAACTCCTTTCCTGATCTCTAAACTATACCAAGTAAGCCTCCTCCCCCTTATACATTAATTGCTGTTAAATGTATTTGCAATATATTTGTACTTGTAAATTCATAAGTAGTGCTTACTCAAACTGTAAAATATTGCTTGTATGTATATATTTTCTTGATTGATGTTTGGTATTAGGTAACCAATTACTGTATTCTTTCCTCAGAGTAACAATTTTTTTCACACATGGCATTCCATTTTTTTGTAAGTTCTCTGTGCCACTGGTCTAAATTTTTCACTGAAAATATCTAGATCCCTCTTTAAGTTAGTACCTGAAACAAAAAAGATGTTTATCAAATCATCAGTTATATTCGTCATGCATATGTAAAATGGCATTGCTGTTTATTAATGCTGATCTACTGTTCTTGGAATTAAATCCCTATTCCTAATGCGTCTGCCATGAAAACCACTTGCAGCCATATCCAATTTGAAAAGAAAGTATATTCTTTTTTCCATTCATGTTTTAAACAGTCCTCAAGGAATATCACAGCTATTCTCTAAACAGACATCCAACTCTTAGTTATGAAAAATTCATAGTGGAACAATCAGTCTGATTGTGTTATTTAAAGAAACGATCATCATACTGTGTTGACTCAGGCCTATCCATCAAGACCTTGAGCAGAGGTTTCATGAACAATGTAGAAACACGAGCCTGAAAGCATGGGTTCATCATGAAACTCTCTGTAGTTTTTAATAATCCATCTTCATTTTAGCAGTGTATTCTGTTCTGTTCTATTGCTCTATCCTTTAACCATATTCTGTCAACAATGCCAAAGACATGACAGTTAATTCAGGTCTCAGGTTTTTAGATACACTTTAATAGCTTGAGCTATCCCTTTGAAGGCTAAATAATAATTTAGAGAATGTCTTTTAAATAGGCTATAAAAAAGGCCTTCTCAAGCATTTTTTATCATTTAAAACATGTGGCTTATACATGAAGAGTGATAGTTAATATCAGTTTTTAAGAAGCACATCTGAAATCTTGGGAGCCCAATTGTGAAAGCAGCCACTCTTGTCAGATTTTAAAGGAACCTGTCGATAGCATTATTATTATTTATACTTCATTTGGTTTACCTGCAGATAGATACTAGAAAACTTCCTAAACAAACTTTACATAAATATCAGGTGACATCATCCAACTTTTGGAGTACATTTAATAATTTGAGTTAGAAAACTAAAATTGTTTCCCACATTTTCAGAAATATCCCTTGTTACAAAGACATACACTATTTTTCAAATTTTTACATAGTGCGAAATGTCTTGACATTTATCATGTCCATTAGCTGACTTTCTTTGCTTGCTATTTTCTACATATTTGGCTCTATTATTTAATAGGTCTTGTAATATTTTCCATAAGAAGACACTACTGCACTGCACCCATTTAGCTTTAATGGTTTTCAGATCCAGTTGTGTGTGTGTGTGTGTGTGTGTGTGTGTGTTTATTTATATATACTATGCTTAAATCTGTATTTTTGAATTCAAGTAATTTGAGTAATGACCAGAAGGCAGTAACATGCAGTTCATGCAGTAACACCCACAAAGAACCTTGCTGGTCTAAATTTATTAGATAATCTTAATTGTTCCATTACTATTTTACATTTTGAGGCCATTGATTGGGTCACTTCTGCTTATTTCTTTTGGTTTCTAGACATTGAATAGGCTGACTAAATTTGTGAAACAACACATAGATGATTTGATAACAAAACCTATTCAGATACATTATCATAAGTTAGCTATGGAGGAACCACAAGACTCAAGATGAGGTTATTACTCTATCCAGGGTGTTCTCAAAACCCATCTCACTCAACCTAAAAGAGGGGACTCCTGCCCCTAGACCAAGAAGAGAGGGACCACCAAGAACCCCCTCTGACTGGTGATCTAAATTCTTGCCTAGGCTGAGAGGCTAAGCACTACAAGGGAATATACAAATTAAAAATATCTTTCTGGGTTCCCTGAAGAACAAGACTGACTGCATAGGGGTTAATGTCAAAAATATCCCTTCTCCACAAAAAAGACATTGGAATGGGTATGACTCTCACTTCACTGAACAACGACAGGAGGACCAGAGCAATTACAATGTCCACTTTAATTTCTGGAGGTCAGGTCTCTATCTTTGCCTTTGCAAAATTGGAATCACCACAGTCCTTGTATATTTGGAGAAGGTGGGAGATGTTGGAGGCAGCTTGGCTTATACACTGAGGGCCTAAAATCAGCCATGGGCCTAAGTCAGCCTGCTAGCACAAAGTCTCGGGTCTCTGTTGAAAAACACTGAAACAGGTAATTATAAGATATTGTAAACAAGCAGCTTTGGTGGAAATTTACCAGCCTGCATAGGAACAAGTAGCCATAGGTCTTGTAGATAGTCATAGACCTTGGGTAGCCTTGGCAGATAGTACCAACTTAGATAAGGACAAGTGAATCATAGGCGGAGTCATAGTGAACTGTCCCCTGAACCTTCACCCAGCTGACACTGTTCTAGAAGATATCTGTACTCCCCCTGAACACCTACCCTCCTGCATCATCTCCTTCCCCACATCTGCCTTTTTGTGTATATAACCCTGTGTGAAAGAGTAAAAATTATGGTTTAATCAGCCTAAAAAATATATTTTACTAGGGTATTAATGGTCAAAATGCATGTGCAGATATTAAGCTAAATGCTATGATACTCCACAGTACTGAAAGAGTTACAAAGGTGAAAAATCTTTTTTCCTTAATATCTTTCTCTAGAATTTTACTAAAAAATGACAAGGCTTTGGAGTCGGAATAGAAAATTTTTTGCAATGTCTAAATAACACCATTAAAAATATCCAATTAAACAACATTCACATTCAAACTACATTCACCAAATTTTAAAACTACAAGTATAGACAATAAATTATTATAGCTTGAAACTCAACTCATTGCATACATAGCAAAAAATGTTCATAATATTTTGGAATGATTCATAGATTAGGATATAGAAGATTATGTAAAAATAATTCCTTGATGAATTGATGATACAATCAGCTAATTTTGCTAGTATACAGAAGACATGAAACCATTATCAATTCATTACTCTGAGTATGTGAGAAAAGAAATATATTGTTATCTGAAATAACAGGTAAATATTATAAATCCTGTTTCTCATATTTTAAGTAATGTTTGTCTTCTGCTTTTATGAAATACATATTTAAGAGAAAATAATGAACCTATCCAAAATAAATTTGCATACTTTAAAGTGTACAATAGAAGACAGGTAGAACTTTATGGTAGAGTGCTTACCTGGCTCATGTCCAGGACCTCTGGTTATGTCCCCATTTCCCCCTCTACCAAAAAAAGATAGATGATGGATGTTGTAGAACTTTAATGTGGGTACATATTACACATGGAGAAAGTACATGATTCTACTGCTTTCATTTAAAATGTTTCTAGGTCTTCAGGCTTCTTTTATTTGCTGTATATTGTTAAAAGTATTTAGGGGAAGCATTTTTGACTATTTTCAATAAAAATTATGCTCTTCAAAATATAATAATGATATGTCTTCTATTTTGTGTCATTATTGAGCAGATAAGCAAAATATGTACTCGGTTAATCAATCAGCCAAACCAAGGTTGGAGTTTGAAGTTTATCTCAGTATGGTGTTCTTTTTATTCAGTGATAGATTGTTGTAAATAGGAATTGACTCTAACCTTACAACACAGTGTGTATGCAGAAAAGGCTGTTCTGCCAGTCTCTTACATGGCTTCTATTGCAAAGACTTAAAGAAGTGGTCTCCCTACACATTATAAAATAATGTTCAGTATTTGTCACTATGTGGCCTTTAAGATTCGTGAACAGAAAATGAATGTTTCATTAAAACAGAACATAAAATGTGACTCTCAATTTTCTCAGATGTAAAAAGTGGCATTATTGGCTTAAAATGTATAAGAATGTTTCCATAATAATGGCTACTTCCTAACTATGAAATTAGCACAAACAGTAGTTTTAAGTACTAATTATATTCAAGTGAAATTTTCACTGTGATATGCTAATATGAAATTAACTTCATAGGAGTGTAATATGTACAGAACAATTATGGGTTTATAAAAGATTAAGGGAAATTTTTCTTAAAGCTTTTCTTCCATACATTTCCCAGATTGAATTTCATAAATACACTCATTTCAAGGCATTCTTATAGAAAAGAGAGAGTGATGAAGACAGAGTGTGAACAGGTCTGAATGATCAAAGAGTAAGAGAGAGAGCAGGAAAGAAAGGAAGAGAGAGAACACAAAACAAATAAGAAAATATAAATAAATTTGTGTTTAAACACCAAATCCTTTATGCTTAGAAAGTGGTGTTGCTGATCCAATACAGATAAGGTATATCAAGAATCAACCCATAAATATAGTATTACTTCATGAATAAACATTGAAGTTGATTGAATTGGATAAACATTGAAATTGAGGTTGCCTCAGTTTGCTTTTCCATAAAAAAAATGGAAATTTCATCCAATGTCACCTGTGCTCAATACAAATCATGCATCTAATTCCAGTATTTAGTTCTAAACACATAATCACAAAAAGTCATAGTAACTAGTAAAAAATATAAAAAGTAAGAATTAAAATGTGTTGTAGACTCATTTTAAAATTTTACCATTTCAAACACATATGCGTGTGTCAAGCACATAAATTATAGCCTTTCAACTATTATTCTCCAAATAAAAATCATTATTTTCTATAATTTTTATTTCAAGAGAGGAACACAACACCCAGTTTTCTGCAGTGCTGGCAATCAAATCTAGGGATTTGTACATACAGAGAAAAATTCTACCATTTGGTTTATAATTTTAAAGTGCTATATGTATGAACATGTGTATGTATGTATGTGTATCCATATGTATGTATGTATGCATGTGCATACATATGTTTGTATCAGGTTGACAAGTGCTGCATTATGTAGGGTACTTTTTAAATTCTCAATTTGCCAGTACATAGAAAGACCAGGAAAGAAAGACAGCATCAACTGACGAAGTGCTTGGATTAAGTTGGACTGTATGCATGTCTATAAGGGAATGCACTAATTGTTAATTGATGTAGTAAGATCTATCCTGAACTGTTGGAAATATTTCACATTCATGATCATGAACCACATAAGAGAGAAAAAATATGTTGAATACAAGCAGCAGTCAAGCAAACAGGCAAGAAAAGATCCATTTATTTCCACTCTTGACTGAATGTAAAGTAAAAGTAACTATGTGTTCAGTTCTAGATTTACTTCCTTCATTGATGAAATTTGAGGAAGAGTTACAATGCAAATAAGCACTTTTACCCCTAAGTTGCTTGTTCTGGAAATTTGTAGCAGCAATAGAACTGAGGCCAGAACAGAAACGTTTTTTGTATGGTGAAGTTCTTTGGCTAGACATCGATAAAATCACATATAGACTAACTAGGAACACTGCTTGCCTTTCTCTTCAACTTATCAGTGTTTCTTCTTCACTCTACATCATGTATAACCTTCAAAATCTTTCTTCATTTTTTCCCCTTGCTGTATGATAGGAGACTTTGGAAGCATAGACTATTCCTTTTTAGACCAGCAGTCTTCAATGCATGTTGCTACTCAAAAGACATTTTCATAAAAGTTACATATTACACACCTTGATTATCAGATATTTACATCATGATTGATAAACAGTAGCAAAATTACAGTTATGAAGTAAGAGAAATAATCTTATGGTTAGAAGTGTCACCACAACATCAGGAACTGTATTAAAATGTGACATATTAGGAAGGTAAATAATCACTGATTTAGACTCATCATTATTGGTCTAAAGTTTTGCCCCCTGATAGTTTAAACATCATAGTTTACTCTTTTATAATGTAAACAAATTTAATTCTAGAAAAGGTAAATTTATTTTACCTGCATTTTCATCTTTAAAAAACTTTGGGTGTCCTAAAAATATTTATAGTAAAGCTTCTTAATTACATGGCAAGTCTAAACTTTTTGAACAGATTATTGTACACTTATATTTTTTATCCCATATATATGTATGTATGTGTATCCATAACTTTTTTATTGAAAAATGTTTTTTTTCTCATACAGTATATCTTGATTATTGCCTCCCCTTCCTGCAATCCTCCCAGTGCCTTCCCACCTCCCTTTACCTCCATACCCACTCTCTTTCTGTTTCTAATTAGAAAAGTCTGGGCTTTTAAGGGATAATAATCAAACATGATGAAATTAATTATGATAAAATGAAGCAAAACTATCATGTTGGAGTTGGACATGCAACCCAACAGAAAGAGAAGACTCCCAAGAGTGGACAAAAGAGTCAGAGACCCACTTGTCCTTGTAACGAGGAGTCCCATAGAAAATACTAAGCTAATAACTAATATAAATTATAGACAGGTAGATAGATAGATAGAGATAGAGATAGAGATGATAGAGATAGAGATAGAGATAGAGATAGAGATAGAGATAGAGATAGAGATAGAGATAGAGATAGAGATAGAGATGCCAAACACTTGATGTTGATTTATATAGGCACTATGCTTGATACATCAGTCTCTATGAGCACATATACTCTTTGCTTAGTTCATTCAGATGGCCTATTCTCCTGCTCTTCTCTACCTTCTCTTTGGTTTACAATTTTTCAGCTTCCTCTTTACAAGGATTCGCTGATCTTGGATGGAGTGATTTGAAGATGACTTCCAATTTAGATTCTCTCTGTAAATAACATCTGGCTATGAGTTTCTGTAACTGTTCCCATCTGTAGATGAAGATGGCTTCTCTAATGATGACTGAACTATTTGGAAGAAGCCAGCCAATGCCTGATTTAACCTTGTAACAAGGAATCCATACCCAGTACTACTAGGTTAACTAGGAACTTGAGAATAAAGAGTCCAGAGACCAAGGGTAAAACCAAAAACTACAGATCTAAAAAATTACATCAATAAAATGATTCCTATATTCTATATTTTAATGCTAACTACCACCTTGAATGACACATATGAATAGAAGTTACTATAACACAATATTTTCAAAGTTGTTTCTTCTAAAGGATTGAAATGTAAAAAATTCCTTGTTTTTATCTAATTGTCTAAGTTTCTTTTTGTTATAAATGTCTTTAAACCTTCCAATTTGGTAAAAGTTGGTGTTGAATGTTCTGTACAACACTTTCTGAGAACACCTATTGTGTATTCCTTATTCATAAATTTATAAAATTTAGGGCATAGATATTAAGGTAAGATTAAGTGCTACGAATCCAACTGGGAGGTATAAAGTTATTAATAAAAGAAAAGTAAAATGAAAGCTAAAGCTTTGTTTGGTAAAAATGACAAAATGCAGGTTGTCAAGCATAAAAGAAATTGGATACAGAGTGGGAAACAATTGTTTTTCTTTCCCACTGCAGTAAAATTAATGAACAAATACTGAAGCAAGAATTTACTCAGTAAAAATTAGATAATTCATGATGAAACGGTCAAATCCTAAGACAGATCACACAAAAGCTAAGATATACAATTCCTACAGAAACTTAAAGGCAATATAGGAAATCTAATTAGTAAGTGGGACTCAGAATGTATAGAAAAAATAAAGGAAAAATAGTCAAAGTCAAATTTTGTCTTTCTACTCTATCAAGTAAATCTTCTTGTACTTTTTACTTTTTAACCTACAAATGAAATATTCATTTACCCTAAACTTCCGTTTAATCTGAATTTGTGCAAAATTCTCACCTTTGAAAAATAAAGGCTATTTAGTTGCACATATTTTTTCTTCATTTTAAAACATTCCACTCAAATTAAACAATTCCTAAAATTTAATTTAAAGAAGGTAGCTTACATTTATGTCAGCATATTTTTTTCGTTGCACTGACACCACCAGCTGATTTCTAAGTAGCAAACTTATGATTCCTGTATATTTTCTGACTGCCTAATTATACTTACATAGCCTGGCTTGTGAAATTTGTCTCCTCCCAAACAAAGGCTATGAGCTACTTTGAGAATTGTCTTCAGGATGGCTATTAGTAAAACATCTGAATTAGAATGCCAAAGAGCCTTACTGGATTAAGTGCTGCTTTAAGCCAGTCTCCACTTTCCCATGCATTTGAATCCCAAATGTATATTTTACCCCTAAACTAGCAACACCTTGTAGTTTATCATTGCCTTGGTTAGGGTTTTACTGCTGTGAACAGACACCATGACCAAAGGCAAGTCTTATAAATGACATTTAATTGGGACTGGTCACATGTTCAGTCTATAATCATCAATGCAGGAAGCATGACATCGTCCAGGCAGGCATGATGCAGGAGAAACTGAGAGTTCTACATCTTCATCTGAAAGCTGCTAGCAGAATACTGGCTTCCAGGCAGCTAGGACTAGGGTATTAATGCCCACAATGACATACCTATTCCAACAAGACCACACCTACTCCAACAAGGCCACACCTCCAAATAGTGCCACTCTCTGGCCCAAGCATATACAAGCCAACACAATCATTTTCTTACTTTTATCATTTTTTATAAATATAGTGATATGTCAGTTAGTCAAATCTATGTTCTCACATACTCATATATGAGGGGTTTGTGTACTTTCAATTTCATAAAAGGAATTCACCAAAACTCTAGGGAAATACAAGGCAGGATTTATTAAATCATCATTGCACCTGCAAAGGCATGTACAGTCTAAGGAAGACTAGGCACACAGGGCTTAGATTCTACTGTTTTATGCATCTTGCTCATGAAAGCTTGCATCATTTTCTCCTTCTCCTGATGGGTGGTTTTAAACTATTTCCCCACATGTCACTTAAAATATACTGAAACTAATAGCTATTTCACTATTCTGAAGTTACTTAAAGTCTCATGACTGATCTTAAACTGCCTGTTATTTATGAAGTCCTCCTGCTCCAGTGTTAATACATTTTATTATTTTAAAATTGAAATGTAATCATGAACTTTGAGGTCAAGATTCTACAATAGCTTGAAAAGTTGCACAAACAAGAACAGGACTGGCTATAGCCACTTTGTCCCAGTAATATCTCTGTTGTCTTTTACCAAATAGAACAACATGCAACATTTAAGTAGATTCTTAATAAATATTATTTAAGATGAATGAAGAACTGAGTGAATTAAGAAATGAAGGTCAAATATAAAATTTGTTTGTATTTTTATTGTTCTATTTTTTGTGATGTTTCCAGAGGTGACATAAATATCCAATTTATGTCTCTGAAGTGAATCATATCTGATCCTAAGTACCTTGATTGTACAAGAGTGTCAGCATTCACCACAATTAATTTCACCCAAAACTTCTTCTGTACAGAAATATAATTAGTATATGTTTTCTTTAAATATAATACATAAAGGCATGCATGATCTCTCATGTCCTATAAGTCTTTATAATTATTCAATTCCCAGCAATGACATGGTGCCTCACAATCATCTGTAATGAGATCTGATGCTCTCTTCTGGTGTGACTAACACACCAGTGTACTCATATACATAGGATAAATGAAATATTTTAAAAAAAATTTATATATACATTATGTGTATGTGTATGTGTGTGTATTTTATTTTAAAATAATGTTGCTTACATATGAATAATGGTAGTCAAAAATCATATTATCAGATACACTTCTATTTTATATAATTAATACATGGTTTAAATTTGTAAGCATATAGGTTAAGCCAGTGACATAGCTAAATGACTATCTTGTTCCACATATTTATTTATAAAGCAAGAAAAAAGACATGATCGCATCTTGCAATATAACATAATTTAAAAGAGTTAGCGGAGATATGCTAATATAAAAGGTACATTAATAGTTGCATTTATTATAAAGAGAGATAAGATTACTGTACAAATAAATGTTCTTAAAAAGAAGTTACATTTTGTGAAAGAAAGTGTCAATTACAATACAATATCACTGTTCTTTGAAAAAATAGTTACAGGTTCTCTTGTGAAAGGTATTTTGACCGTGTAGATTCTGTTAGAGGAAAATTAGAAAGCAAAAAGTTGAAGAAGTAAGAACTTGAACCTCAGTTAGGTTTTAGAGAGAACTAAATTAAGTGGCCTAGAGATATGCCAAGTCTACAAGTGCTTACTGTGTAAGGATGAGGATCTTAATTCATATTCTCAGAATTCATTAAAAAAATAAAATCTTCATATATGTAGCCATGTCTATTATAGTGTATTGGGGATCTGAGACAGGGGGACCCTTAAGGGTTTAGGTCCATTTAATTTAAAGGAATTGATGAGTTCCATCTTAACATATGAGACAGTCTCAAACATGAACTAAAGAGTTGATGGAGGATGTTAACATCTTTCCTCTGCACAACTGTGCACATACACTGAACACACACACATACACACGCATACACACACACATACATACACATACACACACACAAGCACACACACACACACACACACACACACACACACACAAATTAAACATTTGAATATTGACTCTTCTAAGTAGGCTAGTGAGGCTTTCGAATCATTTTGTGAATCTCATAACCACAGTGAATTTTCTTTCTTAGTTAAATCCTTTCATTATAAAGTAAAATTTACTCTTCCCATAAATGCAAAAAAAATTGACGTGTATAAAGGCAATGGGAAGGAACACTGTACGTTGTACAGAGACATAAAATAAGAAAGACCTGGTGACATTGACAGAACTATGGTAGAGTGACAGTCTTCAACCTTCACCTAGCAACTAGTCCTTTCAAATTTTTGTGTGTAGTACGACCCCCTAAAGTCATACATTTTAAGCAAGGCTTTGGCCTTTTGCTTCATAGTTGTAATTGTGATGGAAGATCTGTTGTGCTGCGGAAAGGGAAGCAGTTGGGGAAGCAAGGTCTCCATTCTCTTTAAATATCACTGCATATTTATCAATCCTACTTCTGCCATGCACTATCCAGACTAAAGTAAGTCACAGAATCTTATCATCTCCCCTACCCCTCGGATACTCCTTGCAAAAACATCTTTTGAGCAGTACATTGATGAATGAAAGGAGGGGAACTGGGTTGTTAGCTTTATTTCATCCTCTTGAATTTTTCTAGGATTCTCTGATGCTGGAGATGGTGAGTTTAGTAACAAAGACGAATGGTCTTGATAACAATAAAGATAAAGCATTCTACATCTCCATTCCTGCTGCCTTTCAACCTGAATAGTTCAACTATTGGTATATTTTTAAAGTGTTATTAGATGAAATTTCTCTCAGAAGAAACATGTAAGCCTTTGGATATGGTCTTTGCAAGAATCATATCCTACTTCTAGAAATGAATTCAATTCCACTGATTACATTTTTATGCTATTTTTAATTATTATATCCAACAAAACATATGTTGTGTTTGTATAACTAAAGTGATATCTGTTAAATTTGCATTCATAGCTCTCTCTATATATATACATATATATATTCAAATTTTACTTTTTGTCATTGCAAACAATGCTATAAATCATCATAAAACTATTTATTATTTGAACATCATAGTTTAGTCCTAAAGTATCATTGCAGAATGGCCCATTTAAATAAACTTTCTAACAACATCAGACATAAAGTCTTTTGTAGATACCAAAAGGGTATATGGGATATTTTTTTCATGTTTTTTTATATAGAACAAAATAGTCTCATTTTAACGTTTCACCATCAGTAAGAATAAGAAAATTGAAACAGATTTATTTTTTGAGAGGTTTGTTAAAAAAAAAATGTAGTTTGGCATATCTGAAGAACAAATCTATTTAAACTCAATAGGACACTTATCTCTTTCTTTCCCTGAGGCAATGCTGCCTGTCAGATACTGAATAGAGTAACATATAGCAATTACAGTCATATTAAAATGACAAAATTTAGCTTCTAAAAGGGTTAGGGGACTATGATATCGGAGAGAAGAGGATTAGAAAACACAGGCGAGCACGAGGACAAGCTTTTAAGAATTCATCCCTGAGCATAAGAGAATTGGAAGGTGAATTAAAAAGGCAGTACATGGCTACATCATAATTTATATCAGGTATTTAGGGGGATGCCAAGCTTTTGATATCAATTTAACCTTGTCATGAGCCACAATGATTCTCAAAACTTATATCTGAAATATAATTATTTAATAAAACCTTAAAATACTTCAGTTTTCAAAGAGATTCAGCCTTACAGAATGCTAAAGTTGAAATATTTATGTGCCTCTCACATGTGTGTATTGACTTTTACACTGTAAGTGGCTACCAGCAAGAGGGTAAACCTTTGGAGATTATTATGTTGTGGTGGTGAAACTCTGCAGTGTAGAATTAGCCACCATATAAAAGAAGCCCAGGGAGCTCTCCTCTCCTCCTCAGTGTCAATTAGGTTACATTTAATAGATGGTCATGGAAGTAATAGATGTTCATTGAAAATGAAACAGACATTTTACATCTTGAATCTCAATAACTGAAGAAAAGATACAAATGTGTAAGCCATCTGATTTGTCACAGCAGCCTACTAAGGCACAGGAATATGAAAATCCAGTACACAGAATCTCTCAGTTCTTCATTCATCTTAAATAATATTTATTAAGAATCCACTTAAATGTTGCATGTTGTTCTATTTGGTAAAAGACAACAGAGACATAAGTGGGACAAAGTGGCTATAGCCAGTCCTGTTCTTGTTTGTGCAGCTTGTCAAGCTATTGTAAAATCTGTGGGGTTTATGAACTACAGGCATTGTGTGGAGGAGTTGGAATATTAGAAAAATGAGATCTAATGGCCAGTTGCTGGAGTATCTAGATTCAGAAAGCATTAACTCAGAAAGGAATAACTCACTAAACCTCAATTAGTTCTTAGAAGAAGGGTCTATTCTTGCTCACCCCTGGCTACCTGACTTGGAATGTGATTACTCCTCGCATACACTACGAACCTTTGTTGGGCGTGGAAGGGTATCCTGGTTCTTGGGTTGTCGGTGTTCAGCCACGCCCCCCAGAACCCAGGCTCCTGACACAAGGTCTGATCTCCATTCAACCTGCACCCTTCAGTCATGTAGGGCACAGGTGGAGGGCATGATTAACAAGCCTCAGGCCCTAGAGAAATTTACATGCTAATGAGGTACCTGAAGGCCAGAGGGTGGAGCCAAATAAGCATTGCTCTCCAGCCCTTCCTCCCTCTCTCCCTGATATTTAACTCAGGACTGCCCTGGGTTTTATGGGGGGGGGGGGGGTGCATCCAGATCCATCCACCATCTGTCATGTCAATAAACCTGTTTTGGAAACTCGAGGACTTTCTTGTGTCTCAGGCTGTTTGGTGAGCCTTGTGGTTTCTTTTGGATTAAGCTGCTTTGCTGTGTGGTGTCTGCCAAGTGGATTAGCTGCTGTTTCATCATTGGCGTTTGCTAAATAGCTGAACTGAGAACAACGAAGAAGATTGGAATTGTCTCAAAGGAGTATTTCGAAATAGGTTCACGTGCTTCGTATCCTAATAACCTATCTTTTCCACTACATCTGATGGGTTTCCTTAAGGGGAGGTTGAACTCTTATTAAAGTAGGTTGTAAAAAATATAAACCTACAAGTTGATATATCTGATATCTGAGAAGAGTTGGGGAAGGAATGGTTATAAGGGTGATTAGGATATATTATTTGAAGTAATTTAATAATTAAAATTAATTAAATATGTTCTGCCTTTGCCCATGCCCCAGAGCTAGATGAGAGTTGAACTTAAGAACACTAAGAAATTGTGTGTGTACGTTTGGCTGTGTTTAGCCTTGCTTGAAAGCAAAAGGAAGCTGAGTATAAGTATTTGAAAATTTCAAGCGTAAGTGGATGAACAACAAAACAATATTTAAAAGAATGATGAATATATCACTTTCAAAATAGATTCACCAAGTAGATGAATTGGACGTATGCACCAGCTGACAAAACAAAAGTAAAAGGTCCTGGCAGTGTCAGAAAATGTTAAATAAATCACCTTTCTATCACAGGTACAAGGGCCTACCAAAATAGGAACACTTTACCAAAAGAGTCAAAAGTATCCTCAAAGAATTACTTCACAGAACAACTTTAACATTTCGTATCCAGTAGGAGAAAAAGAGTCTCAGAAGTAGGCAAAAAAGAGTCAGAGGGACATTAGGTGTCACTACTAGGAATCCCCCAAAGCCTAGCAACCTGGCAGCCATTACATGTATGCACAGGATCTGGTGCAGACCCAGGCAGACGCTATGCCTGCTGCTTCAGTCTCTGAAACGCATGTGAGCCTTGGATAGTTGATTCAGTGTGTCATCTTCTTCCTGGGCCCTTCATTCCCTCTGACTCCTACAGTCTTTCTTCCCCCTCCTCGTCAGGGTTTCTGGATCTCTGAAAGAAGGGACCTGATGGAGACCTCAAATTTATACTCTTTCTCTGCATAATGTCTGGCTGTGGATCTCTGCACCGTTCACATCTGCTGTCTGATAAACCATCTTTGATTGCAATTGGACAAGGTACCAATCAGTGAGTAGAGTAGAATATCATTAGGAATCAGTTCACTGTTTTTCCTCCTCAGGTTTAATATGAGGCCTTTTAGTTGGTCCTATTGTGTCATGTTTTGTCCTGTTTGGCTGTCTTCTCTTGGATGTCTGTTCTTTTCTGTAGAGGACACCAGATGTGGGAGGGAGCTGGTCTGGGGAAGATGGCAAGTGGGAGGCCAGGGAGACGTGAAGAGAGGGAAGAGTGATGGTCAGAATATGACAGAAAAATCTAATATCTAGTTTCAAAACAAGATTTTAAGATGATACTTATTATTCTAGTAAATTATTCTAGATGTGCTAAGATTTAAGTTTTTTCCAAGCACTGTTTTATAAATAGAATATCTACAATGATGCTGGCTTTTCAAATGCATGGAGCATTAGATGTCGATATTCTGGTGGCTTCTACAAAGATTGTAATAAAATGTCTATGAGGACAAGCTGGAGACTGCCACTGCTGGAGAGAACTCTTAATAGGGAGATGCATGATACCAGTGTGGGAGAGGAACAGTTGTTAGGATCCTATAGGATCAGAAGCAATGATTTCAGAATATGTCTATAGGCAACATATATCATCTGTCCAAGGCAATCAGTGACCCTCATTCAGAAGAGCTGCAGATGGAGACAGATTGAATCAATGAGACCCTAACCATTTTCTGGAGTGTGTACAGCAGACCATAAGGCAAATTGGGATCATTAAGATTTTATGTTTGTCATGATGTTGAACTTATAAGGATGGATTATTTATGTTTTAATTTTTATTTCCCTTTTCTCTCTTCTGTTACATTAACATTACCTCATGGTTGATATACTATTGTATTTCAGAATTTAAGTACATAACATTTTTGGTTTTATTTTGTTTGTTTGTTTTGCTGTTTAAGGCTTGGGGCCAACCCAGAACTTTGCATATGATAGAAAATAGTCTATCACTAACCTACAGCCCCAGCACTCCAACTCTTCTTTTGACTTTACAAGTATTCAGAGAATTCCATGAGATTCTTCTGAAGGGATGGTGAGTACACAAGGAGTAAAACTGGTCCCCGACTCATGCAGATTTAATGTCTACTGGAGAGACCTAGCAACCTTGCATTCATCTTTACCATTGTTATTTTATCTTCAATGAAGTGCTAACAAACCCAAGTTGATGTTGGTGCCACATCTTTCAACCACCCAGCAGAATGAACTAAATAAACTCATGTAAAAAATAAATCTACAAAGTCTTGAGTAATTTATTGTAGAGAAAGACTCCATGAATCCTGCCATAATGTGACCTTATTATCAATTTTTCCATTAATATTTTACCTTTCTTGCAGCTACTGACTAATGATTATGAATGTTAATCTCTGACTAGTAACTGCTAAGGTTAGTCATAATTATCAACTTATTGGAATTTAAAATATCCATGAAAATATACCTCTCCATATGTCTATAAAGGAATTTCCAGAAAAATCTAATGAAGAATGGATGACCCAAACACAAACTGTAATGGAATCTAAACATCTAGCTTTGACTTGAATCTGGCTATCCATACAGAATGTTGTCTTTTGTCAGAGAGATATGCTAGTCTCCTCTCAAAATCACAGTGCTCTCTTCTATTAATTTTTCCTTTCAACTGTCACTCTCATGAAGCTAGAAATCTTGACAGGCTTTATCAGTATGTTTTCCTTATAAAGTGTAATGTACTCAATCAGTTTTTAGACCTGTGCCTCAGTCTCTCAGTCCCTATATGAAAGGAAACTTAAAAACATTACAACTTCTGTAAAGGTTCTTCTAGCTGGATGTGATGGTTCAACCTTGTCATCCCATACCTGAGGATATTATGATGTCCATATAGAAAAGTCAGTGCCAGCCTGAACTACGTAGGAACTTCCAGGTCTCCAAGGGTATAGAGAGATTACATTTAAAAAGAAAAATGAAATGTTGAGGACAAAGAAATATTTTTAATTTGGAATTTTAGTTTGATTTTTTATAAGACAGTGTTATTCAAAGTATAATCACTGTGTCCTAGTACTCTAAACATTATGTGAGAACATTTGAGAAATGTAAGCACTTAGACTACACACCAGAACTACAAGTATCATAGAGAATCTGCTTTATAAACTTTGGTAATGGTTTTGATGTAACTTATATTCAAGAAACTCTGTTTTATATGGTATACTCATTTACATAATTCTGTACAATATACATATATATATATATATATATATATATATATATATGAATTTTCTACATTCTGTTTCAGTACAATGTTTTCATGCTTATGAATAAGTATGAACATTTGTATAGTCTAGCTGTCTCAGAGTGTAGACAAAAGAATCATTCCATATTCTCTTAAATTCTAATGGAAACTAATATAAATGTGAATAAAAGTAAGCCATAAAGTTACAAGGCCTCATTTTTTTAAATAAATTTGTAGCAGACACTGGGAATTTTAATTTACACATTGATTGAAACATATAAATGTAAATTGAGATCACCACTTCTAACTTTCATGCCACTAAATTCTATAGAGGTAATCATAACTGAAATGCTTTCTCCAAATAATGTTTAGTATTTTGTGAAATCAGATAAGCAGTTAGGTGATATTTAGTTTAAGAAAATGTACAAATAATATAGTATTTTCCCTTTCATCTCTACTCAATATCAGCAGCATGCACAAGGTGAAACTCAGGTCAATATTTATCCTCAGTTGTACATGGTTTCTGAGATGATGAAGCTTGTGTTAGTCAGAGTTTCTATTCCTGCACAAAATATCATGACCAAGAAGCAAGTCGTAGGGGAAAAGGTTTATGTGGCTTACAATTCCACAGTGCTGTTTATCACCAAAGAATGTCAGAACTGGAGCTCAAGCATGTCAAGAAGCAGGAGCTAATTCAGAGGACATGGAGGAATGTTAATTAATTGCTTGCTTCCCCTGGCTTGGTCAACTTGCTTTCTTATAGAACCCAAGACTACCAGCCCAGGGATGGCATCACCCACAATGGGCCCTCCCACCCTTGATCATTAATTGAGAGAATGCCTTACATTTTCTGGATCTCATGGAGGTAATTTCTCAAGAAAGGCTTCTTTCTCAGTGGTAACTCCAGCTTGTGTCTAGTTGACACACAAAACCTGCAAGTACAAGGCTTTAAAAGGGTATTCTTGGATGCTTTGAAACCACTGGCAAGATGGCTCTGTAGAATGAGCACACACCACTATTCTGTCAATTGGAGTCCATGTTCATGACCTCCATGGCAGAAAATGATAATTAATCTCCCCTGGGCACACATGAACACACACACACACACACACACACACACACACACACACACACCGCAGACTACCACTACCACTATTACTACTACTTCTAGATAGACAGATTTTAAAAGATAATTGCATATACTTTCAGTAGAGATAAGCTATGTCAATTAAGTATAAAAAATGATTATCTCTGAACAAGTAAAATTTAAAATGTCAAAAAAGTTCTTTGCAAATAAGGCCAATTTTCAGAAGTCAACATTTTCCATAGTGTGTCTTACTATGACTATTGTATAAAGTAATAATTTGTGAATGAGATTGTCTATCTGACATATCAAAATGTTAGTGTCTAGAATCACATTATTGGCTTGCTCTAAACTTGGAGATATGCGATTCTCAAACTAAACAAACTCTGTCATAAAACCCTTTAAACATTCATTTGTCCTATTTCTATTTGTGGAGCATACACTTTTGTTGTACATTCCTATTAATTCACATATATTGTTAGAACAATTATGTTGCTGATCACATAGAGATTCTATACTGTGCCAATGAGGCAGAATTTAAAAATGTTGCTCTGCTACATTACTAATGTGCAAAGATTTAGAATGTACAAATAGTTATTTATATTTAAATTTACTTATATACTTCCTTAAACACATAATACGTTAGACGCTGTGGACATTGTGTTCCTAACAAAATATATTTTAATATAGTGGTGAATGTAATCACTTTAGAACATCAGATAGCAATAAGGTTATATGGGGGAGCAATGCCCTAGAAACAGGAACAATTACAGCTTTGGCTTATTGTGATTTCTGGCCTTTGTGTTCTGAGGAAAACTAAAATGCATTTAAAACAGAATTCCTCAATGATCTTTTAATTTTGTGCTGCAGGCATGGCATTATGTATAAATGAGAAAGACTGAGAGGCATTGAATTCTTTTAGAAAACCAATTTTCCCACATATGCATAACCCTTCACAGAGCATAGTTTGCTAGCAAAAAGGCCCTGGTAAAATTTACAGAGAAAAATGTTGACTTGAAAAGAGAAAGCTATTAATATTAATATCAATACTTCTATCAATCCTTTGAAATATATTAGGAGTTCTGTATAAATTGAGTGGAACTGTTTTAAAATGTGATTATATAACTAAATATGTATAGTGTGTCAGATCAATGATGTAAGCACAATAAAACTTATAATAGCCATGTTTAGTGCTACATTCCTGTACCCTTACAAATTAGGAGTCTGAGACTGAGAGTGCCAAGATTTTAAAGAGAGTCTATGCTCAACAGTAAGTTCTAGGCTGGACTGTGCTAAACTGTAAAACCCTGAAAAATGGATAAAAATTATCAGTGACTGTATTTCACCTCATTTTGGAAACAACTCGTTCCTTGGGCTTATTTAATCTTCATTTTTCAATTGTCTCTGCCTTTCATGAGAAAGGAGGTATGAAGATATGTAAATGTACATAGAATGCCTGCATAGAATTTATGAGTGATGTTTAGCAGAGAATGCTTCTATAGTTACAACTAAGTGAGATAATCAGTGTTCTGTTCCAGAAACCTCTTGGTCCCTTCATCTATATATTGCTAGCTATATAAAATCTTATTGAGTGACATTTATTTCTCATGACTTCTCTCTTCTCCTGTTACTGACAATCACAGAGACATAAATAATCAAGTTACAGACTTTGAATATATCCAGAGTATATATTTTTATCATACTCTGTTTTGGCAACTTTAACTTAAACATTTCCTTTTAGAACGTTCTTTTCAAGTTGTTGGAGATGAATACAAAATGAATTGATTAATTTTGAGTATATTCAGACACTAAAGCTTTGAATCTACTCTTTAATGAATGCCAACATCCCTTTGCAGAGTCTCAGTTTTCCATTGTATGCTATAATAAAGTTAAATTGATGTCTTACTGACTTTTTCTAGCTTGATATATTTTCTTGTCTTATCTCACTGCACCAGCTAGGACTTTCAGAACCAGGAACAATGGTTTGATACTTTAAGGGCATGTTTTTAAATGTTTCATAATCATAATTCACAAGAAATTGTGATGCATAATCTAGATTTTTTTGAAAATATTTTAAAATCAATATTCCTTTCATTTTTACATTCTGCTAGACACTTAATAAAAGGATAGGTAAATGTTCATATATTTTATGTGTATTGATTTAGCAGGATTTTTCTTTATGAAAAACAACTATTATAAGTACTTGAATTCTCTATTACCAAACCAAACTTGGATACCTAAGAGAAATCTAAAAAAGAAAAAAAAAACCCTACCTTTGTATATATCTATGTATTGACTTTATTATATCTAATAGTGTGTTTATACATTTTACTTCTATGCCTAATGAAATAAAAAATCAAAATTTTGCTTTCTAAAATCTTCCTCCATCCAATTGTTTCTAATATGTTAATGACTTAACAAACAAAACAAAAAATTGTCTCCCTTAGGATGATTCAGAAACGTTCATTTATTTTCTAAAATGTTCATCAATATGGAACTGAGTACTACTGTTGCTGTTTTTTACAAAAAAAAAATAATAATAGACTCATTCTGCTTATAGAAGTATGAATGGATACAGCCAGTAGAAGAACAAAATAGAGATTCCTCAAAGTATTTGAAATAGAACTCCAGTATGACCTGCAAATATTTTTTTAGGTGTCCACCAGTCAAAATGGGGACTATCATACCTACACTGTCATGAGGCCCTTTTCCTTCTACGTGATTCCCAAAACTTAACTTTTCATTTGATTAAAAATATGATTCTTTTATAGAAAATAGAGTTTTTCCCTCATGTCATATATTATGTTATGGTTTTCCTTCTCTCTTGTTTCCCTAGTTCCTCATCATCTTACCTCCAAAATAATTTAAATACTTGTTTTGACTATTAGAATACACTTCTAATAGGCTTCTGCTGGTTCTGGCATGACCTTAGTGGGGACTGAATGATATGGTGCCTGCCCCTAGAACAGGCCCTGAGTATGTGGGCCTCCAAGAGCGTCGATGTCTCCATGAGTATAAGGCTTGCTTATATAATAATGTACATATTTTCCAATATTTATTTAAGGAATGTGCTTGTTGTTAATGTTAATAACTCCTTGATAATCAGACAGTAGACTTCCAGGTGGCTAAAAGTCAAGTTTTAGGTAAATGGTAAACACAGGGATAAATGCCAAGTCTTTCAAGACAACCCTTAAGGCTGTGGAAAGAACTCTAAAAACATGGATTCAATATATATATAATTCCTCAACTATGCAAAATATAAAGATGTAATATGAATTATGAGGGGTTTCATGACTCTAAAGGAACAAAGGCAGTTGAATTAATGAGCTTGCTTGTTAGAAAGCTACAAACAGAGGCAGATACAAAAGCAGTCAGATTCCTGATTTCAAGAACAGCCTGGGACACAGCACTGTTAGGTCAAGGTGTCATAGAAATGGATAATTTCCTGACAGAGGTCCCACCCAGCTATTCTATGCTCTGTGCTTAACAGAGGCAGGCAGATCTCTGAATTTTTTTGCAATGTTAAAAGAAAATGTGTGCTTTCTGTCTCCTAAGAATTAAGGGGCAGACATCCAAGAATGTAGATTCTTAGGATAGTCAAAAGGAAATAACTGGATTGATATGTTAAATAAAGAGTGAGCTTATGATCTGCAGGAGATAGGCTATCCAGAGAATTGTTTAGAATAGCAAGAAAGAACTACTTGGACAACTGTCTCTGGCTCAACATAGAGAGAAAGCTGTCTAGAGGTCTCCAGAGAAACCAGATCAGAGAGAAACCAGAGCAGATAAAGAAAGAAAGCAGAACAGAGAGAAAGCAGGCTGGAAAACTATCTCCAGCATAACATAGGCTGTTAGCTTCAACCCAGGATTTGAATTTGAGTCCTTTGTTTTAGCAGCTCCCAGACACACTTTCTCTCAGAATCCTTCCCTGACATGAAACTGGTCCTTAGCAGGCTTATAATGAATAATAACAAGAAAAATAAAATAAAACAAGATAAAACAAAATAAATAATAAAATAAGACAAGATAATCCTAAAACTTACTATAAGAGTTGTACAAAACAAGCAAAAAGAAGGAAAGAAGAAGAAAAAAAGGCACCAGAAACAGACTTACCAGTTCACAGATGCAGGAAACCCAAAAAACTCTAAACCAGAAGCCACAACATATACACAAATGACCTGTGCAGAGCAGTGTAATCCCTGTGAATGCTGCTTCAACTTCCTGTGAGTTTGTAGGAGCTGATGTCATGTTAGTTTAGAGAGCTTGTTTTCTTGGTGTCCTCCATCCCCTTAATAGCCATCCTGATAGCTGTGAATTGATATCCTATGGCTTTTATTTTTCATTCTCCCTTGAGCGGTGATGTTTAAAGTTTTTATATACCTATTGACCATGTCTATAAATTCTTCAAAAACATGTTCAAAGTGATATCCCTATTTACAAAAGAGTGAGTTGATTTTGGTTCTTTAATCTCATTATATATCTTAGATGTAATGTTGAATGTCTATTTTTTTTTAATTTTATAATTAAAAAAATAACATCACTGGTTATTTCCTCTGTGTTGAAGTTCTATTATTGAATGGTAGTTTAATTAACTGCCAATATCTACCTAAATAATTTTCCCCCAGATATATTGAAATATTATTTTAATGTTTCTGGTTTTACTATCTGTTAGTTTTCCATACTTTTGTTATTAAGATTTTTTATCCATGTTGCATTAAATATACATTATTCTATATTTTATGATATACATAGATAAATATTTATTTTTAATTTTTATTCACCCTAATACTTAAATATGAATTCTCATTCTACTAAGTTTGGAAAAAAGCTTCCCCAATTATTTTATACTTCTTTTGCAATCTTTTATGCATTAATGATTAATCTTTAAGCTTTAATCAATATATATATATATATATATATATATATATCAGATTTTACTATTATCCTTTCATATTTAAGTTATTTTTAAGTGTTCCTTATTTTTAGATAATTTTATAAATATATAACAAATAAAAAATATATTTTGTTGAATAGTTACTTTGGTTGTGGGTAAATAATAGACTCATTCTACTACTCTAAGAAACATTGAGAACATTATAATATTTTGTAATTTTTCTTTTATGTCTTTGAGAAAACTTCATTGTTTAAGTCTCTGAATATTAAATCTTAAACTTATATGAATGGTTATTTTTATGTACATGCATATACACATACACAAGCACTCATGCACGTAAATGTATAAACATATTTTCTGTGACTTCTTTCATGTATATATGATGAATTATTAACCCAGCATATCTATAATTTATTCAATCCATAATATTTTCCCATCATGTAATTTTTTTTACTCTACTCTTAGAAAAATATTTTTCTGAATTTCTGCAACCTGAAGAAGATCAGTCTTTTGGAGGATTTTTGTTGCTTACAGTGCCATTTGATTAGGTTTTTTTTTTTGTTTGTTTGTCTGTTTGTTTTTTGATTTTGTTTTTTGCTTTGTTTTGTTTACTTTTTTTAAACATAGTGCCACATGTGAATGTAGCACATAGTGACTCTTTCTTTCCTTTCTGCTCTGTAAGTCACATGATACTGATTTTTACTGTCAATACAAAGTAATATTAGTTAATGAACTCCTCACTAAAAATATCTGAACATGTAGCACCTGAGATTTCAATAAATACTAACTAGATATTTTCTGACTTGTTGGCGTGAGTTTCTGGCTCTCTAACTAATATGAATCTGCTTATATGTCGGGCCAGTTGTGCAGATCTGTGGATTGTCAATCAAATCGTTTGCTTCTAAAAATTCAACGAACAGAGTACTCATGTGTAAAACATCCATCATCTTTAAATACCCTGTAGCGTAATGTGTCATAACTTCAACACTTCATCTCAGAGAAAATCCTCTGAAAGCATAGAGATAAATTTAACTTGTAAAGTTCAAGTTTTAATTCCAAATGAGTAATAGGCTTAGTAAATACAGCAAGAAAACACTTTATTTCTGCTCGTGAAATTTTGTTTTTAGTTCTAAAGTGGCCATAGTTTGAAAATTGAGTCATTGTGTTCAATAATGAGTTCTTCTCAAAACAAGAAATAGTAGAGAAACTCAGTTGCAATGAACTAAAACTCTTCTAGGTTCCTGATTTCTCAAAATATCCAATCAACTTTCATCAAATGCCTTACAAAAAGGTTGTAGATTCAATGTGGACATTTTTAAAATATCACTATAAATTAGAAATACAATATTGACAATATCAGCTCAATGGGAATAAAAGGAATTATGATTTAGAACTACACATCAACCTTTTATCAAAGAGAAATCAAAGTGTAAGATAATTTGAGGATCAGCTCAAAGTAAGTTTGGGTTGTTAGGAAACAAATGTCACCACAGGAAAAAAAATAAATGAAAAACATTAGATAAAGTTACAAAAAGTGTGATATATTTACCAATCTTGAGAAGTAGCCATCTGTATTAACAAAACAAAAAAATGTGGGAAAATGAATTTTCTCTAAGTAAGAAAATGTGGTCAGGACTTGATTATAATGATACATTGTGACATTTATTGCTGATATTATACTTGTATTAATAAACACCTAAATATAGGTTTTATAAAAAAATTATATAAAATCTTGGTTCCTTGGCTATAGAAACCTTTTAGACTTTGTATTGTGAGAAAACGGAAACACATTTCCAAGCATCTTCAGAGTTTACAAATGCATTGTTATTGAATGGATCATCACTGGGTCCTTAAAATATATTGTTCATAACTTAGTACTTGGATCATATTTCTGTATCTACATAATTATGAACATGTATGTTTGAGAAATTGTATCAACGAATGGCAGGGGTGGCACAAAGATGTTAGTTAGACAAAGAATAAAAGGTATAGACATTTCTTTGGATATAATTAGTAATCTACATGAGTGATAAACAGAGTACTTAGACCATAAAAATATAGAATTGTTCTCTCAATATACTTTATACTGTCTCATATTTTTGCCAGATTTATTATACCTTACATCTCATTGGCTAAGTCAACATAACTGTTTTCCAAAATGAAACCATTGGAAAGTCTTATGTACTTAACTGGAATCATTTCACATTCAATTATATTCCACCAACAACCACAATGACAATTTATGATATTTCATACTTCATTGAAATCACTCTACTCAATAGTTTATCAATTTTATATATTGATTTTACTCATGAATATGACTGTGTCTGATTTTTCTCAAGTTTTATATACTAAAAGTAGTTGCCTTATGCTATCTAGTCATAAAAGTCTCAAATTTGAAGATTATTTTCCACTTTTTTTCCAGATTATCTTTACTACCTAGCAGTGTATGTTAATAGGGTTCAATGCCTACCTAGCCAATGCTGTGATGGCCTCTGTGGAGTGGTCAAGTCAGTGACAAATGTTCCAGATATCATTCTAATGTGCTTAGGTAACTGGAACTCCCACTCCATCAACTCAATCTTTCTCTGGTTGACTTATTTCTTCCTGATCTCTGAATACCAGTGTCTTGATATGTGTAGATGGATTCTAAATTCTCTCCATGGTGTAGAAAGTCCTTTGTAATGGATTCTTTTAATGTAAATGTACATCAAAAAGCCAGAAATTTAACTCTTCCATGAAAACTGAGGTCAAGTGATGGTGAAAATTAGTAAAGAAGATAAGTCTGAAAAGTTTTACACCACTCTCCACTCTGGATTTTCTATGACCCAATACATTTGTCTTTCTACGAAACTAGTGAATTTCCTTGTCACATTCCCAGGCTTCCCCACCAAGTGCTCCATTAGAAAGGGTAAGATACATGAGAGACTTTGGAAATATGGGAATATAAAGACAGAATCTGAACCATCATCAAAATGCATTCTTAGTCCTTAAAACTCTTTGTGTCAGCTAATAGCTTCACTAAGGTAACATTTAAAGAATATATTGAGCAATTATTGCCTTTTTGCTCATATTCTTTCAGTTAAGTGCCTCAGCAGAATTATTGAAATTGTCCAGCCGCTGTGTATCACCACTGCCTTTTCACACTTAAGAGTTTTACTAATTCTTAAATATGGCTTTTATTCTTTTCTCTTTCTTTATCACAGGAAATGAACATTTCCACCATTATTTGATGTATAAGTCAGATCTTATTTTTTTCTGTGTAGTTTTTCTTTTTTAAATATTGGATATTTTACCTATTTACATATCAAATGTTATCCCCTTTCCAGGTTCCCCACCCCGGAAACTCTCTATCCCATCCCCCCTTACCCTGCTTCTATGAGGATCCTCCCACACACACCCACTCATTCTTGCCTCCCCACCCTAGAATTCTTCTACACTAGGACATCAAGCCTTCACAGGACTAAGGGCATCCCCTCTCGTTGATGCCAGATAAGGCCCTTTCAGCTCCTTCAGTCCTTCCCATAACTCCTCCATTTGGGTCTCTGTGCTCAGTCTGATGGTTGGTTATAAGCATCTGTATTGGTCAGGGTCTAGCAGAGCCTCTCAGAAGACAGCTGTATCAGGCTCCTGTCAACAGCACTTCTTAGCATCAGAAATAATGTCTGGGTTTGGTGGCTACAGGTGGGATGGATCCCCAGGTCGGGCAGTCTCTGGATAGCCTTAACTTCAATCTCTGCTCTACTATTTGTCCCTCTATTTCCTTTAAACAGGAGCAATTCAGGGTTAAAATTTTGGAGATGGGTAGGTGGCCCCTTCCCTCAACCAGGGGGTTGGCGAGGTGGGAAGCTTAATCTCTGGATATGGTCTCCTCGGGTTCTCCCTTCCCTTTGTGAGGTATTTCAGCTAATGTCATCCCGGTGGAGTCCTGGGAGCCTCTTGCTTTCCTGGCATCTGAAACTTTCTGGTTGCTACTCCCAGTTCCCCATCCCCCACTGCTACACACCTCTGCTCAATTTCCTGACCCTCTGTACATCTCCTCCCATATCCGATTCTTCCCTTTTTCCCCTTTAATTGGCATACCAATTTTATTTAGTTTCTTGCAAATGCACTACTATATAAATATATATTGTATGTGTTATATATCAATTATATTATATATGTAAATATTATAAGGATAATATAAATAGCTATAAATAAAAATAGCTCTAAATTTGAGTAGCAGACAGCACTATGCTTGAGAAGTCAAATTTCACTTGCTTATAAAAAAGCATGCAAATTTGAGAGTATCCTACATAGTAATTGCATCTAATAAACACCAGAGCTTTGTCAGCAGCTGCTTTATATTATAAAACATATTATAAAATGAGGAATATTATTTATAATATTTTACCATATACAGACTCTATATACATGTATGTGTACATATTCATACACAGGCAAACACATGCTAGCCTTCAGCTTGTTATCTAAAAGATAAAATACAGATAATCCCTGGCTTACAGTAGTCCTATTTATAAACTTTTATCTTCATTGTCATATAAAAACAGAATAACTCTAAGGAAAGTTGCTTCATCTCTTGAGTTTTAATCTTTACCTGAGTGACAGTTTACAGCTTCCCAAATTGATAACCAATTATAGTGGTTATCAACCAGTTACAGCTAATTGTCATCTATCCAATCATGATGGTGAAAATAAGTATTACTTTAAAGCAGATACTGAGAAAGCTCTGATGTACATTAAGTGCATTTTTCTGTGGAATATTTTTAAATCTGCTTGGCTTTTTACAAGCAAATGAACTTTGACTTCAGACTCCTGGTACTGTGTGTTGCTCAAATTTATAGTGATTTTCATTTTCCTCCTTTTTAGTATACTGATAGCCCTCCTTTCCATTCCATATAACCTTGCTGTTTCTCAGACTCTATAATGCATCTAAGGCATTCTCTGGGAATAAAACTGTAAGTCCATCTAAGATATTATCATCCTTAGAAAGATGGATTAAATATTAATCTCTAAAAAATTGTCTCCATATTTGTATATCTACAATATATGACATTTATCATATAATAATTATTAATGTGTAACTGCTATAATTTCTACTTTATCTCTCATTCGTTATATGATACACCCATGGTTCATGTGAGTGATATATACTATAGTAAAATATACATATTATTCTTTAAATTATGCTTGCAATTCATCAAAAGTTTTGTTTTTAAACTTTGTAAGACCCCTCCTGATGCTACAGCTCAAACACCCTGGATTTAGTCTGAGAAAAGCCAACAAAACTGTGCTCCTGTAAGAGCTAATATTCAAATGCCAAGACTTATGATTCAGAGAAGGAGTAAACAAAGCTCAAGAAGTCCGAAGGTTCCACATGCACTCTCATGTGGTGTCCCATCACGACTAATTTAAATGCAATAAAAACGCCAGCCTGGTTGTTTACAAGTGACTGGGGGTTTGAGTTCTTTCATCCAGAGCCACTGGAGACTGTAGATGAAGTACTAGAATAAGCAATTTAATGAATAAATAATTAACATGCAATTAAAAAGTTATTAAAACAGACTGGCATTAGCTACATGTGTACTGAAGGTCTCACAGGTTTCCTGTAGATTAGCACTTAATACTTTTATCTCTAGTATTAATATTGGTTAATGCTCTTTTTATTCTTAAGTAAAAGATATTTTTATCATTTATCCTCAGAATAAGAATATATACTGTCATATTACCTAATTTCCTTATATTTTGAGTATAGTTTTTAGAGCATTATAGTTGAATTATTTTACAGTTTGATTGAAAACTATTTTGAGAAAAACATATTGCCAGTAATTGTACTCATTGTAAATCTAGTGCCCCCACAAAACCCTCTGATGTAGGCCATTTATCAGTAAAAAAGTATTTTTACCAGAAATCATCAAGGAGGAAAAAAATTAGCTTATTTTAAACCCTAAACTGTAATTTTTAGATAAAGTTATATTCAAATAGTTTATAAGTACTTCTTTATTATCCATGCTTTTTCTTTATGATAGTGATAAACCTAGAGCTATTAGAAGTACATACATATTAACCTCTCTGATTTTATCATGAAGACAACATTCTGGAGGCTGAGGTTATGGCTCAATGGGTATGATGTTTGTTAAATGACCCTGAAGGATAGAGTTCATATTACGAGCACACAGATGAAAAGAGTCTTATGGTGTTTTCTGCCTTTAATTGCAGTACCGGAGAGGTAAAGCACTCAGGGACTCACTTGTAAGACAATATAACCAAACCAAAAGTTCTAGATTCATTGAGAGAACTTGGCTCAACAATAGTAAAGGAATGGGCCTACTAGTGAATGGCTTATTTTGAGACTCAACTCATGGATAAGTACCAATCTATTACACTATCAATAATGCTGTGTTGTGCTTGTAGACCAGAATCTAGCATAGCAGCCCTTTAAGAGGCTCTACCCAGCATCAGACTAAGACAGCTGCAGATATCTATAGACAAACATTGGATGAATGTCATGGACCCCTGTGGATGAGTTAGTGGAAATATTGAAAGCTCTCAAAGAGCTGATAATTCTACAAAAAGAGCATCAGTGTCAACTAACCTGGACACATGGACATCCCAGAGACTAAGCCACCAATAAAAGAGGGTATCAGGCCTGGTCCGAGGCCCCTGACATATGCATAGCAGAGGCTGTCATGTCTGGCCTTAATGGAAGAGCATTCACCCAATTTTGAAGAGAATTTATGCACCAGGATGAGGAGATACAGGAGGGAGGGCTGCCTTTTCAGAAGAGAAAGGGAGAAGTGATAGGGGAAGGGATTTCAGGAGAGGGGGACCAATAGTAGGGACAACATTTATGATGTAAATAAATAAATAGATAAATAAATAAATTTTTAAAAAGACATGTTAAATTAGACAACCTCAGTCATTAAAAAACTACAAATCAAAATGACGGAGATTCCTTCTTATACCTCTAAGAATAGTTAACATCAAAAACTCAAGTGACATATCACGTTGAAGGAAGAGAATCACACCTCCATTTGGGTTGTGGAGTGCAAAATTGGACAACCACTTTAGAAATCAGTTTGGCAATTCCTTGGGTAAATGGGAATGATTCTACCTCAAAATCCAGCTTTTCTGCTCCTGGACATACACTATACCTAAAAGAAGCTCCACCATACCAGAAGGGCACTTGCTCCTTTATGTTCATAGCAGCTTTATCCATAGATGTCTATTATTCATAACAGAACCTGGAAAGAACCTAGATGTCCCTCAACTGAAGAATGGATAAAGAAAATGTGATACATTTATATAATGGAGTATTACTCATTAAAATTGCAAAATATCTGAAAAAAAAAACAGTCAAGAGGAGGAAAGATTTATTTTAGCTCATGGTAGCAAGAGATTCAGTCCTGAATTCCTTGACCTTCAAGTGCTTAAGGATAAAATGATGGTGAACAAAGCTTACAGGACACCAGACAGGAAGCATAGACAGGAAAAAAAGGACTACGGACCAATTATAATCTTCAAAATACATCTCTAGTATTCTGGTTCCTCTTAAAGTTTCTGTAGTTTTTACTGCCCACATAGCACCAACAGCTGAAGACTAAGCAGACCTGAGCTTATGGGAGAAATTTCAGAACCAGACAATACCAAATGCATTTTGGGATATAAATAAATAAATAAATAAATAAATAAATAAATAAATAAATTTAAGAAGATATTTTAATATAGTTTTTGTAATTATAACTCCTTAAAAGCTGTCTTCAAAATTATGTCAAGAACCACCCAAATTGAAGTCTTGTGAAATAGTTGGGGGAAGAATTGAGCAACCTAGAGGGTATAGGAATGCCATAGGAAGATCAACAGAGTCAATTAACATGTACCTTTGTGAGCTCTCAGAGACTGAACCAGCAACCAAAGGGCATTCAAGGACTGTACGTAGCACCACTCCTGGACATATGTGGCTGATGTGTAGCTTGGTATCATTCAGATCCCCCAACTGGGGTAAGGGCTTCCCCTGACTCTGTTCCCTGCCTGTGTATCTTGTTCCCTTAACAGAGATATCCTATATGGCCTCGGTGAGTGAAGGTTTGCCTAGTCCTGCAGCTACTTGAGGTGCCATGATGAGGCGGTACCCAATAGGGACCTCCTCCTACTCAGAGATAAAGAGGAGAGGGAGGAGAAAGGGGCCATTTGAGAAGCGATAGCGAGAAGGGGGGGGGTTCCAACTGGGTTATAAAGTGAATAAATAAATAAATAAATAAATAAGAAAAAGACTCATCCAAATTAAGGAAAACCATAAAACTGAAAGAATAGCTAATAGTGACCATTAAACATAGCAAAAAAACAAATTCTCCTTACATTAATTTCCCCTCCAAACAACAGTAAACATATCACATGCTGGATTTTTATAGAAAAAAAAATGAGCACAATTAAAACATTGTATTCAGTCATAAAAGCAAAGCAAAACAGTGACATCATGAAATTTGCAGGCAAATGGATGGAATGAGAAAAGATTTTCCTATCCCATCCCCACTCTCACTACCTCTATGATGGTGCTCCCCTATCTATCCACTCACTCCTGACTTCCAGCCCAGGTATTTCTCTACACTGGGGCATCAAAACCTGCACAGGACCAAGGGCCACTCTTTCCAATGATGTCCAAAAAAGGCCACTCTCTGCTACATACGTGGATGGAGCCATGAATCTCTCCCAAACTCTTTGGTTGGTAGTCCATTCCCTGGGAGCTCCAGGGTGTCTTAAGTTTCTGTTGTTGTGTCTCCCCTTGAAGATGTCAAACGTGCTTACTGACAGTAGCCTAGTATAGCTGTCCCCAGGCTCTGTCAGAGCCTGATCAATAAAGATGCAGATGCTTGCAGCCAACCGTCACACTGAGCATAGGGGACACAATGGAGAAATTAGGGAAAGGACTGAAGGAGCTGAAGGGGTTTGCAATTCAATAGTAAGAACAACAATATCAACCAAACAGATACCTCATCCACAGAGCTCCCAGGGACTAAACCACCAACCAAAGAGTACACATAGAGAGATTCATGACTCCAGCTGCATATGTAGCAGAGGATTTCCTTATCTGACATCAATGGGAGGGGAGACCCTTGGTTTTGTGGAGGCTCAATGCACCAGCATAGGGGAATGTTCTGGGGGTGAGGAGGAAGTGAGTTGGTGGGTAAGAGAGCTTCCTCACAGAGGCAGGGAGAGGGGGATGGGATAGGGGAATTTTGGATTGGAAACAAGGAAAGGAGATAACATTTGAAATGTAAATAAATAATATAACAATAATAAAATAAAATATAAAAACAAAACAAAAACAAATAACTTTAAAAAATGAGAACAACTCAAAAAATGGTAGGGGTCATAACTGAATTGCTGCATACTGAAGAATCAAAATAGATCCATACTTTCACCCTGCATAAAATTGAACCTCAAGTGGATCAAAGACCTCAACATAAAACCAAGTCTGTTGAATCTGATAGAAAAGAAAGCGGGGAAGAACAGTGAACTTATTGGCACAGGAAAGGTGTTTTCTGGACAGAACACAAACATTTTGGTATGCTCAGAAACTTAAAATATTGAAAAAATATTGAAGAAGATACTGAAAGATTTAAATATGCCCCTCTTTTCATAGAATTAATTAAGTAATGGCAATCAACTGATTCAGAAAAGTCCCCATCACCAGCTAACAAAATTTGTCACATAACTTAAAAGGACATTTCTCTTCCTATGGACACGTGCACACGCACAAGCACATGCACATGCGCACACACACAACAAGATTGCTAAACTAATCTTAATAATGAAACAACTGGTGAACATATTAATTTCTCAGAACTCAAATTTTACTACAGAGCTTTAGTAATAAAAATAACTGGTTATTGCACAAAACCAGACACATCAATAAAACAAATTGAAGATAAAGATATAAATCAGCACACCTGTGGACACGTGAGTTTTTATAAAGAAGAAATTAGCCACTAGATAAATGACAGCTTCTTCAATAAGTGGTGCTGGATAAGCTGAATGGCTGCATATAGAAGAATCCAAGTAGAACTATACTTTTTACTGTGCACAAAATGCAACTCAGATTGGATCAAATACCTCAACATAAATCCAGACACATTGAACACGATACAGAAAGTGACTAGCCTTGAACTCACTAACATAGGAAAGAACTTTCTGAACAAAACATCAATAGTACGGGCACTAAGAGCAACAATCAATAAAACAAACCTCATGAAACCGAAAAATAAAAATGCTTTCTTAAGAAAAATAGGCATAAAACTCAGCTTCTTTACATTCCAAATTTATTATCTAAAAATAAATTCACAGCTGAGTCATCAAATAGGAGAAAGCATTCAGACCATACTGACTTTCAGACAGTCCTTAGAGATTGTTAAGTGAATGGTATGGAACAATAAAGCAAGGAGATATTTAATATGGTTTTGAAAAGAAACATGTAAGACTGTAACTCCTGTCCTGTCAAAATTGCTATCTCTAATGACAAGAAGAAGTGAGATGCAGAATATTGGTTACATGAATCAATCACTAAAGTGAGTGAGAATGACAGAAATTTATAGTCTTCATAGGTTTTGTGTCGTGAATTTTTATCAGACCTCATTTGATTTTCTTTACAGCCAAATAAATAAATTTAAGGATGAGAAGCAAGGTATAGTTAATTACTCTTTTGAAAAAAAATTTTTTTTCTAGAATCTCAACTGAAATTACTAGTCATGAACTTCATGCATTTAGTATTTTTATGTCAGTAATCAGTAAACATATTTTATTATTACTTCATGTCCATTCACTTCCTAGTCCCTCTTGTAGTCTTAATTAAAAAGTCTTTGTTATTCATTGCATTCTAATATCAAATAATGAAATGTTTGGTTATTATTAATCAATTCATACTGTTTTTAATTATCCAATACAGATGAGAATTAACCAGAAAATAACACTGCCATTGTGTCAATGATGCCAAGCAATTATTGCTTCAGTAAGTATAGTATGAAACCAAAAAAATAACCTTTTGATTATTTTCTAATTAAACTCATGCCTTTTGTTAAGTGATGTAGGTTGTAATGTAATGTTACAAAAAATATTTTTTCACTATTTACTGGAATGAGAGACTATATTTCAAATGTACAAATAAGGCAAACTATTATATTTAAAAAAATCATACAAGTTAGTTTTGCTAAATATAAATTTTTATTTGTTCCCAATGTAAATATTACTTTAATTTTAAAGTATGTATGAAAAATAGACACTTTGTAGGTGAAGTAGTGAAGAAAACTATTCTAAATATCTGGATCTATTTTCAGGCATGTTTCTGTATATGATAATAAGCTTCAAATTTAAATACACATTCCTATCTATAAGTTTATTTAAAGAGAGATAAATATAAAGGTTTTTTTTCACCAGAATAAAAATAAACTGGTATGTATATTAATTAGCCTAAATACAACAAATATCATTGCATTCTGGTTTGAAATATATTTTATTACAGAAAGAACCTGGTTCTATGAAAGTTATTTTTAAACCAGTACAGCAGAAATAAAAAAGTAATTTTAATATATTCTTTTTAATAGTTTAAACTTTATTAAATATTCTTGGGTATGTATATGCTATTCTTTTTAAATGCTTTTATCAAGAGTGGAACTACAACACTTTTTTCACCATTCCTCTCTCCAACATTTCTCTATCATGCTAACTCAGCCTTTCCCATACATGTAGCACTCCCAAGTTACTAGCTTCCTTTTATTTTATTATATTTATCACACACACACACACACACACACACACACACACACACACACACACACGAGAGGGGGAGGGGAGGAGAAGAAGGAGATTGAGTCAGAGACATAGACAGAGAGAAAGCAAGATAAACATTATGACTACCACTGAAAACCTTTTACCCACATTTGTGCAATCCTATTATCATTACAGATGGGGGATTCAACTTACTATTTTAAAGTTCTTTGGTTATAACTCCAATTGTATAATTTTTTATAAAAAGCATTCATTTTTTGTATTTATACTTGTATAAATTATCAATAATAAACCAATTAAGCAAATGTCATATGAACTCAAAGACATTGAAGCAGTTAGCACAGGTCTTACATTGGGCTTCACCAAGTCCTCTCTGTATGTATTATGGCTTTTAGTTTACTGTTTTTATGGAGCTCCTGAGTGTGTGAAGAAGTGGGACTTTGATTTTTATGCCTTTCTCTTGGGAATTTTTCTTTCTGTGGTTTTTGCCTTACTTAAGTTTGATGTGATAGTTTTGTTTTATTTTATTACACTTTATTTAATAACATTTTGTTAAAAATAAATCTGTTTTAAAGATGAGATAATTTGAAATATTAAAATATTTTGCTGAAGAAATCATTGCAAATAATTTTCTTCTACTGGATATAAATGTGTAGTTTTATTATACCAACACCTTGGAATCAGAAGATGAAGTACTTCACCCTTATATGAATACAAATATATAGAAGTACTTAAAACATATGCTTAAAATGGCTTATGCTGCTGGAAACAAATTGCCAAGAGTATGAGTCTTAAGATGAAAAGTATACTTAAAGAAATCTCAAAATTGCTTTTATGTAGAGTTTAAATGACACTTAGTAAAGTTGATCATAGAGTGAAGTTTTCCCAGAATTCTTTCCTTCAAACCCAGAGAAAGAGACAAAGATCATACTGCCTTTGAGATACTGGGATCCTTATTGAAACATTCAAAGAAATGAAACTAGCTGGAAAAGAGAAAGTTTAGACATTAAATAATTTTCACTTCACTTCCTTTACACAATCATTTAGTCCACCTACTTAATTGGAAAACAGAAGCATAATTTGACCCTGTAGATTAACTTAGCAAAGTAGCACCCAATATTGACCAAGATGCCATGAGGACCTGAAAGTCTTACTGAATTTTATCCTATTCTGACCCTAGAACATAATTAACACTGCCTGATAAATGTCAATTCAAACTCCTTCATTTAAATACATTCTAATCTGCACTTCCATTCTTCTTCTTTTGAAAGTGACAGAACAGTAGCTAAACCCTCCAGCTGAAATGATGATGGGCGATTGGAAGTCATGCATGATTTTTCATTTGTTTTTTATCTGTTGTTGCATATTGAAGCAAGCGTTCAGATATTGACAGTGACATAACCTAGTGTTTGGGAGGTAGGCAGCACATCTTGCCTAGTACACTTCCCAGCAATTGCTGCCATTTGATAAGTAACTCCATATGGACTGGAAGTAAAGCACTAAATCAATATGTCTTCTTCATGCCAAGTCATGATTCATGGCAGTTTTTAATGCTGTAACTCATTGCTACTAGATTTTAGAAAATACACTTGTTTTCCTCAATCACAACAAATCCTTCAATTTATTCTTCTCTCACTGTTATACTGGGCCTGTTATTTCAGTCTTGCCACGTTGAATGAGAATTGTTTTTCATCAGATATCTACTTATAATCACAACAGAGTTTGAAGGGACTTTAAAGGTCATTCAGTCTCACTTTTCACCACATTCACACCATCTGCAAATGATAGTCATATATCTGGATTCTGCTTGAATAGTTCCAATGACAAGAAGCTGACTATTTGAGATGCAGCCTTTTCTATGCTTGGATAGCTTTCATTGCTGGAAGTCCTTCCTTATGTTGAGTGGAAATTTATTAACTCCATTTTCCACATCTTGGTTCTAGTTCTTCTACTATCTATGACAATAATTTTGATTTTATATGATTTTATTAACCCTTACAACTCCAATATTTTAATAATGCAATAAAGTTTTAGGATAATATTTTATAAACACATAACATTAATTTTAATAATATGAGGTAGTTGGATTTTTATACTATAATTCTACTAGAAAATGAAAATTTAAAATAGAACTATAGGCTTAGAATATTAAAATAAAAGAGCTATTCAGAAGTCTTGACTAATGTAGTGATTCTCCTTTGGCTCCAAGGCAGTTTCTAAGTAGATATTTCTGAGAGAGAGAGAGAGAGAGAGAGAGAGAGAGAGAGAGAGAGAGAGAGAGATATAACTGGCATTATTTATACAGAATTTTAAACTCTACACTTAAACTTAAGGGTGATATAGAAAATAAGAAAACTGAATTAATTGTATATTAGTAACCATTGTTTTCTTTTTCTTTTTTTTTCTATATTTGAAAAGCAGAAACTTGAGTAGAATATAAAAATGCTCAGAATAGAATAATGCTTTTGTATCAATCACTTAATAAACACTTAATTTACGAACACAAGTGTACATAGTGTATGCTATAGTAAAATAAGTACCTCTTTTAGGACACCTCCCTACTCCCCTAATGTTCCATTTTGCACAGTTCACTCATCTGCCTCTAGTTCATCAAATCTCCCAGTATTTTCTTATATATAGCTATCATTAGTCACACTATTCCTAGTCTAACAAATTACTGCTAATACTGATTCCAGACTTTGTTTCTTCACCATGAAATATAAAACTTAATAAACAAGAGCTGTAATTAAAGAAAAAAAGAGAGAGACACAGGATTTAATCTGCACTATGGAAGTAACTCCTGCCACCAGGCTTAATCGTAGAGTTTATACTGCCTAGAAGACTCCTTTTAAAATGGTAATATTTTATGTGTGGTTTTCACTAGTTGACCCTCTTCTAATATCTCATTTCATTATTCAACTGAATTTTTGCAGACATTCAAATTTTAGAAATGGATTTCATGTGTGCACTTGAATGTAATTGGCATTAGATTTACTGTGAAACAGTAAACATTCGCATCTTTTAGAATATTTAATATCCCTGTAACATTTCATGCATATTCTTCAATTCCAAATACTGTTAATATTAATTTTCTGATTAATGGTCTCAAATAAAAAATGTCATAGAATATCAATCAAAAATTACCAATCACTTCACATACAGCTCTAAGAAAACATTAGTGTTAAATGAATCCTGTAAAATCAAATGAATTACTATTGCAGGAGGTTTTGGGTCATAGTAAGTGAATACGGCAAAAATATATTTAAATGATTTTGTGTGAAGATGATTTTTTAATCTTCAAAATAATACTTTTTAATATTTTTTCCTTTTTTTAATTGGATATTTTATTTACATTTCAGATATCACCCCCTTTCTACACTCATTAGGATTAAGGCTTGTTAATATAATACCAAACAACGTAGAGTAATGATATTCATAGTGATAAAATAACATGACTTATTTCTCATGATAATAAACCCTTACAATACATTTAGAGATCACTTTTGACCAGAGAGCAGTGTTTTAATTACGAGATCTTAAAATAAATGTACTTTCCTTTGCATCACTGAAACTATAGTGTGAAATGAGGTTTTGGATAATGGGTGAAATCTCCCTTCCTAGAAAAGAGCAGCTGTTTACTCTAGGTGATGTCAATATATTTATACAGCTATTATATCATTGTCCAAGGAACTCTGTATGCCGCATCTTACCCATGCAGTGCAAAGAGTTGGGTATTATTTATGTTGTACTATGACTTTGAAAGTGACTCCAAAATCTTTTAAATTTATTAATTTAGAAACACAAATGCAGATTGTGTTCTGCTTTCCTGTTGGCCCCATTTTTTGGTACTTCCTGTAAAAAAAGAATAGATGATTGTTGAAATGTTCTTTAAATTATTTGCCTGAATTTTGTGACATATAAACAAGCAAAGGAAAATTATAACCATCTTCCATGATTCTCAGTTTAGGCTGACAGATTGTCAGGTTTCAATACAATTTAAAGGTATGTGTGATCATTTCTATCAAAAATTTAGTTGAGATTTGAGGAAGATATTTCAATATAAAACCACTTGTTATATATATATATATATATATATATATATATATATATATATATATATATAAAAGCACCAGATTTCAAATCCCTAACAATTACATTTTAAAAGATCTAATTATGAAAGCATGCCTGTTTCCTCAGCTATAGAGGAAAAAATTCTAGAGTAAAGTAGATATCAGGAGTTTTCTAGATAGCCAGTTTAACCAAAATTGGACATAATTGAGGGGGTGAAAATGGAGCAAAGATACCAGAGTCCTGCTTAAGATATAATGTTATTGGAGACCTTTTGAGAATCTGGCAAAAAAAAGTAAGTGTGCCTCTGTGATCTCTGTTAGTTACCTCTCAGAATATAAACAAGCTTTCACTGTTCCAGTGTCTTCATACCATGGTTTTCATAAACAATCCACACTGTCTCATAAAACAAAACAAAAATTAATGTTGGCATTGTGCCGATTAGTGATATTATAAGAAAGTTATAGAGCTGGATTTTCATGACAACAAATCTTTCTTCAATGTCCTATAGACTTACTTGGTAGAGTCCAGGACTTACCTGTTTATGAAATTATACGTGGAGCAGTTAGCAAATAGGCGTCTTCACTCAAATGACACAGATAAATAGTACTGACTCTCATCATGTTTTAGTATTTGTAAATTCAGACATAGTAATGGCAAGACATGACACATCATCTCTTTTTCCATCACATAATAAACTTTGAATTATAGCTTATGCCAAAAAAGAATATCAATAATTTATCTGTGATTTTCACTATTTTTTATATTTGTGAGAGTATAAAACTAGTTGACTTTGTATTTTATGTGTTTCCTATATTATAGATAAAAGTAACTTTGTTTAATTTTCATAATTATACAAGTGTAATTTTTAATAATAGTTATTACAAAATCATAGTTTAATTTTCAGAAAATATATACACACATTACTTTGTATTATTATTTTCTTTTGTTGCAAATTAATTTTCTGTATAGAGGACTTTTAATTCGGCAACACAGCTGTTCTGGCAAGGGATCACAATAGCTGGAATGCTGATAGGCCACACACCTTTAATCCCCTTAGCAAGAATATAAACAACTTTCTAACACACCTTTAATCCCAAATAATGACAACTAATTGATTGAGAGACAAAATGGTGAATCAGAGAAAGGTTTTATAGAATTAGTCAAGGATGGGATAAGACCAGCTTTCACAAGAACATACAGAAAATAGAGACTACTTTTTTTCTTGTGAGCACTAAAGAAGAGAGGGAGTAGAAGGGATTGAGAGAAGTTCAGTTTCATGCAGTTCAGAGCAGTTGAATTCATAGCAGTTCAGTTTGTGGAGTTTAGAGGCAGTCTTTCCAAGCAGAGCAATTCTGTTGGAAACCAAGAGAAGCCAATTTGAATTAGGTTTGCAGAAGATTAGATTGTATGAAAGATAGAAGATTCCAGGCTTAAGTCCAGGCATATTTAGATAGAAACACTCTGGGCTCAGCCCAAACTGAGTTTCATAGTTTCAGATTGACTATCATCTCATTCCTTCCTCTGAGAAAATTAAAAGCAACATTTACATTTACATTTCTGGATAAACCAACTCAAAACAGAAAGAAAAGGAAAGAAAAAAAGAGAGAAAGATAGAAAGAAAGAAAGAAAGAAAGAAAGAAAGAAAGAAAGAGAAAGAAAAAGGGAAAGGAAAGAAGAAAGAAAGAAAGAAAGAAAGAAAGAAAGAAAGAGAGAGAGAGAGAGAGAGAGAGAAAGGAAAGAAGGAAGGAAGAGAAAGAAGAGAAGGAAGGAAGGAACAAAGAAAGAACAAAAGAAAACCTTTGCTGTAAGGGAGCCTCAGTGGAGGAACAAATTACTCTTCAGGGTAGATTTCATGCTCAGCAGTAGATGGCCAACAGAGAATAAACTCAGTTCCATCTTTGGAGTTTTATTGTTTTATAATATCATGTCAGGGCTTTTTCCTCAATTCTTTTTTCCTTTTGAATTTTATCTTGTTTTTCACTTTTCATTAATTTATTCACTCATTCCTAAAGCCTCTAGGTTCAGAATGGGAGCATATGTCCATTTCTCCTTTCTGGTATAGGACCACATCTCGTGGAGACCTTCTTAGGCCCATAGACACTGAGAGTTCACATATGTATTGGCCCTGATATAAGGGCTTGTTTCTTTGGTGTGCTTCATCCTCTCTGGCTCTTACATTTCTTCTGCTTACTCATGATATATGATAAACATGTTCACCTAGAGCTCACTTCATGCTAATATTTATAACTACTGTGTGAGATTCCAAAGGCAGATGAAGTTAAGTCTTGAACATTACTGATTTCTTTGGCTGTTCACCTCTTTCAGAACTCTCATATGTAACTCTCACATTAAATTAAGTGAGGTAATGCAATTGTGAGGTTTGTCCAAAGGACAATAGGAAATAACCATTCAGATTAATGAATGACAGCACTGTAGAAACAAGAAATAGCAAACAAAAATGTAGCAGTGACAAAAGAGTCATCTGAAAAGTCATGGAAAGTCTAGAATATGAAGGATAGAGCTTTTCTTGAGAGACATGCAAAGATATATTTAATACTTGTTAGTAAGGAAGTAGTTCTATGTATTATACACAAATACAGGAAAATGTACACCTGTTTTAAAATAGTAATTTACAGGCATAAACACTGATTCTTCGACATGTCAAGTATTTTTATGTTAGAAAAAGAAAAAATGATAGTAGTTGGAAAGCTCCAATACAAGGAGGGAAATTATACTCTAGAAAAAGCAAGAAACTAATCCTCTTCCAACAAATCTAAAAGAAGATAGCCACACAAACAATGCCACCACTAATAACAAAAATAACAGGAAGCAACAATCTCTCCTCCTTAATATTTCTTAGCATCAATGGACTCAATTCTCCAATAAAAAGACATAGGCTAATGAACTGGATATATAAACAGGACCCAGACTTTTGCTGCATACAAGAAGCCTACTTCAGACACAAAGACAGACTCTACCTTAGAGTAAAAGGCTGCAAAACAATTTTTCAGGCAAATTGTCCTAGGAAACAAGCTGTTGTAGCCATTCTAAGATCTCCAGCTCAAGAACACAAAGCGAGGGATTCATGGCTCTTCTACCTGTATAGGTAGTTGAGGGTGGCCTTGTTAGGCAACAGTGGAAGTGGACAGTCTTGGTGCCTGAAAGTTTGGATTCCCTAGTGCTGGGGAATTCGACAGCAGAGAGGTGAGAATGGGAGGATGGTGGGAGCACACCCTCATAGAAATAGGAGGAGGGGAGATGGGATAAGGGGTTTTGTGGGGAATGGTAGAGGAGATAATATTGAAAGGTAAATAAATACAATATCCAATTTGTTATAATTATTTTTAAAAGGCCTTCGGTCAAGCCGACTGTCTAAGCTGCAGCAGCTCTGCCTAGCTCAGCCACCATGTTCTGTGGCCAAAGGCCATGTGCACACCACAGCTAGAAATGGCCAGCCAGAAACATCAGCCCTGCCACCCATGAGATACCAGCATGGGAGATGGCTCTGCCAATCTTCCACACACTGTCTCCACAAGGCTCCTCCTACACCAATTAAAAAGCGTAGATAATGGGTCTGGCAATTGGAGTTGAGCACTCTAGACATTTTGTCAATAATTTAATACGGGGATCTCATATAATCCTCAAGGACAAGGTATTGTGGAAGAGGCCCATGAAACTTTAAAAAGATTGCTGAGACAAAGAATGATGCCAACCTGTGCTGAGTTGCTGAGTGCCCTGACAAGGGTGAGAGGGGAGCTGTATTAGACATAGGTTCCTGACCCACCTTTGCTTGACTATATCCCAGATGGAACAAGCTGCCTTGCCTCAAGTTTTTAGACCTTGTGGGATAGAGAACTGCAAAGAGAAATTATGTCTCTTGTATTCTTCTTAAAGGTGACCAGCTATTAGGTCTCAATCATGTACTGATCTAGAAATCAATCCAATATGGAAATTAACAGTCTACTTTTGGAAGACTGGATCTGGACATTGTCAGATAAATATTTGGAAGCTAGCTGTAGCTCTCTATGATGTTAGGATAGTAAGAGATAATGTTGGGACAGGATCTGAATTTCAAACAAGGGTTAGTGCATGTGTTAAGGCTCTTTTAATAGTTAAGCTAAAACTGGTTTTGTCTCTTCTACAGCATTTATTCTAAGTTGCATTGACTTTATAATTTCCAATTATGTTAGTGTGTTGAAATCTGGTATGTCTGTTACAGTGGTCTATCAACCAACTTTTGTCTCACTGTCCTGAGTATTAGAAAACCTTGATTCTCTGAAAAAATCTTGAAAGTGCTGGAAGAAGTGAGTTGGGCTTTAAGCAGAAGCAAGAGGGTAGCAGGCTTGAATATTGCTGGTATAACAGTTTTAATTCCATTAATTGCTAGCACCACTGCTTCTACAATAGCATTGACACAAGGAGTAAAGACAACTATTTTTGTTAACCATCTAGCAAAAATGTGTTACTAATGTATTGAGTATACAAAAGGACTTATATAGGTATCTGGAACAATGAATAATGATCTTTAACCCATTCAAATTATTTGAAGAAGGTTCAGGGTTCAAGAGTTCCGACCCATCCCAAGTGTCATGATAAATATCATTGGAGTAGTGTTACATTTGATATTCACAATGATTGTCATTATAATTAGAAAAAAGTTTAAGGACACTCGTAGGATATGTGGCATAATCCTAACACCTCTCTGGGTGTGTTAACTTTTCATAGTGAGATTATGAATTTAAAGAATGCTGCTCTGTTGACCTTTGATGCTATAAAATTATCTATGATTTGAGCTCAGTATTTCCACTTCTGACAAACCTCAGGAATGGCATATATAGCTTGATCAGGCTAGCCCTTTTTGTTCTGGGAATACTTTTATTTCTGCTCATTGTGTTAAAGCTTATCTTTAACAACATTAACATGTTGGCAGCCAAAGTACATGGCTTAAACATGAAAATGGACCCCTATACAGAGTTATTAAATTAATAGACTGGCAAGCCAAGGATGAGTAAGATTCTGCACAGAGCCTTACCAACCTAAAACAGAAATGCATTGCTTATGATTATGCATATTCCATGATGGGTAATGAAGGCATTCTTGTCAGAATGACCTATGACAGGCTCAGTCTTGTTAATGAAAGAAAAGGGGGAGAGGTGGAGAGCCTTTGGGACTGCTTAGCAAGAAGCTGACATGGGCCAAGGACAAGGAGTGGGGTTGCTTGGCTGGAATATGACATTGGACAAGGAAGTAAGCTTCAAGCAGGAATCTGACATTAGACTAGAACAAAGAAATAATTTCAGGAAGGAGTCTAAATTGTAGGCTACAACCAAGAAGTAATCTCAGGCAGGAATCTAAATATTAGGCCAAAATAAGGAAGTAGGCTTCAGAGATGAAAATGACCTTGGGCTAGGATAAGGAAGTAGGCTCAGATACTTTGATCATCCATATAAGCCTTTATAAACATTGATCACAGGAGTGTTCACATAACTAGGATTAATGCCTTGTTTTTTCCTTTACTGTTTGTGTTTATTGTATTGCTTGTTTCTTGACTATTTGCATCTATTGTATTGCTAGACCCTCAACCTAGAACTGACCATAATACTTGCATGTAATCAAAATGGTATAAAAACATAACCGATGAGGGTGTAAAGATAGGGGATTCTATGGAGGTGAAATAGAGAAAAATGATAATATCTGTATTGTAAATAAATAAAATATCCAATAAAAAAGAAAAATTTATGAAAAGCATGTTACATGATTTCAAGCTTAAAAGTGACCAATGCAATGTACACAGTCCATAACTCCTCATTCATTTGTATCTGTTATTTTTTCTCTTGATCATCTTATCACAACTATATCACCCAGCTGCATGATTTACAAATGTACACTGATGTCCTAAACCTCCTTCAGCACCTTTCAGGGCTGCTGTTGCCTAGTCAACGTATGTGCAACAAACACTATTCAGCTGTACTCCAAATTTTGTTCCCTCAACTTTTATTGACAGAGGTAGCATTTCCCTGTAATTATGATAATCAGCTCCTCTATCACATGCCAGAAACTAAGCCATTGCCCAGGAGTAGGTTCCCTTTCCTGCTACTTGGCCTCCTAACCAATTTAGCAATTTATCAACTGTTACTAATTTTCTATTTAAATTCTTTCAGAACCAATCCATCCTTTCCTATTAGCACATGGATACATCTCAGCACAGAGCTCAATTATCTGTGTTGTTACAAAAATAACATAATAGGTTTCTAAGCCTCTGTTTGCTTACCATTGATAATTTTTATTATCTATAAACTTCAAAATAAACACATCATTGTATTATATACTATTTGCAATAGTGTAGTACTCTTGATATAATGTGTAACACAATTTTATTTCTTTTTTGTAACTATTTTTTGCATAACACATTAAATTTAACTTCCTACATATAAATAAGCACAAACATACAACCAAACATTAGTTCATATATATAACTATAGTTATAACTCTGTATCAATTTATATATCATTATTCTTATTTTTTTTCTTCAGAAACTAAAAATTTAGGTTCTGTGTTCTGTACTGTACCTTCAAGCCTTTCAATATCCTACATTAAGGCCCTCTGGAACAAAAGAAATAGAAATGTGTTCTTACCTAAATCTGGGCATGTTTCTCAAAATGGGAAAAGTACCACACAGCAATCTTTAGTACTCAATCTAAAGTACTCAATTTAATAAAAACATTTTTATCAAATGTTTAATTTAATAAAAACATTAAATCAATGTTTTTTATGAAAACATTGTTTTTAATTAATATTTTAACATGCATGTGTTCCTTTGCTTATGAATATCAATTCCCACACATATACAGAAACATTCTTTACCATTCAGCTCTCAAGGAACAATCATGTAAATAATTATAAGAAAACATCATTTTGAGTTGGGCCATAACTAGTATAAAAAACAAATAAAAAATGTGACATTAATTAGTAAACTCAGACTTATAAAATATTTCATGGTTTTAGAGAAATTCCTATGTGTCAGTCTGCTTTTTAATATGAGCTAAACAATATTAACGAATAGTTAAACAATTTTAGACTTGTTCTTAGGATTAAAAACTAAACCATTTGGATACCAGTAAACAGCTGAGTGATAAAAATATACTGAGTTATTTTGCGGTAGGACACCAGCTGTAAAAAATAACTATTTGAGCCACTGTTGAGGCACCAAATATAATGTAACATCAGAGACAAGATGACAGTTTGATGTGAAAAAAAAAATCTATCAATCCACATGGTATGTGTGACATTGATTCTATGGAGTTTCTCTAACCCATCTATCTAATAAAAATTTTATGAACTCAGACAACCAATGCTTTGAACTTTATAAGTAGAATGGTACAGATGAAAAATATAGTTTATATTTATTCAATGATACTTCAATTTTAAACTTCCATAATATATTAATGTAACATCAAAGTGCAGTAAAACACCAGTTATGTTCCAACTATTCTGAGATGGAAAAATCAGCTTTAGTAGCTCTTCAAAGTAAGATCGGGGCTACAATATGAGACAAATACTGAAATCACATTGGCTTCAAAAGATGTCTAATAAATTCAATTCTCTAAATATCAGATTGCTGCAAGCAATTCTTTATTTAAAAAAATCAATATGTACCATATTAATGACAGAAATATGAAAGCAATTTTCATAGAATTTTAGGTTTGTTAGGCAGCTGCTCATTGTAAGTGAAACAGGGAAAGTGTGATGTCCTCTGATTGGGAGACCGCTGATACTAACTCTAGTGACAGCAGTTCTGAAAGGACAAAGCATGTACTGGCATCACGGTTCTACTCCCTGGAGTCTAAAGAGTCTGCTTAAAGTATCATTTTAATATGTGTATATTCTTTCTTACACAAGCAAACATGGTAGAAAATAATAACTGGATATTAGTGTATTAGAAAGATTAACTCAGGTCTGAAATGATGGCTCAAATAGTTAATGATGCTTGATACTCTTCAGAGGATCCAGATTTATTTAGTGGCAACTCACAACCATTTGTAACTTCAGTTCCAGGGGATCTAGGATCTAATACTCTCTCTTGGATTCCACAGGTACCAGACACATATCTGACACACATGCATAAATGCAATCATACATGTACAATAAAATGAATAATTTCAAAAATATTGAAGAATTGGGCATTTGTAAATGTCTAAATACAGACCTCAAATCATATGTATATTCTCAACAGTTGAGTAATTAGAGAAAGGACTGAAGGATCTGAAGGTGTTAGCAACCCCATAAGAAGAATAACAGTATCAACCAACCAGATCCCCCAGAGCTCCCAGGAACTAAATCAACCACCATGGAGTACACATGGGGCAATTCATGACTCCAGCCCCATATGTAAGAGCAGATGACTTTGTAGAGCATCCATAGGAGGAGAGGCCCTTGCTCCTGTGAAAGCTTGATTCGCCAGTGTAAGAGAATATCAGTAGAAAATCAATAATAGTTCAAAATTAGACATCTGACACTTTTTAGAGAAAAATAATTTGAAAATAGCATCTAGAGAAATTATTACTCCTAGAACCCTTAATTCTGATTAACATTTTCCCAGAATGGTAGGTAGGTCACCATTTCAGCAATAGGGTAGGGGAACATGAGGATAATCAAGTAAATGAGAACTGTCACATTAAATAAATACTGAGATTCCACCATATACCAATCAGAAGGCCTAAATGTGGTCCATTTGCACAATGGAATACTACTCAGCTAACAAAAACAAAGACAACATGAATTTTGCAGGCAAATGGTTCAAACTAGAAAATATCATTCTGGGTTACCTCCCTCAGAAGAGGGAGAATTATTGGAATGTAAATAAATAAATAAATAAATTTTAAAAAGAAAATCTTTGTAGTTTTCATCCTTGTATTATCAGATAACCATCACTAATTGATGACTCACAGAATCCTGAGTACTAATGACTAGACACCTCATGATCTAGTGTATAAACATATATTTCCCCCTCTATTTTAGTTATTCTCTCAAAAATATTGACTCTATCATTTTATGCTCCTTGCAATTGGTATGGCAATTATATAATTAATTTAAATAATACAAAAATTTAAGAATGAATTCAACATAAATAGGTGCCATTTTAAATGATTTGTAAATATCTTGCAATGATGTGACACTTAAAATATTAATATCAAAATTGGCACGAAACAATAGTCATATTGAAGAGTTGTTAATATGAATATATGTCAAAAGAAAAAAAACCTCAGAATTTCTATTTCTCATATAAACTCAAGTAACAAAATCATGATTGTAATGCAACTTTTAGAACCAGTCAATATCAGAAGGAAACTCAGAGTAACATTAATAAGGGAATAATACTCCTATAGTAAATGATTTGCAACTGAATATTTATCTGTACACTGTGTTACTGCAATGATGCTGTTTTTAGTGTTGCATGTTATTGCAATATTAGTGCAATAACTAAATATTAATATGACTCAATGATCAATATAGGAGAGTTTTTGTTGTAACCTGGGTTAACTAGATTTAGTAATGTGATCTGTAACTATTTCAAATTGGTTGGAAATTAAAAGAGAAGTAACCTAATTCCAAAAATAAATACTACTCAGGATTTTCTAAGAGTCCTATCCAGAACTTCATAAGCACAATAACCCACAATTTATAATGAGTGAATTAGGCATACTATTATTGATTGAAAGAATCATTTAGCAGTTTGTAGTAAATAAATATAGTTATCTATCATTTCCAAATAATAAGATGTAGTATTGGGGTTGCCTTTCTCCAACGGGATTTTGGTAAAAATATTTTCAGAGACTTTGAGCTTTTATAGTTCCAGATTTCCCAAATGATTTCTGATATTAAATGCTTAGATTTATCATTCTCTTTAATGATGTATCTATTTCTTCTATTGTGTCTTCAATGGCTGAGATCTCTCTTCCATTTCTTGTATTCTGTTGGTGATCCTTGTGTCTATGGTTTCTCTTGATTTACCTAAATTTTTCATTCCCACAATTCTATTTGTGTTTTCTTTATTGCTTCATTTCCATTTTCAGGTCTTGAGCAAGTACCTTCACATGTTTGTTGGTTAATTCTTGGCATTCTTAGCATTCCTTAAGGGATTCATTGATTTTATGCAACATTATTTCTTTGTATTTTTTACTGATTTTCTTAAGGTATTTGTTTGTTTGATTGTTTCTTCTGACATCTTCATGAAATTGGTGCCAAGGTCATTTTCTGGTGTTTCAGCTTGTTTGTATATTGTATATTCAGGTCTTGATGTCATGGGATAGCTAAACTCTCATGGTACCATATTGCCATGGATGTTGTTGACAGTATTCTTACAGTGGTGATTAGGCATCTGGGTTATGTTATTGCCAAAGGCCTAGGTTCTGATTTCTGTGTTTTTACTTAATTGCTGCTGTGTTTCTTTGTTTATTTTTTTCTCTTCATTGTTCTTGTCTTTGTGGCCTGCGTTTCTAGCAGTCAGTGTTACCTGCGATTCAGCTGCATATATCTGTCCAAGTTGGGGGCTGGATGGCACGCTGGTAGCTAGCTTGTCTTTTGATGTGGCAGATTGGTTTCCACCCAAGTTGACCTGTTTTATAATAATGTGAGTGGACATTCTTTGAGTCTCTCTCAATTTAGGATGATTGTGGCTGTTGTCTTATGTGTTTTGTCTTTCAGCATGTTCACATATTAGAATATGGTTGTTTATTTACATAAGCTAAACTATGCCTGTATCTTTAGTTTATCATGGTGAATAATCTTAAATATGTATTCTTGAACTCAGCTTGTAAGTATTTTGTAAAAGTATCTTTAATTTGCCTGTTGTAATTGTTGTCTTAGAGGCTTACTGCTGAATAAGCTTACCCTTTCTGAACTCCAGCTGGCATGTTCAACCAAGCTGTTCTGGCCTAAACTCCTTTTTTAGTGGTCTGACTTAATCTGACTTCTCCCAGTTTCTCACACTATTGTTATACTTGACTTCACACTGTCAATCTGCTGTAATCTTCTCACTCCTTCTCATTCTCTGACTTGTCCTACAAGTCCATAAACATGAATATCGCTAAATCTTGTGCTATCTTCTTCATTTTTCTTCAATGTCTTAAAGTTATTATACTTTATGAAAAATACATATATACCTAAAACTCATATAAACTAAGAACAACAACAATAATAAAAACAACAAAAATAAATGAAACTTTTATCCACAATACTCCATATTTCAATGTAGAAAATTTGGGCAATGATGTTGCTCTTATAAGTGCCTGCATTGTATCACATAGATTTTGATAAATTATGTTTTCATTCTATCCACTTTAAGACCTTTTCCATTTCCTTCTTGATTCATGCCTTGGTATTCAGTAGTGAGATATTTAGTGTCCCTGAAATTTTGCTGCCTATAGACACATTATATACATTAAATGAAAAGATACGTAAAAATTTAATCTGGTCCAAATATTAAGATGAGGTCTTTGGAATGAGTAGAAACCTATGGGAAAAAATAGTATTCCATAATTGGGCATGAAAGGATAATGATAATGTATGAATTACAAATATAGTTTCTAGACATTGCACAAAGATGAAATAATAAAATGAAGGTGATTTTTATATTCATCACAGAATTTTATAATTTTCTAGAAATATGGTACATTTAAGATTTTTTTAAAATGTAAAATACATTACTGCATTTTGGGAAACAATACCTCTTAAATGTTAAAATACATGCAACTTCTAATGGTGATTACCAATATTATCTTATCATTTTCTTAAACATCACAATTTTTTGTTATAGAATTTCTAGATTTGTAACTATAAGGATCAATCAAATAACATAATTTTATACTTAGAGCCTTACAAAAATTCATAAGACATGAGATAAATAATTACATATATATACATATATGTACACGCACAGTATACTATGTATTGCAAGTATATATGCTATATATGTCCTGAGAATAATCAAATTACACCAACTCTCTGAGCATAGATGTTTGAGTATATTTCAACGTGTTTTTTGAATCTTTAGAATCTGAGTTTTATTTTAAATAACTTTTGTTCTCAGTATTTTCAGAAACAGTGTTGTTAGAAGTATAGTAGCTATAAAACTTATCAATAAATTCTGAGTTCAAATTGACCAACTTTATCTTTCCCTTGCATATTAATAAAAGGACAAACATAGTAATTCTGTTTTTCTTTTTTTGCAGTAAGACTGAAAATAGCCAAGGGGGGAAAAATTTACAAGAGGCACAAAAGCCAAAACATAATCCCGTTCTAAATTTGTGATGACTTGGTTGTGAAATCTGTAGCCCAAACCCCAGTAGAAATGCTCAGGCAATTACTTATAAGCCCACATGCCTTGCATGCAGCTTATTCAATAAGTAAGAGAAATAAAGGAAGAGAGTTGTTTACTCAGGATCCCCTTGGCACCGTTCTTCAAATATTTTGTGCATAAGAATTACCTGGAAAACTTGTTAAATGTCCCATCCTCTAAAAATTATGTTATACTTGGCATTGATACTGCCCGAGACATGCATTTTAACAAGTTCCCAAGTGGTTCTTATTTGATGCCAGACCAGTACTTGAGAAATAATATGAGAGCCAAACAAATAATCAGGACTTCAACATGTTCCTCAACTTTTCCTTCTGTTAACTGCCCATGTTCTTGGATGCAAAAAATATTCTGTAATTTTGGTGAAATTCTTTAAATTAGAGTTGTAAACTATGTATAATACATTTTTATATACTTTACGAAGTCTAATATATCAATTACATGCTCTAAGATTTTGGAAATATTTACCAGTGGATTGGAGCACATAGCAACATATTTTAAGGAGAAATATGTGAATATGACCCCGTGTACCTTTGAATGATGATGCAAGGTGAAAGATTTAGCACTATTCTGTATATTAGGGTTTCCCAGGGGTTGAGATGTGATAATTGATCCAGTAATTAGAAGGCTACTAATTAATTAGTAAACCAGCAGTGTAAAATGAGAACACACGGTGAAAGTAAGGATGATTCACATCCCAAATGGGAAAAAGGTAGATAGCATAGGGTACCTCAGATGTTATTATGCTGTCCAAAATGATGGTCTGATTTTTAAAATTTGTGATTTTTCTAAATTTTTGTGAATCCTTCTTTAGTGTTTTTGGAATGTGATTATGAATAACTGGAGATATAGTAAGTGAACTACAGGTAAAAAAAGTATTAGTGTGTGTGTGTGTGTGTGTGTGTGTGTGTGTGTGTGTGTGTGTGCTTGTCTATGTGAGCAAATAATTCTGTATGTTCTTGTATGGGAAGGTCAAAGGAATTATACACATTACTGAGGCCATGACTTGCTTATTAACGTAGATCACACTTTATATATAGGTTGAAGCCTTGTTATGGATGAACATAGTCAAAATACATTGCAAAGATTCTCAGGAAAACTAATAAAAGTTGAAAAACAATACAGACAAAATAAAACTGAAATTATATATATATAATACATGTGTGTGTGTGTGTGTGTGTGTGTATGTATGTGTGTGTAAATTTACATTGTAATTAAAATACATTTGATTATTTGGCTTTAATTTTACCAAACTAATAATTATATTATAATGGTCTAATGAGAGACATAAAAAAGGATTGGAATAGCAGTTCCATTAACAAATATATAGACACATTTTTTTTTCAACTCATTGACAAGAGTGCTAAGGGTAAACATGGCAAGAGAATAATCTTTCCAACAAATGGTGCTAGGAAAACTTGAAAGTAAAAAGCTAAAATGAAGATAGAGTTTGACCATGAAAACTCAAATCAGAATAGATGAACATAAAGAGATTGGAAGACTTCTTGATGGGAATGCATAATAGTTTGTCCACTGTGAAAAATAGTATAATTTTTCTCAAATATGTAATTATTCTATACGATATTTGTGCTGATAGTCATGGTACTTTAAGAGCAAAATAAATTACTGGTTGCTATAAAAATATGTTATCTACATCTCAATGAAATGTATTACTTTCTCTGATATTGAGAGATATCAACTATGACATGAATTCTAAATAAAAGGACATTTATAAGTAATTAATGCTAACTCATTCAAAATAAGTAACTTTTGTCTATGCATAAAATATGGACAAATATTAAAGACATTAGGTCTGCATTAATTATTGACATCATTGAAAATTGTTATTCAAAGTAGAAATAATTTTTATAAATCTCTATTTTTATTCCACTAAATAGCTACACAAAAAAGGACATTCCAATTTAATAATAAAGAGAGTATAAAGAATAATTACAATAAAGGATTTTTGTTTGACAGCAAAAGCTAAAGAACACTGTACATTGTTAAACATTGTTAAAAATGAGTGAAACAATATGTGAATTCCTTCATCATGCATATAGTTTGAAAGTACATGTTGGTACTCACAATTCTATAAAATTATCAACCAACCAATGGCTTACTTTAAAAAATAAATTACAAATTTGGTATTTATGACTTCCTTTAAAATAGAAATGCTTTATTTTACACATTACCACATAGTGTTTTGGTTTGTTTACATGATGCACTCTTCATACTAGAGATAGGGTACTGTGGCCAAGGTATGAAAGGTGTATATCAATCCATATTTGAAAAATTGTATCAATATTACTTGAGTTGCTTTTAAAGGAAATTTGTTTTATTTCATTGAGTTTCTCTTGTAAAACTTTCACATCTCAAAATGTTCAGTCAGTCTAGGCAGCATTTAAGATTATAATTTATAGTGATTTGATTTAATCTTATAATCACAATTTCCCATTAATCATGAATTTCTTATTATTCCCTCTCTTGAGAAATGACAAAATACATTAGGGATGTCACTGGCTCTGTCATACATAACTACAAAATGGTTGGCATTATTCTCCTCACCGATTTCATTGAACATTCTAACCAAGTGAAAGGTTGTGTTATTTCTAGTTCAGTAACCTGAATTTTATAATAAAATTCAGTAGATGTCATGAGCTAGTTCTGAGCCTTAAGAAATATGCATATTTCTAGATTTTCTACACAATTTTCTTTCTTTCTATCTAACAAACTTAGGAGAAGTCATAGAAAATGAACAATACCTACATCTCAGGTAACATGTCACTGTATCTGGTTACCAAAATCTCTATATACAGAAATGAGTCTATATTGGAACAACTAAGGCCTGATATCTTGACAACTTACTGAAGACAGCAAGATGAAATTAACTGTAGATAGTTCATTTCTACTCAACGTCTGCTTGTTTGAAATTCAGAAGCAGTAATTGAGGTATGATTTGAAACCACTAAACTGTCTTAGGTTTGCAATACAACCATAGAAAATTGATAAAGTCCATTAGAGGGCTGTGTAATTCTTGTCATGGTCCTTCTTCAGTCAGAGAAGCATAAACCACTATCAATTCTGTGTCATGATCAATTTATGGGAATACAAGTAAGGCATGTATGTAAGTTTGTCAGAAAATTATAAACGTGTTTACATACTTGTTAATACCTCTAATTTTGGTGAAATTGTAAGACAAAGTAAGAATATATATATATATATATATATATATATATATATATATATATATAATTAGTTTCACAATTAAATGGTACGATTTATGATGAAATATGTTAACAAGTAACTGAATGATAGATAACACATATTGCTTGAGTTAATTTAAACATAAATAAACAATTAGTTTAATAATAAACTATATACTAGAAAATTATTACTGTTTCAAAAATGGATTCAAACACAAATTAGATATATTATCACTGTTTTCTTGAGTTTTTAGAATATATGTGTTTAAGTTAAATTTTATTAATTTATATTTGTGAGTGGTTTGATTATTTATAAGACTGTGTACCAAAAGCATGCCTGGTTTCTACAAAGGCCAGGAGAGAATTTCAGATACCATGGAACTGAGGTTACAGGCAGTTGTGAACTACATTATGGGTGCCTAAAATCTATGTCCTTAGAAGTGTTGTTAAAGACAACTTTCCAGGCCTCAGAAAGCAAAAATTATGTGTTTTTATCTAGCATGGAAAGTTTTCTATTCACTATTGATTTCTTAGCTGTCAAAAAATGGTGTTAAAAGTAGGAAATAGAATATTACTCTGGTTAGATAACACATCAATAATTATTACTATAATAACATATTATACTTTTATTAAACATTAATGGTATAATATAATTTTATTGAGTATGTGATTATATGTGTGTATAAATGACACATAGATAGGTATACATTTTATATAAATGTGTATATATTCACAAATATTATATATGGCTTATCATATATAAAATATATATCTTAAGAACACTATCATTAGCAGTGTAAAAAACTGATCATTGATGATAAAGCTTACAGATTGGGTTTGTAAAAGAAATAAATTTTGGTGTAATATCAGGTCCACATATTGTTCTAGCTAGTTTTATGTCAATTTGAGAAAATGCCTTCATAAGGTTTAGATATAGAACATTTTCTTAATTAGTGAGATGAGGGAGGCAGAGCATGGTACTCAGTCAACTGTAGGTAGTACTCTGTCTGTCCTGGTATCCTGGGTTTTTTTAAAAAAAGGCTGAGCAAATCACAAGGAAGAAGCCAGTAAGAAATATTGCTCCATGACATCTGCATTTATCTCTCCCCTATAGGTGCTACATTGCTTGAATCCCTATCTTACTTTCCTTCAGTAATGCACTATGGATATGTAACTGTCATCCAAATAAACCCTTTCATGATCAACTTGCCTTTGGTCATAGTGTTTCATCATAACAATAGTAATCCATACTAAAACATATATTTTGTAGGTATGCTTTATTTGAATACAATGAAGAATGCTTCCTATAATAAAGTCAAGTTGTTGGAAAGGTGATTGATTTGCAAAAAAATAAAACAATTAGGATGCATGAATTCCAAATTATCTAAATCTTAAAAAAGTTTTTATTTATATGGTTAAATTTAATTTTTATTTACCATTTATCTAATATAAACTGTGAAATTATGCTATTATATATTTCACTATTTAATTTAGATTTTTCATATATAACGTAGTAAATATATTTAATAAATTTTTGTAGTAAAATTATTTATCTTACTTCTGTAACATAACAATCTTAAGTAACATATATGGTATATTTTATGTAAAATTCTTTTATGCGTTTTATATGTATAATTTATCAAACTTTACAGCTCTTGGCACAAGGTTCTGTTTTGTATTACAGAGCAACAGTTCCATTGGTAGATGCAAGTTTGCATTAGAAATAAACTAGCTCTGGACATGTTATTATTAGTCAGACATCATTTTGGTCAAAATAATTTTGAGACATGAACATTCATTGAAATCAGTATGTAGAAATGGTAACTCTTTTAACAACTAAAATGAATAAAATGAAATGAATGAGTGTATAATGTTATAGATTATCTTAAAAACCTTTTTTGAAATAATTAATAGCCCAGTGGACAAACTATTACTCATGATACATTTTACATGCACAATTGCTGTAGACATGTGGTTACTGTAACTTTTATCAAGCATTGTACAAGACAGAGATTTTAACTCGACTTTTTAATTTACTTATTTCTGACTATGATAAAGTTAAACACAAATCTACTGAATGGAAATAAATATGAGAAAAGAAGATAAACTTTTGTATGAACATTTACATGTTAAAATGTTTGCTTTGTTTATATGTTTGCTTATAACTTGTTTACAAAGGTTAACTTTATTTAAAAGATTCATAACTAATAAGAGTATATATTTCTTTTTGGTTTGGAAAAAGACACATAAAAGGAGTAAAAATAAAAACTGAAATAGCATGCTCAGACGTTACAGAAAAACATTTCAGTGAGCAAAATAGAAAATAAGTATTCTCAAGGAAACAAAAATGCACCAGTCTCTTATGCTTCTGTCTTAAAAAAATTAAAAAAATATTTATAAGTTGATTGATTCTTTCTGCTGTAGGTTGGAGAAGTTAGCCTCTCTCTTCTTTTCTTTGCCCTTCAGAAATCTGTAAACATGTTGTACCTTTTAAATAATAATTTTTCCATTTAAAAATTTTATGACACAGGGCTATCTTTCTCAAGAGCCTGGAATATTTCTCAGAAATAAACACAAAGAGATGCAATACTCCTGGCTCTAACGTCTGTCTATACCATGCATCAAGTTGCAAAGCTACACTTGAAAATATTGTCTGGAATTCCCCAGATGGAGCCAAGGTAGTCAGTCAACTACAAGGTAAAGCTGTGATCACCTGCATTTGACAGATGGGCCCATCAAAGTCATTATTACTGGAGAATCAATTACTGCTCATCATGTAAAAGCTTATGAGTTACATCTATTTATCTCTAACAAAGATTACAATTTCCAGTGTTTCAGGAGGCTTCCTGTGATGTTCATCACACATTCATTATTGTAGTTTTTCCATAGATAAATCTGTTCTCTGTCTATTATGGATATTTCTGGGTTGAGAAAAAAAATTGCTTCTAATCCATTTCCCTAATTTACCTAGTGATTTTGTACAAACTTTAGATCCTCAATTGTAGGAGGCATGGAGATCATTGTGATCACAGAAAAGCACTAGGAGAGGTTGGAATGTTAAGCACATAAGCACATAAGATCTAGGAATGCGGTAACTGATTCTGCCCAGAAGGCTGGAGTGAAAGTCCTTCCTAACCTGGTAACCATTGCTCTAGCTGTGTGGCCATAGACGTTTCTTGTGTAAGACCCTTCCCTAGACCTTTATAATGAATTTTTTTTTCTGTTATCCATAAAACCTATGTTTATGGACAATGACTTTTGACGTTGCCATGTCCCATCTGTATTTACCTTACTTAGTTCCTCAAGAAGATGTACATACACTTTATTGTACACATGGATGGAGTTAATTATCACCAAAATAATTTTCGCCAAATTGTACTTTACTCAGATCTGCCTAAAATAAACCACTCAGAGTCAGACTCCTGAAGTTTGAATTAACAACAGCTAAATTTGTGTTGAGCTGAACTGCCTTCCTGCCTCCCATGACTGGTCACTTGGCCATGCATGCTCCAGATCCCTACACTCAATAAAAATGCATGTTACTTAAAGAGTTAAATGGATGGAGGGGTATGATGCACAGTGATGAGAGAGATTCTAAGGAATAGATCCCACAGTCCACCAAAATTCACCTGAACAAATATCAGCCTTGAAAGATATAGTATGAGAAGTAGGACTTTTGACCAAATGATTGTATTTTGATCTCTCTGCACTTCTGAATGGAATAAGTACCTTTACAAAAGGAAGCCCAGAGTGTTATCCAGGCCTTTGCCACCAGAGTACAAAGGAAAGGAATTATCTATGTGCTGCCAATCTCTTGAGCACAGAATTCCAAGCCTCTATAAATGTGAAATGAAAAGTCTACTTTTATAAGCCACGAAAGTTAGAGCATTTTGGTATGGCAAACAAAGTGAATAGACAAGGAGAAATGAGAGGAAAGTTTTGTGCCTTTACAAAGCATGCTGAGGACAATTGGTGAGGGAGCTGCCTGTCTGTGATCTACAGTCAAAAGTGAACCCAGTGAGGACTAAAATAGAGTATTTTACAAAACACAAATTATATATAAATTTGGTATGTTCTAACTTTATAACAATAATGTTACATTTTTAGATTGATATCCTAACATTTATGGTAAGAAAAAATAAAAAATTGATTTTATCATTAGAATTTACTAAAATTATCCCATGTTTGCAAGTTCCGACTTTTTTTGAGATTTTATTTCCTCTCCCTATCCATTTCTTTCTTCAAAACAAACTTTAAATTTTTGAATAAGTGATGAGCATTTTCAGAAATTATAAGAAAATAATTAGATTATTCTTCACAATTTTAGTTTGGTTTGAGTTAAGACTATGGAAGAACATAATGGGTTTGTGACTGTGGCATGAGAACTTCTGATGTTATTTCTTAGGAAGGAAATTTGGAATGCCAGCAAATGTGGGTAGGAGTACACGGATACCTGTGAGTTTCCTCAATTTCTAGGGAATAGTAAGAAAAGCCAACTTCTCATGCTTCCAATATTTTCTGAAAAAAAAAACTGATGTGCTTTATATAATCATGAACAAGTTTGCCTTTGATTCAAGCATCAAACTGTAGTAAGTGTAAACTTCTAACTAATCCTAATTATAAAGATGGGCCTTGTGGTGACGTTTGTACTGTTTTGAACTTGTGACTCAAGTCTCCTAGTTTTCCATTTCAGTTCTTCATCAGTTGTGGAATATGTTTTCTTTGCCCTGTTGTAATTAATCTTATTAAGATTTCATTGATCTAATCTAGTTTTGTCTTGTCTAAATATTATGGATTTGTCTTACTGAATGAATCGAGTGCTAGTTATAGAAACACATTTGCAGAATATAAAAAGGAAGTAGAAAATGCATATTGATAGAAAGCCAATAAGCACAGAGGGTTTCCATTAATAAATTTCATAGCAATGCACTAAGAATCACACACTGTGGACTGCAAAATTTGGGGAACAAATACCACAGCTCTGCAGCCCAGAGTTCTGTGAAAAGACCTTTTGATTAGACTAACTTAGATGAAAACTATGGGTGCTGTTGACCTTATATAAAACAGGCTCTTTCTCTGGCTTGTGGATTATCAAACAGTCTCTGCTAGTATACTGACAATATCCAAGTGATTACTTCCCTTGCACTGAAACTGCAAGCACACACCACAAGAAAATATAAAATGTATATTGATAGAAAGCCAGTAAGCACAGAGGTCTCCATTAGGAAATTTCATAGCAATGCACTAAGAATCACACACTGCAGGCTGCAAAATCTGGGGACCAGATACCACAGTTCTGCAGCCCAGAGTTCTGTGAAAAGACTAGACTAACTTAGATGAAAACTCTGGCTTCTTTTGAATGTAGGTTCTGGAATGTCAAGCACCAGATTTCCTTATTGCAAGACAAGATATCTATTCCACTTTGTCTACTTAATTTCCTGAAGGCTTATTTTAAGGAATTTATGATGTAATTAATAAAAATAACAATAATAACATTTCAAGAAAATACTAAGCACACAAAATAACATCTAAGCATTATGCGACTATACGTGTTTTTCATTACACTTACTTTATATAGCTGAACAGCATCAACTTTTGAAATAAGAAATTGTAGCAGTAGAATGAGCTGTTGAACTAGTGGACTAAGCATTCTCCCCAGTTTGTGTCATCCCATGATCCCCGATGACTTTAATTGTGAAGGATAAATTAACAACAAAGTACAGTATTTGGTCTAAGCAATCTCTCTTAACTTTGAAACATAAAAAGCTAACAAGCAACATCACACACACACACACACACACACACACACACACACACACACACCCCAAAGCATAGCTATTTTTTGTCCATTCACCTCTATAACCCCAATTTTACTGAAACAGAAAAGCTTCCTCTCTTATTTTCAAGTGTCAGAGACCTTCTTTATTACATTAGAGCAAGAATACAGATGGTATTTGTTCAGGTATGTTAAAAGCTTAAGATTCAACACTCAGGCAACATTGTAAATTATTCAAATATATTTAAAGTAAAAAGCTTACATTTTTAACAATAAAATCAAAATTAAGAAATTACTACAGATCCATACAAAGCAAATGGAATTAATGGTAATGTCAGAACGTGGTTAAATATTGTCATACCAAGAAGAAGATGCATTCTCTATGAGTTAGCAAAGTCCATTGATTATCTACAGAGAGAATCCTACTTTGATAAAAAAAGGAAACCATATTCTAATGATAGTGTTGTAATACAACTTATATTTTGCAGCTGATTGAATATTTATAGAATTAAAAATCTTCTCACTATATTTCAAGGTTGTACTCCTCATTTTGAAGTAGCCTTATTTTTAGACTATGTCTCAAATGAGACTTTTATTTATCAAAATTATAATGCATAATTTTAATTATAATTGTAAATAAAAGATGTAATGAGGATGTAGTCAACAGGAGAATTCCATGTATATTGTTACATTGGGGCTGTTATGGGATATAACTGAGAAATAAGATTTTTATTTTTAGATTTTTTTTTATTCCTGTTAACTATTACCTCATTTCAAGAATTACACTGCAAAAGGATCCCTCCCAAGAATTGTTGTAAAAACCCAAACAGTAAGTTCTTTTCATAACTGACTTTACTAGAGCGTACATCATGGAAAAGGGCAATGGAGTTGCCCTGAAAACAAATCCACAAAGGATTGAATGTATTTAATAACTTAATTCCTAAGATAATATCAGACACCAATTTATTTGAGCAAAAAGAATGATTTAAATATATATTCCATTCACATATACTGTATCAAGATTTAGGTAAAAGTTTAGTACTTGCTTAATAATCATATTGGTTGGCTAATTCATCAAAACTAGCAACAATAAGAAAATAAACAATAAAACAAATTTGTCTTCTGAGAAACATTTATACTGAGAATTTTTACATCCAAAATATTCCCATGCTATGTGTGACAGCTGAAAACTCTTTTGAGGACCCAGTACATTTCAGAAATAGATCTCTGTTTCTGTCTGTCTGTCTGTCTGTCTGTCTGTCTGTCTGTCTGTCTCTTTGTGTGTCTCTTTTTCTCTGTCTGTCTCTTTCTCTGTCCCTCTCTTCCTCTCACTCTGTCTCTGTGTGTGCATGTGCGTGTGCGTGTGTGTGTGCGTGTGTTTGTGTGTATGTGTGTATGTGTGTGTTTGTGTGTGTGAGAGTAAGAGAAAATGGAGAAGTTAATGTAATCTGCATAAAGATGCATCAGTTGCTGCATCTTCCAGCACCAAGTGATTCTGGATAATTTCTGCAAGTCTTTTTTTACTGTGTTCAAAAGCATGGTCTCTTGGTTTCCTAGACTACTTTTACTATCATTCATCTTTAGGAAAACCTTGAAGTGACAGGAAAATCGCCTCTCCTCTGCTTTTCTCCATCGTTGTATTTACTGATTCACGACTTTTCTTTGACGCCATCTATCTATAGTCAGAGTAGAATTGAATGCCTCTCATCTTGCTCAAAACAGGGACTTTCCATCACATTGCCTCTGTATTTAGTGAATCCCACTAGGTCAGAATAAAGCAGAGAATTGATTTTTAAGATCTTGATGTTAACTCTCAGGATTCATGCTACATCAATCTCTCATCTCGGTTTTACACTTACTGTCCTGTGTTTAGTGTTCTTTGCACTGGTGTTAAGATTTGCTTTCAGAACAGTCTTTGCTGGAATTAATCTGACTTTCCTGCACTGCAAAATGAGCTAAGAGCAGTAATAGCATCTTTCCATGCATTTAAAGTATAACTCCAAGCAATGCACACTCTGATTACCTCATTTAGAGAAATCCATTCACCTTGGGTAACACTAAAATCATAAAGAGTTATCAAGGATTATAGAGACCACATTGTCAGGAAAAGATCTAGTGTCCAAAGCCACTCGAACATCAAACTGAGTTTGCTTGTATTGCTTTCTCTGTGCCTCCCTAGGAGACAGTTGGCACCAGCCAGACTGCTAAATAGTGTGACCAGGTAATTAGTATTTTACTCATGATAATCAACCAGGTAGATAGGGCAAGGCTTTTCAGTGTTTTCCACTTTGCTCCTGCCTGAGAAATTATTGTAGACCCAGACTATATAGATATATAAAGCAAATACAAAACTAAACACTGATAGTGATTCCTAAATAAATACATCTTAGAACATGTCTTTATCACATGCATATTTTTACAATTTAGTAAAGAAATAAGCAAATACTTATACAAGGAGATTATATGCTTATTTTATATGATAAATTAATCTTGGGTGAATATGTGATACTGCACAATCAAGATAAACTTTAATATTTTTAGGGTTGATATATAATTTGATTATGTAAGAGCTGATGGTGAGCCTTCTGCTTCATATAAATTCAGAATAAAAATGTAAGAAGTATGCTTGAGGTCATTTCAGAAATGGAAAACTCTGGCTTTTTACCAAGCTAAAATCCATTTGTTGACCCTTTATTTTAAAATTTTTGAGATAGCAAATTAAACAGCAATTTTAAAAATATGACATCCCAACATGATTCAATCCAAGTATAGAATACTTTGATACTTAAATGCAGATAGATCTTCTTTAATAGTCATCCCATTCTGCAGGAAGTAAAGTTCAGTATTGTTTTAGGTGTAGATGCAAGAGCACCTCTTCTTCCAACAGCAGCTGTTCTATCCTTCATTACAACCCCATGGTCTTCAATGGCTTATGCTCTGCTAATGTCCGTTATAAAAACAATTTAATGTTTGGGTGTATATTCAATTATCTCTTTTGTCATGAGTAACTAGGGAAATAATATGAATGTTTTTATCTTTGTTTTTGCTCTCACATTCCTCAGATCGAACCTAGTTTATTTCATTTTTGTAATGATGACAGTGAAGTAACGGATCTTCTTCATTTTTTGACAACCATGTGCATGTAAGAGATATAAATTCATTTCTTATAGAAACTATGATGGAAATAAGTTATACTTCATCACTCCTTTGCCAAAATCATATTATTCCACATTAATATACTTACATATAACATAAGACAAATCAAATAATTAAATTATCAAATAAAATGATGAGCCAAAAACCTTGATAAATGTGGTGTTTCTGTGGTAATTTGAAATATACAAATATTCTACAAGGCAGGAAAATATATGTGATATTGAGAATGACATCACAGAAATGTTCTATGTATCGCAAAAAAAAAAAAAAAAAAAAAAAAGAGATGGGCTGTCCAAGTGTGATTCTGTCAGACTGAAAACTACTGATTTGTGTTCCCAGGTACATCTACAGCTGACTTTAATTTTATCAAGAATACAAGATTTGTGATCCATAGATATGGGCTCACTTCCAGCTAATTCCTAACAGGAGACATTCTACTAGTACCACTTAAAATACAAGTTCTCTTAACATGTGCCACCTTGAAGCTACAATTCCAACTGACAAAGAGACCGAACTTTCTCATAAGTCTTCTGTGCTTCCTTCGGAGATGACCATATGAAGAAAATAGATGCATGTAAAATCAGCTACTGTTATCTACTGTCTTCATGAGAATGGTGCTTTTATATGAATATGATATATTTTCTACAACTCTTTAATTCTACGATACCTCTTTGGTGATCCTGTCTTCACTTCATCTCTTTTCATACCACACTGCGTCTTCTCTATTTTTCATCTTCCATAAAGAATGTCACATTTTCCCTAATTCATTCTCTCTCTCTCTCTCTCTCTCTCTCTCTCTCTCTCTCTCTGTCTCTCATCTTTCATCAGTTTTCTTGCAAACAGTTATTCAGTTTTTCTTTGAGGATTCTTAGTAAGCATCACCTAATTTGAAAAGTTTTCTGCTTCAGTTCACTGTAAGCAACGATGGCCTTCTCTCTATTGCGTGTACCCTATGCCTAATCTAATGGATTATTTAACACACTATTTTAGTAATTTCTAATTGTGTCTTTGTGAGATTATTTGTTTTCAAACAATAACTTCTATGTAGTCCATGATATCCAGGAACCCATAATCCTTTTGTCTTCACCTCACAAATTTTAGAATTGCATGATTACTATCATACCCAGTTACAAAATCTTTTTTAAAATAAGGATTATAATTTCATTAATAGAATTAAGAACAACAAAATTAATAAATATGTTTAATCAATTGAGCCACTGTTTTACACAATCACATGTTTATTGTTTTTCTCTTTACTGAAAATAGTTTCTCTTATCCCCTATCTATCCTGATTACAGTCACCCCTCTTTTTACTCCTCCGAGTTCCTCCCACATCCCCTCCCATCTAGATTCTGTCCTTCTCTATATGTCATTAGAAAAGAATAGGCTTCTAAGAAATAACAACCAAATATAAATGATATATACATGTATAATAAGATAAAACAAAAAGAATCACAACAAAGTAGGATGAAACAAACCAACAGAAAAGAAGATATGCAGGAGTTGGCTCAAGAGTCAGAGGCCCATCCTTCACACATTCATGAGTCTCATAGTAAACCATAAATATTAAAGTAAAGCTAGAATATGTATGAATAGGACAGAGTACAGAACCTTGTCAGGCCCTGTGCTTGCTGTTTGAGTCTCTGTGATTTCACATGAGCCTCTTGATTTTGGGGGCCTTATTCTCTTGGTGACCTCCATTCTCTCTGACTCTTATATTTTTTCTACTTGCTCTTCCTTGGGGATCCCTAAGTCAGTCTCTCTCTCCCTTCCTCTCTCTCTTTTTCTTATTGTGCAAGTGTATATGAATGTGAGAGTATAAGCATGTGTATGTGTGTGTAATGTTTGTTTGTACATGCCTTGTATTTCCTATTTCCATCTTTTTCAGAAGGGAGCTTCTATAATGTTCAAATAAGGAGCTGATCTCTGAATATCATTTGGAAGTCATTTTATCACTGATATTTTGAACCACTAGTATTTGTTTTTCCCTGGGACTCTGGGATAGCTAGTCTATGAACCCTGGTCAACCAAGCATTAAAAGTCATGGGTCTATGTCATGGAGTGCATCACTCTATATGAAAATTACACTTTTATTCTTAAAAATCATCTTGGAATATTGAAATGGCTCAGAGGCCAAAGCATTTGCCACCTATCTGCTGACCCAATTTGATCCACAGAACCCACTTCCCAACATTGTGCTCTGACCACCACATATTTGTCTTGGCAAATGCATGCCACCCTACACCATATACACACATAAGCATACAAGTTAACTGATGGTGGTATTAAAGATGTATATGAGTATCTGAGATATAGCAGTTAAGTAGATGCCTGGAACACAGTTCTCAGGTGGTTGTACAGGCAGACCAGCTCAGAATGCTTCTCTTGCCATTTCTGTCAGGAACTCCCAGTTGGCAAAGCATCAATTGATCTATAGATTTTCAACCGAGTCCAAAGTTTAAAGTGTCATAAATTCTGTGAATGAGTTTCAGTATCATAATTCATACCAGAAAGCTGAGAATCTTTCATTCACTAAAGACTATCTTCAAGATAGAAACAAAGTAACTCAGTGGGTCAACAAAAAGGAATTTTCATAGCAACAAAGTTACCTGGTAATAAGGGAGTTGTTCTAGATGTAGCAGTTATAAGATTCATTCATTCAATAAAAGAAATGTGAGCTTTAAGACCATACAAACATATGCTTTTTGTTGATGGCATTAAAAGTATTCAAAACATAACACATCTTAGTTTTCTTCAACCACTTCCAAAATGCAAAAGTTATCTGAATAATGTAAGATGCTTGTGTTTTATATTTATTAACAATACCATTTACTGTAGTTTTTGTATAAAATGCCAACATTCATATCTATCAATTATTTGTACCAATTATTTCACATAAAATGCCTTTTTAAAACTGGTCTATTTCTTGAAACAAAAACGGAAAATCATTCAGAACATAACTATACAAACAATTGATGCCTTATATCAGTATGTTATTATATATTATAATCCCTATGTGGTTATATGAGTGAATAATATATACACTAAAAATATTATAGATACAGAATTATGTTTGTTAAAAGAAAACTAACATAGAGATGATAGAAAGGCCATATAAGTATATTAATTGAATTAGTTTAGGATTGTGGCCTTAAAGAAATCAATATGGAGAAATGTTTCTACTTTCACAACATATTTGCTAAAACCTTACTCAAAACTAAGAGGGTAGATTTGCAATAGCATGATGGAATTATATCTTTATTTAGACAGATGCACAGATAGAAGGACACATGGTTCCTTGGAGTGTATTTTAAATTTTTTTGTAACACTTGTGAAATGTTGATCTCCCAACCCATTACTGTCACATTCAAATCTTTAAAGTTCTCTTTCAAGTATCATTCAAAACCACTCTAATATAAACACAGGCTCAGCTTCTCTCAAGTTCATCTGGTGCTCACTCTTAACACACTTTCCAGTTCAGTGTGTGAACTCCATGAACTCTTGGTACTTCTAGTTTTCATGAAACCTGATGTAATAATGAGTAATTTTTGTTTTTCCAACAGGGTTTTAAATTAATCCAACTAAAATTTGATGTCATTTAAAAATAATTAACAAGAATGTTTTTAATGAACTTGATGTTACTAGCAAGCAAGTTTTCACAGAGTCAAAAGAATTTATTTTCAGACTTAAAAGCTCAGAAATGTAAGTATTATTTCTTTATTTTTCATGTTGTATTAGGAATTATGTTAATAACACAATGAATCTCAAGTCCTAAAGAAAAATTGAGAAAGAGTAGAAATATTGGAAAACTATATAAAAGACATCCAGTGGGGGATGAAGATTACAGTGTGAAATAGAAAACACTCAAGGGGTCCTAAGACACTAGAACATGAATGAAAATAAACTATGCCTCATGGATGTTGGTTTTGATTGCTAATTGCTTTATATTTTGATTTCCAGATTTGAAAAAATAGAATATTGATATTTTTAAAAAGTTCTAAGAGTGTTGGATTTCAAAAACAAGATGTCTTCTTTATAATACTACAAGTGGTACAGAAGCCCATTATTGATAATGTTTGAAAAATTTTCACCAAAGCAAGAGTTGGATAAATATAAGTGTGTGTGTGTGTGTGTGTGTGTGTGTGTGTGTGTGTGTGTTTGTGTGTGTGTGTGTGTTTGTATGTATGAGAGAAATTATATTTAATTTTTAAAAAGGTATTTGGAAAAACAATATGAAAATATTTTCAACAAAAAATGCTGCTTCATAGTCAATAATATCTGTAGTGATTCATGATTAGGAAAAAGCTTCCTATTGGATTTTTGCAGTTTCACAATTTTTATAGAAAGGTAGATAAATATTTGCTCTTTTATATATTAACATATTGACTGTCTCTCAAAAATAAGTATTAGGCAAATTAGCTAGGACTATAAAAATTATATAACTAAGTGGAATCAAATAATGTAAATCTTAGTAATAGTTCAAGCAAGAGATTGATTAACATGGTAAAATGATAGAGTCACATTAACAATTTTCAGTAAATTAAAAATTTGGATCATTTTAAAATGAGTTTCATTCAGTGTGAGGCATTAGACACAATTTCAGTCGTGTGTGTGTGTGTGTGTGTGTGTGTGTGTGTGTGTGTGTGTATGTATGTATATGTATGTGTAGAATCAGTTTTCAATCATAATCATAATTGTTAATGAGGCTACATTTATTCTCCTAAAATCCCCTTTTGGTTCTTTTGGTTATTAGCAAGTGGTTGTAGTTGCATAGATTTTTTTCCCTAGATCTTTATTTTAGACTGTTCTCAGAAAATGAAATTATTTTTCTCTTTACTCAGATTCTAGATAATGAATCTAACAAATGACCCCCAATAACTTGGCAAGCCTCAAGTAATATGAAGAGCTGTGGAATTGTATACAGATATTTCAACTTCTACAGGTTCTGCTTTTTTGCCAATGATGAAATGATAACATTATATAACAAACAATTTTTGATGACTACAGAGTGTCAAATTTACCAATATCAACTGTGGTTGAGCTATGTATGTCCAAAGAATAGGGGTCCTTTGGACTGTGACATAAGACTCTACCTGGTGTCCAATGAAAATGTTTTAAATATATTTATTAATATATTTATTTAAATTATTTATTTATGGTAATCAGAATTTAAGTGTACCATGTGTATTAACACAGTGTTTTTCACATCATACCTTTACTAATATTATAGTAATGCACTATGCATAGAAATTTTTTTAACATCCACTGAGAGCATTATTTAATATATTTTTCCTTAAAACTACAATACCAACCTTTTTTTTCAGCTCTTAATGCATGAATGAAAACATTTTCCTGTCCTAATATTTTAAAAAAATACTGTCACATAAGGACAGTAACATGCAACTTCTAGAAGAGTAAAGAATTAGGAACTCTGGACTTAATCTCCACTCTCAGACCAATATACCTAGGTTGCGACCATTTTTTAACACAAAATCTTTGGTCTGGGAATTTACATACGCGTATAGTCCAGAGGAGTTAAAATATGGATTTCTATTGTGAAAACCTTACTACACTTTGAAACTGATAAACTAATGTTAACATCAATATGATAAAGGATACCATATGCTAGACCACAATATATGTGTTTATGTTTCTGTATGTGTGATGTTGTGGTACTTGTTCTCATAAGATGCATAGACAAATTTTTTTAAAAAGGCTTACATATACACAATACACAAATTTTACAATACACAAACACTTTTCCATATGTATAAACATGTACACAATTACAGCTTATAAGAGCAACATGGGAGTCTGGTTTATTAAACAAATACTTTCCTCTAACTTGAATTTTTAGATATACATATTTAGAAGTATATACAATTGGAGAAATTTTAATATTGTTTTTCTGGAAAAAATCGACAAAATTAGATGACAATGGCTTTAGCTCTGGTGTTCACTTTTTCATATTTGTTGATTTTCATGAAGTGTCACTATTTTAGTCTGCCTTTTGAAAATAACTTTGTAGTTGACCATTTTTGACTGTCTGTTCAAAGACCTAACTCAAAGGGAGACAATGAGATTTCTGGGCCTCACTGAGTCACTTTCAAAGGCCTTGTATTACAAGGGACAGGCAGGGTTTCTTTCTTTCCCTCTCCTTTTCCACTTTCTTCCTATACTGGGACAAAGAACTCCATTCAAAGAAACCTACAGGGCACCAGATCTGATGAAATCAGATCGATCTAGCTTTTCTTCTTTCTCCAAATCCCATAAAGCATGAAGCTGTTGTTAACAACATCATTACTTGGGGTCAGCTCTGTACAAATTTGAAGCTCATGCTGGGCAGAGTATGACTTCAAATATAGAAATCATCTTTATTGCCTGTGCTTTAAAGAGAAGTGAGATCTTAAATTTTAAAGTCTCCAGAATATATGTCCAATACTTCTTTTGTTGATTTTAAATTGCCTATGAATAATAAAAAATAAATATTATGGTTAAGTAAACACCAGTAATTCTATGGATTGAAATAGTCCTTTATATACTTTAAGTTGTCAGTAATTGTATAGTGGGACATAAGTACTTACATTAAATATAATTGCAGCTTGCTATTTATGTATTAAGCATGCAACTAATACCTACTACTGGATCCCAAATAGTTTTGTCAGAATTTCTCTTATAATAAGAGACTTGTTGATATGGCCAAAGGTTAGTTTGCTTCTATGATTTTACTATTATAAATATATAGCCCAATAAGTAGATATACTTAGTATAATTTTCTCTCACAAACACACACACACACACACACACACACACACACACACACACACACATACACACAAGAGATATTGAGTCTATTCATATGTTACTTAACATAAATGAAATGACAGTCTTTATGAATAACTTCGACTTCAATTACATCCAGGAGATAAGGGTCTAAGAGTTTATGTAAATATGACTTGTATGTTCAAAAGGAAGAAAGGAATATTTTCTGATGCAAATATAACAAGTAAAAATTAAATTTTAATTCATCAATTGAATATTTGGACATTCTATTTAGATTTCTTTCATATATTTATCTATTTTAAGAAATGTCTACAGTAGTAGTTGTCTACCACTCCAGTTGGCAACGGAACCTGGGAGAATGGAGCCTAAAATGGAGGCTGACTAAAGTCTCAGCAACAGTCAACGCTGTTCAGAGAATCAGATATTTTGTACTCTGAGGGATCAGGACAATCTCATGAGCAAAGTGCATAATCACAAGGACAAGCTACATATGGTAAAAGCGTGATTGAGGTATTTTAAAAGATAACAATATGCATTTGCAATGAATAATCTGAAATAAACTCACTCCCATCCACTATATCTAGGAGGAACACACACACTCAGTAAACATATCCTAAGAGCAATTCAGTGGTGACGAAACTGAGGTCACAAGAATCTTGTACTGTTCCCTTGGGGTTTTCTTCCAAGCACTCATATTCTCACGCAACTCCATTCCTGAACCATGCTCCAGCACTGGGTTTCCCTATGACACCTCAAATGACCCTGAGTGTTTGTCCTTCCAAAATGGCTGGAGAGATGGCAAAGTCAGTAAAGGTTAGGCTCTCTCTCAAAAAATATTCCCCTCTCTTAATACAACAGAGTTACTTATTCAAAAATCCAGTAATTAGTCAGTCAGAAGTCTAGGAAGGAAAGATTGTGGATCTCTCCAAAACTCAGCCTATGACATGAACTATGCAAGTTATTTCTCAAAATCTGCATCATTCCTAGAACACTGGCTTTGCCTATGAAATACTGTGATTGTCTGTGAGAAGACTTGTGACCAATAATCTTTGTTTTGAGAAAACCATTATATATAAAATGATTCCTTTGTTACAACCAACTTCTGTATGTGTCTAGTACTCCACGTACACCTCTTAGTGCAGTCTGTTATTATTGTCCAATTATCTTTCTACCAGGAAGAATATATTGAACTATCACTTATTTTAAGTGTATATGTTTATAACAAATTTTGATTTGTTAGTATGGAATCAATATTTAATAATGGTAAGTAACATATTTCCGTGAAACGATATTTCCAAGAAAAATACAAAGTAATAAGAAATTTAAAGATACATGATACCATGATCAAAGTATATAAAGAAATCATTTCAAATTGGATAAAAAATCAAATGTGTTGTTTGTAACAATAAAATTTATTGATAATTATCTGAATGCACATCACTTGTTATATGTGAGATTTACTTTGGTGCAATGATAGTATCACTGATTCACTTGTATCATAGTTCCCATCTCACAATAATAATTCTGAGACATAGTTGTCTCTGCTGTGTATTTGAGGTCAATATGACAGAAGAAACACTAAAGTGAGCTGCTTGTGTCAACATACATCTCTCTCCTGAAGAAGTGAGAGAAAAATATTTGACCCATGGGAAGATTCAAAGTTTGGAATTCTGAAAGCGACTCTATGCTTAGTACAGGATCGTGGCCTCTCTTTTAATATATTTTTAAAATTAATTAATTTATTTAAAATACTTCCAAATCTTGTATGATTCAACTTGCATTAAGTCTTTGTTGTTAATACAATCTTTTGGAGTGTATGTAAATTTGGCTGAGAAAGCATGACAGTGACTTCAATGTTAGAATTCACAGATATTTCCAGTTGTCCCATCAACACCACCTTCTTCAACATAACAATAATCACTGCTGTTAGAGAAATAAAAATAAATCTAAATCTGGAACCACAATAGTTTTGTCTCTGATCTTTCAAATAATGATCATAGTGGCTCCACTTACATGAAATTGGAAATAAAGATTATTTGTTCCACACATAGAGTACTGTTATTTGATAACAATACGTGACTGATATATAACAGGATTATAGTGTCCTCGTACTGAAGTTTACTCTCAATGTTCATTACTTTATACCCACCAGATTATAATTTCAGAATATTTATAAAGTCTCTCTCTCTCCCTCATAATTCTTTAAGAGTTTGAAGCTTTTGTAATTACATCCCAACAGAATGGAATTAATTCAGAGAAAATTTTCAAAGCTGTTAATGACTGTGAGGTCAGGTAGTTTTATTGTTTTAGCAAACAATGATAGAGTGCCTTTAAATTTCATTTTACTTTTCTTTGATTAATGTAAACCTAATGAAAAAAGCTTCATTACATTTGAAGGTTATTAGTTTTCATTTCCTTGGGTAGAATTTCAGCATAATAAAGAAGCCAAGTTTCATAACTTCTGCTAGGGTCCATAAATAATTAATGCTTTACTATGTATAGTCTAAGTCCTATGTCTAATGAAAGTATGAAGAAATGATTTTTGTGCATAAGTTCTCTCATATTTTAAAGAGTTAAATTTTAATAGCACTGGATTTGGGGGTTTTGTTATTCTTTATAACTCACCTTGTGATGCTCTCAGATTTGGTGTACTGGCTCAAAACTTTCCACCTCCATTTCCAAGATGTTCTTTGAGCAGTAGATGCAGGAGCAGTCATTTAAATATATCCACAAAGGTATTCCCTCAGTATCCATTGGTCTCTGAACTACCAGTTGTAGTATTCTGTCATAGTTTCCACAAGAGGCTTCTTTGATGGGAGGTGGTAGCTATACAATTCTCTGGGTATAAGGATAAGATTTAGGATGTAATAAGGACTTATGCTAATCTAGCAAAGTGGTAACAGTAGATTTCTTTCTAAGATTCTTGACCTCAGTAACTATAGCAAGCAGAGTAGTTCTCTAGTACCAGGAATAATTTCTCTATTTTTGAGTAGACCTTAATTACAGTTAGATAGTTTACTGGCCATCCAATGTAGAGTGGTCACCCTTTAAAACATCTACCTATAAGTAACAAAAGTCAATTTAGCAGGATATGCATGTGTCTGTATATTATATATACAATAATAATCAAAAAAGGATACTACCAAATTGAGGGGTGCTGTGGAATTGATTTGGAAAGGAATACTTTGGAGGCAATGGAGGGAGAAACACAGAACAATACTATTTCAATTAATAAGAAAAGGGGCAATTCAAATTTGACAAGCAGATGAGACAATGACTCATTTTATAATATGAATATGGACCCCTTTCATCTGCCTTTGCACTTCACCATTGTAGAAAGTACATTTCCTTCCTGTCTTAGTTAGTGTTTTACTTCTCTGAACAGACACCATGACCAAGGTAACTCTTATAAGGACAACACTTAATTGGGACTGGCTTATACTTTCAAAGGTGTAGTACATTATCATCAAGGCAGGAACATGGCAGCATCCAGGCAGGCATGGTGAAGAAGCTCAGAGTTCTGCATCTTCCTCTGAAGGCCGCTAGAGAAGACTGACTTCCAGGAAGCTATGACTAAGGTATTAAAGCCCTTGCCCACAGTGACACACCTGTTCCAACAAGGCCACACCTCCCAATAGTGCCACTCCCAGGGCCAAGCATATACAAACAATCACATTTCCTATCATTCATAATAATTAGTCATTGAGAGTAGATATTTTATTTTTTCAATAATATGTGTTTCATTATTAAAAGTCTTCAAATCTTAAGCTAGCTGTGTTTTGTTTTTTTGTTTGTTTATTTGTTTTGTTTCAGCCATGCTTGCTTATGTATCAGTGTGTTGATGAATTCATTGTCCTGGATGAAAACGGTATACAATATTTTACTCCTTTGAAGCAACACAATTGTCCTAAACATGCCTATTTTGCTTCTGTAATACATGTGTCCTTGCCTTCCCTGAGTTCTGCTAAGATTCCCTTAAGCTATAACATGGCTGGATACAGAAACAAGCAGCCATGGACACCCAGAAGAAAAAAAGAATCAAAGAATATCTTCAAACCACAGATTTAAAGACAGGAAGGTTAGTATAGATTTCAATCCATTTTCAGTTATCTTCACATTTAAATTAAATTTTTATTTTGTAAAGCATTCTGTGTGAGGATAAAGGGATATACAAGCCATTCAAACATGAATCATACTAATGAAAGAGCAAAAGTCTTTTAATGATGGTGGTATTTTTGTAGCTGTGTCAATGATTCTATCCAGAAGAAATTTACGTGTCCTGTGTACCATGAATGAAAGAGGTATGAACCAGATGTCTTAGAATCTTTTCTTTAAAAAAAAAAAAAAAAACATTACATTTACTCACATTTCAGCCATTACCTCCTCTTCTGGTCTCTCTTCCCACAGTTCCTCATCCCATTCCTCATCCCATTCCTCCTCCCTGTTGCCTCAGAGAGTGCCCCCCCAGGTTTCATCCTTCCCTGGGGCCTCAGGCACATCTTCTTCCACTGAGGCCAGACCAGGCAGTCCTCTGCTATATATGTGCCAGGGCCTCCGACTAACTTGTGTATGTTGCCTAGAATCTTTATGGATGTGATAAGACATGAACATCAAGGAAAGTGTTTATCATAGCCCTGGAAGCAGTAAATGAATCAGAAGGCATGGAGGTAAAGTGCTTACTGTCTTGGTTCTCCTACTTTGTTATAGAACTCATAACCATCCCTCATAGAATGTGCTCACTCATATCAATCACTAATCAAGACAGTTCTTAAAGCCTCGTTTGCAAGCTGGTCTGGTATGGGCAATTTTTACAATTGAGATTCTTTCTTTCCAAATGCCTTTAGCTTCTGTCAAGCTGGCAAACAACCTAGCTAGCATATCATATGAGGCATAAATAAAAGAAAACTACAAATTGAAGTCTTGAGTTACATGAGTCAGAGCATAAAGAGGAGGAAAAAAATCTAATTTTAAAAACTGACTTATTTGAAAGTATACAAGTATAAATTATAATACATATTAAGGACAAATATGATTTGATTACTGTGAGAACATGATGAAATGAATTTACTTTGTCCTATAAACATCAAACTACTTGTGACACTCTGATTGAAAATGCCCCTGCATAGGCTCATAGAAAGTAGCACTCTTAGAAAGTTTGGCCTTGTTGGAGTGGGTGTAGCCTTGTTGGAGAAAGTGTGTCATTAGTATTGGGCTTTGTGATTTCAAATGCTCAACCAAAAACCATTCTCTCTTCCTGCTGTCTGAATATAAATGTGCAGGAATCTTGGCTACTTTTTCTGCACTGTATCTTCCTACACAGTACCACTCTTTCACCATAGTGGACTAAACCTCTGAACCTGAAAGTGTGGGTGGCCACTTTTGAGGAAGTGTGTCTCTCTAGGAGTGGGCTTTGATGATTCTGAAGCACCAGCTAGGCCCAGAGACTCACTCTTTCTTTCTGATGCCTGCTGATTCAGATGGAGAACGCTTGGGTCCTTCTCCAGCACCATGTTGCATAATGCTGCTATGTTTCCTGTTATGATGATAATAGACTAAATCTCTGAACCTGTAAGCCAACATCAATTAAATATTTTACTATGTAACAATCACCATGATCATGCTGTCTCTTCACAACAATGGAAACCTTACATAAGACACTACAGCACAACCCCACAACATTTTTGACATGATAAAGAGTGATTATTCAGAAATATTTGGGTGATATTATATTACCCACCATTTAACTTGGCTAGTGAAGGAGTTCAGTTGACTGCTTAAAACAGAATAATATTTTATCTATTTTCCAAGAGTATTATGAAAATTAAAATACATGTCACTATAAATGCAAAGTCTCCAACAATTAAAAATGATGATTTCTTAAACAATTTAAAAACTCACTGGAATCAAGGAAACATATTTATTTTAAAGTTAAGCAGATTTTGTTGTTTGAAATAACTTGAAAATTATTATAAAGTATAAAGTGACATTTCAATTAATTTATAAAAATTAATTCATGTATGTATCATGAAAGTGATATAAATAAATCTTTTGTCAGATTTTATTTTCACTGAATTAGTCAAAGTACTGTTTTACTTCCAGAAACTCCATTAAACAAATTAGACATCTGTGAAAGACATAGAAATATATGTCTAATATATTTGACTTGATTCGTGAGGCCAGAAAATTTATTCATAATAAAATAAAATTCAGTTTGCAACATAAGAATTGTTGATTCTCAGATTCTCAGGGGTAGGTACACCAACATGATGTGTGTGTGTGTGTGTGTGTGTGTGTGTGTGTGTGTGTGTGTATATATATATTATCTATAATAGATATAGATAAATGACATAGTGGAGAGATGAAAGACAAACATATATAGTCATACACACACACACACACACACACACACACACACATATATATATATATCCATATATATGTGTATATATATATAATTCTTTTTTCTCCTGTGATTTAAATACAGAGAACATATAATTCTAACTAAGTCTTGCAGCTTGAATGTCAGAATGTGGTGGGCACCCAAGGACGTCATTCTCTCAAAATAGCATAGCTGTCAACACATGTTGCTTTCCTCTGTAATTAGAGAGATAGACTTTATAAGCCACTCGAGCACTTAATGGTCAAATGAAGTTTTTATATGAAAGTACCTGGAGCAAAAATTGAATACTCAAGAAAATCAGATGCAAATTCAGAGCAAACGTTGCTTAACAGGCACAGAGCTTCTCTTAGGGTCACATCTAAGAAAGTGCTGCATTGGTAGAGGTAATGCAGTTTCCGTGAGCTCTACATCACCTAGGCAAGAGGAAAACAAGGCACCTGATTCAAGTAAGTGCACCTATGTTCAACTAGAAGTGATTGGTGCACTGTCCTATTATTTAATCAAAAATATATTCCCCATAACTGAATATGAAAGTTTATTTTTGCTGCAAATGAATTATACTCTTATTCCAAACTGTATAAAAATTACAATAAAACTAAAAGCACCTGTGGTCAACCAGATGTTAACATTTTGCCTCACATCCTTTCACAAATTTTTCTTACACGACCAGGAACATTATACTGGGATTACTTTCTTTACAATCTAAGTAGTGCATTATAACCTAAATTATCATAATGTCATTAGTTTTCCAAAAGCAAGTTTATTAGTTTTGTATGATAAATTATTTGATGGCTTCCTGTCTTGTTATTTTGTTTGTTATACCACTACTTTATATCAATGAACTTATAGTCACTATTTGTTAATATTACATAAGCTTAATGTCTAAAATTCAAACCATTTTCTTACCTGAATATTCCTTATATACTGAGGAAACAAGGAAATTTTACTTTCTCCTCTTCTAACTTTGGTGATAAAACTCATTCAGTGAGAAGTGTTATCTAATCTCCATTTAAAATTTGATTCCCTAGGGATAATGTAAATAGTGGAATATTTTCTGTTGCCGAGTGAGGCGTTGGATGATTAAAGTTGATAATCAACCCACTTTACTGTTATACTGTCTGTTTCCTGTATTAACTACTACTAGAAGAAGGATTTAGAGCCTTTCGACAACATTGTGCATTTACCTTTTCATCCCAGTTCTGTATTTATTTTAGGAAATTTGATGTTCTGTTGATAAACACGTCAATGTTTAAACTCGTATATTTAGCAGAATGCATCTGTTCATTATTTTTGAAATGAACAAAATTGTTACTGTTCTTGGAACAGTCCTTCGTCTGAAATTAGATTTATCTGATTTCATCTTTCTGTTGAGTCACACACATTAAATTAATTCCTATTTTGAGATTATTTTACTTTAATGAATATTTTAATATTTTAACAGGATTTCTGAGAGGCAATGTGAACTTGGGTCATACTGGTTTATATCCAAGTTACTTAATTCATCTATGATTGGTACTGTTCCTACAGCTATCTTGAAATTAGTCTCTTGCAAATAAACTAAGACCAAGATGATGATACAGATAGAAAACAGCTCCTCCCATCACCAAAGATAACACTACAGAGTCTAAGAACCTTAGACTTATAACCCAAACACTCTGCCTTAAAGGTAGGATTGATCAGTAATTGTATATTGCTGCTCTCATTAAATTTCATGAATGTTCAGAGGTCAATGCTTTCTCGGGAGTTGATCAGGTAAGCTTTTCTTAATCACGGACCCTAAATCTCAAAAGCTTATGGTTTATTTGAGGGAGAAAAAATGTTCCATAGCTGTTGGAAACTAAATTTTCAGTATAAGCCTGAATTAAATGTAATAGAGGATTAGCTCAAGCGACCTTTCTCAGTATTCATTGTTGACAGAAGTCAGTCATGCCCAGGATACTAAGTGTCTATGAAAGTGAAGCTGACCTAGAGATTTGGGATAATCCTTACTCAAGAAGAAGGCATGCATTGCTCTCCTACACAGTAGTTTTTCTCCTAAGTTTATTCCAGGATAAACGTTATTTCTTCTAATTCATTAGAAGGCTCCATTTTTCTAGGCTAAAAGTAAAAATTAGGAACTTCCTTGGTAAAATAGTATCAATAAACATAAAAACAAACATAATATCCTGGGATGCATAGTCTCCATGTTGTGAGAATTAAGAAAAATCAAAGAGAATGTTTCAATTTATTCCTATATAGATCTGACCAACATTAATAAAAATATAAATAACAAAAAGTATAATAATCATTTAAAACATTAATTTATATATAAAATAAGATAGTATATAATGTTATTACTTAGTTGAAATTGATATCATGTAAATATTCAGTATCACAATAAGAGACAGAAATTCTATCATGATTACTATATCATATCTGGCCTAACTCTATGTTTCTATAATTAAATGTTTGCTTTCTTATTTTTCTATGCATAAAGACACTGCAATAAATTAAGAATGCATTTTTTAGTAAAATTTGCCCTTAAACAGGATGAAAACATTTAGCAAATATGAAGATATGTTGTGAGTGAAAAAATACATGATGAAGAGTAAAGGTCAGGTCATTCTGTCCTCAGACTGCTTGATAGACAGCACTTTTCAAGGTTGTCTGTCACTGGACTTGTCAGAAACCAGTATGCTAGAATTCTCTGTGGGTTAATTATTCCTGACATTGATGACATGAATTAACTAGGAAGACAGCACTAATGTGTATTTGCCTGGATAGAAATAAAAAATATTTTACAAGTTAAATTAAATTCTTCACAAAATTATATAAGTATATTCAGGGTAGAGATTCTCTTACAAAATGTCTGAAATCATATGTCCTTGCAAGATGCAAAAGTAGTATGTCATTGCAGATTCAAGTTTTAGAAGGCACAGTCAACACACTGTGTGCACAAATTTTATCTGGATAACAATACTGACAGACTGCGAATATACATCCTACTAGTCTCTCTGTATTAAATATTAAAACTGATTTTTGCCATTTTTAAAAAGTACACTGAGTAATATTTTCACAGAAATTGAATAATCGATATTAATATCTAATATTAAAATTTATAAAGGAATAACTTTAATTTTATTTGTAAATGCTTCTTTTTATTTCTTTTGTGGTGATAGAGATCAAAGCCAAGTCATGTACAATGTTGGGCAATTAAGTGTTTTACTACCAGCTTAATCCTTACTCTCTGAAATTTTGAGACAATGTTATACTGGCCTCAATTTGTCATCCTACCCTGTCTTTAGTGATGGTCCTAGTGACAGGATTACAAGGATATGTTTATGTTTACAGGCCTGGCATATAATGCCATGAGCATTACACATTTCAGCATCTATGGAGGTGTTTCAATGCATCGATATAGAAAAATGGGTACATTTTTATGAGTACAGTGCTTGAGAGTTCTAGCAATTCACTTGACTTTAAAATGTAGCTAGTTATTAAAGGAGTAGTTACATAAAATGAAAGGATGTAGAAACTAATAGGCAGACAGTTTCTAACATTAAGAAATCTTCTCATACAATTGTGGTATGTAGAGGAATTTTAATATAACAACATGACTATTCTGGCAAAGGATCAGATCCAAAGACTTTACAGGTTTGTGTGATCTAGCTGGATCACTCTGGCTAGAATACAGACATGTCCTTAGTACTCGTATTTAATCCCAAACAATGAAGGTAAAGTTAGTTTGTAGAAGGAGACACACATGTTTAAATGAGACATATAATTGAGGGGAAGACAATTTGACACATCAGAGGAAGATTTGAGAGAATGGGTCAGAGATAGCTTATGCCAAACTTTTATGAGAAAAGATAGGAAAAGGAGACTACTTATGATAAGTGAGGGAGAGAGAGGCAAGTCAGTTCCTTGCCGTTCACTTAAAGGCAGAGGTTCTCAGTTTGGAGAACTTCAGTTCAGAGGAGTTCAGTTTGTGAAATTCAGAGGCAGGTTTTCCAAGCAGAGTAATTCATTGAGAAGCTGATAGAAGCCCGCTTCGGTCAGCCAGCTTAACAGGAGTTTTGATCCCGAAGAGCTAAATCGAACCAGCCAGCAAGAGTTAGGAATGAACTGGAAATATTCAGCCCATTCAGCAGTAAACCTCCAAGACCACATTTACATCTGGAGAATAAAAGTTGATTTTATACCCGGAGCCCAATGTGATTAGAGAAAAGGAAAGCCCACCAACATTGCAGTAAGCAGAGAATATCTGACAGAAATATTGCAAAAACCAGGAGACATTTCATAGTCCCAAAGAAGAAATTCACCCAGGATTATCTCCACAGATAGCATCAGTTCTTTAAATTCACCTGGATGCCTAGACAGACTGAGGAGCCTGAGAAGTGGCAGAAACCTGGAGCCCAGATTAAAGAATGAAACAGGAGACCCTGAAAGATTGGTTCACAGTAAGCTACCAAAAAGACAATTTTAATTATATATACTGACTTTTCCTGCATCAAAAAATAAGAAACTTCATCAGATCAGTTAAGTGCAAGGGTAGGGCTTGAAAGAATAGAAACACTACTTGAAAATTCAGTAACATCATATATCACAGCTGTAACCTTTCAATAAGCCCCTCACCTCCCTTCAATTGCAATATTTATATCTCCTGTCAATAAAGGCTGAATAAATAGCTATACAACAAGAAACATTAGCTATGATAGTACAAAGGCTTGATACAAAAGACAGAAGATGTACGGGGACAAGAAGTGCCTAATTGTGAACCTATGGTACCTAATAAAATCAAGGATAAGATACACAGCCCATCGAACCTACTGCACCAACTTTTATTGAAACTGAGGAAAGACTGACTTCCTTTGGTTATGAACAGTACTGTAGATGTGTAAATTGAATAAGCCATTTCCTCCTCTACTTGCTTTTTGTTCATGGTGGCTTTTTTGCAGCAATAGAAACCCTAACTAAGACAGGGCCATTCCTATTCAAACTACCACATTTGACTCCCTGGCCCCCAAAGGCTTATAACCATACCATAATGTAAAAATGCTTTTATTCTAACTTCAAAACACCCCATAATCTATCAAATCTCACCAGTGTATATGCCCAGTGGTGGTAGAGCTTGGTCTTCAGTTAGAGCTATTTCCATTTTTTCTTTTTTAATTAGATATTTTATTTATTTACATTTCAGATGATATCCTCTTTCCCCATTCTCCCCGCAGGAACCCTCCTACCCTATACCCCCCTCCTCCTGCTTCTATGAGGGTGTGTCCCACCCACCCTCTCAATCCCATCTCCCTGTCCTCGAATTCCCTCACACTGGGGCATCCTGCCTTCCCAGGACCAAGAACTGCCTCTCCAAACTATGCCCTACAAGGTGGTCCTCCCCTAAATATACATCTGGAGCCATGGGTCCCTCCCTATGTGATCCCAGGCTAGTGATTTAGACTCTGGGAGCTCTGGTTGGTTGGTATTACTCCTCTCCCCATGGAGACACAAACCCCTTCAGCTCCTTCAGTCTTCTAACTCCTCCATTGGGAAACCTGTGATGGTTTAATGGTTAGCTGTGAGCATCCACCTCTGCATATGCCAGACTCTGGCAGAGCCTCTCAGGAGACAGCTATATCAGGCTCCTGTCAGCATGCGCTTCCTGGCATCCACAACAGCAACAGCATTAGCCTTTGATGAGTGCACATGGGATGGATACCCAGGTGGGGCAGTATCTAGACGGTCCCTCCTTCAGTTTCTGTCCAACACTTTGTCTCCATATTTGCTCCATTTTTTCTGAGGAACTGCCAGATTAATTTCCAAAGTGTTTTTACCAGCTTGCACTCCCACCAGCAATGGAGGAATGCTCCTCTTTCTCCATGTTCTCACCAGCATCTTCTGTCACCTAAGTTTTTGATTTTAGCCATTCTGACTAGTATGAGGTAGAATCTCAGGGTTATTTTGATTTGCATTTCACTGATGACTAAGGATGTATATAAGGCAAAGGACACTGTCAATGAAACAAAACGGCAACCCACAGATTGGAAAAAATCTTTACTAACCTTACATCAGTTAGATGGCTAATATGCAAAATATACAAAGAACTCAAAAAGTTAGATTCCAGAAAAACAAATAACCCTATTTTAAAAATGAGGTGCAGAGCTAAACAAAGACTTCTCAATTTAGAAATCTTGAATGGCTGTGAAGCACTTAAAGAAATGTTATATATTGATTTTGAGGGCAGCCTTGGTTATGAATATAAACTACTCATAACTTTTTACCTAATTTGACATGAAAATGTAATATGTTGGCAAGAATTTATTTTCTGGATTTTTCATGCTTCTGGCTGTCAGTATTGTTAATTTAAATGTAACAAAATTGAACTACATAAATCTACAATGTTAATCACTGCTATATTTTCTATTTTATAAGAAAACAAGTACACTTAAATTTTTCTTTTTTTCTTCTATTATATATTTAGTTATATGCACATAAGAATAAAACTTGATGCACAAGACCTTGTGACTAGGGGATGTACCTCAAATGCTACTAATATATATGCTCACCTGTTTCCAGGTCGGGATAGATAGAAGTGGATGGTGATTTAATGCATCAGAACAACATAGAGGGACATTTTATAAGAAATATAACAACGCTTGAACTTTTTATGAAATAGGATTAAAATTCACAAATGCCTTCTTTTATGTGCCATGTTGTAGCTATCAACATATTTAATGCATCTCTAGCTAGAATGAATATATTAATGATTCTTTTCATTTTACTCATTTACATTATTTATAGTATACTTAAATTATATTTACTTTCAAAATAATTATTTAAGCTATCTGAAGAAGAGTACTTGTTTATAGAAATATTCTTTTGATAGTTATTACTAATAAAAATTGTATTAAATTAACAAACTAATTTATAAGCTAGAAAATATTTGTAAGGAAATACTACAGAAGTTCCATATTCAATTTACATTGTTCTCAGGTCTCTTCTTCACTCTCTTCCCCAGGTTTCAGGCTGGGTGTGGCTCCTGCCTCTCAATAGGCTGCTGTAATCCCTTGTTGGGAAACCGTAAGTCTGTTGTTCCATTCTGATGGCATTGACATCCCTGATACTCCTGATGGCAGCCCTAAGAGGACTGGGTTTTTTAGGAGGCAGAACATGACATTATTTTGATCCATACCGGGACTGGTCTTAGGGGTATCTTGCTGTGGCACTGGCTGTAGAGCTGCTTGGTTGAGCATCTCATGTACCTGGGGTTTGTCAACTTGAAACCAGATAGTACCTACACTGAGCTCCTGACCACTGCTATACCATGACCACCCAAGAAAAAAAGAATATAAATATATTGTGTTGCTTTGATTTGCCAATGTTACACAAGGTATAATGACCAGAATAACAGGGAAACTTAATTCAGAAAATGATCCCATCAGATTGGCTTGTAGGCAAGGATGTGGGAAATGTTCTTGATTAATGACTGATGTGGAAGTACCTGGATCACTCTTTTGAACACCATCATTAGGAACATGATGTGGGGTACAGAGAAAATCAGGGATGAGCAAGTCATGGAGAACAAGACAGGAAGTAGCATTCCTCTGTACCCTAGACTGCTTCAGTTTCTGCCTCTAGTGTCATGTCTTGAGGCCCTGCTTTGACTTCAGGAAGACTTCAATTATAAACTGAAATAAAAGTTTTTCTCCCCCCCCCCAAGTTTTTTCCCCTCTTGTGATCTTTGCAACATCGATAGAAGTAAGACTAATCATATAGTATTCTCAAGAAGTAATAAAACTATTATGAGGGGAAAAAAGACAGTGCTCTTGCTGCTATAGAAATCTCTGATGTGTATCATGAGCCAATAATTATAGTTTCATAATGAATTTTTAGCCAAATCCTATATTCAAGATTGCATTCTTCATCTACTATTAATACTATGATATTTTGTAACATGTATCTAGATGTGTTGGTCACCCATTAAAAATATTTTCAATTGTTTTCAAGTTTCTTAATATTAAAATGAATGTTTTTCATTGCCTTTAAATTTTCTGTTTGGAAAATGTGATTTCTCTAAGGTTTGCTGTAACTAAAATGCCAATAAAAATTATGTTGTTCAAGTTAAAGAGGTAAGTTAGTAATGTTTAAATAACTATTCAATGTAAATCAGTAATACATAATCTAATATCATGTTGTAATACAAGTTTTGAGGTTTATTATATTAGAATAGACAGAAACTATGTATCCTGTTTCTAAGAGACTGGCCAAGAGAGAAATCCAGGGTAATAAAGAAAAATAGAATATTTTTAATTGTTAACTTTTATAAATATATTTCAGAATTTATATGTCAGAAAACCACTTTGCCCAGTTTGTGGTGTAATATTTGTTTGTTCCAACATTTTCAATCAATATTAAGGGAAAGATAGTAAATATGCTTTCCCACACAGCCTCCTAACCAAAATAGCAATACATTATTTTCCTCAGAAAATTATACTCAATTCAGAAAACATGGCTTGTATAATGTGTGTTATTAAATATGTATTGATTCAAAATATTAATGTCCTCAGAAAACAACAGTGTAAAGGTAAAAAAAAAACCAATAGAGGATATAAAACAAAGAAACATGTCCTACCACTAGCACTAAATAATAGTTACAAGCAATTTTCATTTGCTAAAATTAGCTGGAAGTTATGTCACTGTATGGAGAATGGATATATCTGGAGATCATCATAATAAGCATAAGAAACCAGAATTGAAAGAAGGAAAAATGGCACATGGGGTTTTTTGTTTTATTGGCCCTACTTTTTAAAACAGAGATAAAGTCATAATAAACCTTGTGTGTGTGTATGCGTGTGTGCATGTATGTGTGTGTGTGTGTATGTTTTTGTGTGTGTACATGTGCATAGATAAAAAACAAATACTCTACAGAAATCGGCAACAGTTTCACAGGAAGTGAAGCAACTGGCTCCAACTGACTACCTGACACGCATGACAAATAATATTGTAAGCATCATTTTATATCAATATATATCTGGATGCTTTTTCCAACACCGATGGTGGATAATCATATAATAATGAGTATTTCAATCTATTTTCTGTTTCCAAAAAATTATTACCATAATATACCTATAGATACACATGCCTTCTCTTTGGTCAGTAAAGCAAGAGTAAATAATGATTTCATATGCATTTAAAGCTATGCATCTGCTTATGTTGTAAATGCTGATTACATGGGAAATCCAAAGTAAGTAACAGTGGTTGCTACATTATACTTTTGAGTGCTGGTTAAACAAACTGACTTAGTACATGGTAGGATAGCAGTCCTAAATCTTAAGTGACCTCAAGATGGATTATTAACTCTGGTTGTGAGGTTTAACAAAAGCCCCATTCTCTTAGCATCTAAAAGATATGTTTATCATATTGCCATGGTCTATGAATGATTATCATAAAAATATTTTTATTATAGAGTAATTATATTTTAGATCTGGATTGACTCAGTAAAATAACACACATTCATATATCAAGTATTTGTAAATTCAGAACATTGTAATATTTGTTGGTATTAACGTGATGTATACATTTAGCTCAATTAATTATTTCTTCATTTGTTTAATAAAAATTAAAGAAACATATTTCTGCTTCAACTGAATCTTAAATACAATCATAGGTCTATGGTAATGCTTGATAAAACGAATAGATAAAATAGTGAGTAAAATCACTTGATCCTTATTTTATTTGTTAAAGTTTTAGATTAGGTTACAAATTTGGTCACAGTAATCCAACACTCTTCGACTTAGTGATTGCCAGAAAGACACTAAAGAAGCATTGATTTCAGAAGTACATACATTTTACATATATAACTTAGTACCATGAAAAACAGCATATCAGCTCTCTGCCTTTCAACTGATGCTTTAGAAGAACCATGTCCAGAATAATACTGGTAAACTTCCTTTCCATCTCTCCTCCTTATCAAGTGTACAGCTGAGAACATCACTAACATTCTCAGTCTCAAACAGAGTCCAGTATTTATGGATTTATATAAACCATTTACCTCAACCATTCAGGGTCACTCTATTTTTTTTTAATTAATTTTGTTCTCTACAAATCATCTGTGTATGAAACTGTTATGTAAATATGACATGACTGAGAACATCATTTCCATAATTAATCTAGTAATAATCACAAAAAAGTCATCCTTGTGACCCTGTACCTCTAAACAATTAGGAAAAAAAGTATAGTAATTGTCTGTTACATGTTTGTTGTCCCACAACCTCAAAAAATTTATGCATTTAACCCCTCCATTTCACATACAAATGCAAATGTTTTTAAATAGAGAACTATACTATTTAATTGACATTAAATATCAAGTTATTGGTCAACTAGTTTGCCAAGATAGAAAGTAGTAACAATAAGTATTTACTGTTGTGTCACATTCATTCACTGAAACATTTTTGTGAATGGAATTAAAAAAAGAGAAAAGGTTCCATAATGACAAGTATTTATTGTTAAGTGTCAGATTCAATTCACTGAAATGTCTTTGTGAATGGAAATGAAAAAACAAGAGACAAGTTCCCTAAAAGCTACTACTGATGCAGAAACATTATATCTAATTTTGCAATTCTTTCCAATTCATTTGGCTGAAGAAAATGCCCATTATGTATACAAAATAATGCAATGTTAGTGTAAATATGAGAGCAAAATGATCACCTGTATTTACAAGTCATAAAATAATAGAGACAGTATTACACAAATGACTTCTCAAATGTTTGTGACAACCCAATATTATACAGGCAGTTTTGAAGGAAGTTTTTGATTAGTAATAATTGGTTCCCTAGAGTAGCAAAAATAACATGTATCAGAGGTCACTGCAACAGAGAACTCCCAGAAAGGAAATCAAATACAGCCAAGCTTCTGCCTACACAATTTACCACCTGCCAACCTATAAAAGGAACTTTCACCCACATATTTCTGTAAGTAATCTGGCTGTAACTTACTTTTTTATAATGTATAAGGCTTAGTCTTAAAATACAAAACCTGGCACCTCTTTAATTCTTATAACATAGACCTGGGAAAACAACATAAAAAAATACAAAGTTTGTTTGTTTGTTTGTTTGTTTGTTTGGTGTGTGTGTGTGTGTGTGTGTGTGTGTGTGTGTGTGGTGTTGCTGTTGTTAAATGTTGTTAAATGTACAAATATCTTTCTGTATTTGTAGAGCAATAACTGACAAATTTTGCTTTCAAATATGTCTCCTTGCTTTCTTATTATAGTTGAATATTTTTGTTTATCATCTTTAGCAGTGTTTTTTGTTACATTGTTTTTTGCTCCATTTGTTTGGACCATGAAAAGCCCACTTTCATTTACGTGTCGCCCTTTTATCTATTACAATTTGGCACTTAAGGAAAAGTAAGGCAGAGAATTTACCATTTGTTAGCTAATGAGGAGCACAGTGGCATTGAATTGGAAACAGAAGCCATTTAAGGGCAGATACAGCAAAGTGCGGGATTCTCTCCAAAGGATGCCACAGCTCTTCAGGGCCACAAGCTGCTGCTCTCACTCCCTAAAGGCTAGATTGATTAGAAGAAGCATCAGAAAAACCAAAAAGTTCATTCATTGTCTCCCTGTTTCTTCCTCTCCTCCTGTCCCTTCCCATATCCCTTTCCCTTTCCCTTTCCATTCTCCATCTCTCCTTCCTCTCCTCTTTCCCCTTCCTTCCCTCCCTCCCTTTTTCTAACTTTTTTGTAATCTTAATAATTTATTAAAACATTTTCTATAGTTCTGTTCCAAAAAAGAGAAAACCATATAAATTCTTGACCTAATAGTACAAATCATTGCAAGGGATAAAGGAGGGAGAGAGAGAGAGAGAGAGAGAGAGAGAGAGAGAGAGAGAGAGAGAGAGAGAGACAGAGACACAGAGACACAGAGACACAGAGAGAGGGGGAGGGGAGGGAAGAGAGAGGGAGAAAGAGGGAGGGAGATTAAACTTTTAATATTGATATATGACTTAGGAAAATTAATTAGTAAAACTAACCATAATATAGGATCCTAGACTGAATTTTATTTGTCACTGTCAGGTAAATATGAGTCTTGGGAAGCTTGAATGATATTATCCATGGGGCAACTATAAGTTTTCTTCCCTTTTATGATTTTCTTTTCTTTTTTTCCTATCACTTCTCAAGAAGAATCTCTCCTGTGCTAAAATGGAGAGTTTCATCTGATATCTATTTGGAGATTTTTCTACGTTTTGTTTTTGTCATTATGACAAAGTGTGCCTAGGATACATTCTGCAGTGGTCCTCTAAAATACTTTTAAGCATATTGGATAAAAATTACCTCTTGTGAATAAAATTTTTCATTATCAACTTATTCTCCTAAGTACTAAGGAACTATAATAAGTACCTGGAGTTCATCCGATAGAAGCACTCCCAGTGACTATTACTGTCCACATCAGCTAGACTCCAACCACTATCTTCTGGCCTTCATATTCCCACAATGGAAATCAAGCTTTCAGCCCAGGAGACCTTAGAGAACACATAAAACACAGAACACAGACTCATGTTTTTAGATAACATGATTTCTAATGCTATAAGAATAATTTGAGAGGAAAGCTAATATTGAAGTATATTTTTAAAATGTTAATAAGAGAAAACTGGACAGTAATACATACCATATATCCAAGCTGAGATTGAGTGTGTACACAAGCATCTTCATAATGATGTCTATGTTCTCAGTGACTTTAACAACACTTCAGCTCCTGTTTCCTCCAAATATACTGAATCTTACAATGTTGAAGTTAGACTGATGAAGTTCACAGAAACTACAATACTCATCATGCTTCTCACCTATGACCAATAAGCAGTTGATGGGCAAGAGAAGATTCTTTTGCCTGAAAGTGGGAACACAAAACTCCAGATCTGAAGCTTCAGTGGAGATCATTCTGTTGGGATCAGCCTTTCAGATCAGTTGCCTTTCTTCAAAACACTTCTATAAAAAACCAATAATGGTGCTTTGCCACACCATTCTTCTTAGAATTTTGTCTGTGTCATGTACTTAATGCTGTAGACTAATGTGTGTGCCCATCCAGCCAGGAAATGCCATAAAATGGAGGGTTTCAGGATGTGCCATCAGATATTATATTTATTCATTACCAATGCACAGAAGCATATTTCTTTCATAAAAGTCAGGTTTATTGATGTAAAGTGATGCCCAAATCTTTTCACTAATATTCCAGCATAGAAATTTGTGTTACAGAAATTATCCATATGTTTGATAAATAGATTACTTCTACCATGAAGCAGATGAGAGAAAATACAGAGACCCACAGGAAGACATTATGCTGGGAAAGAGAGACCTTGGAACACTCACCTCTAAATGGTATGCCTCCATCAAATCCCACCTTTCTGAACTTAGGAGGTTCAGCAGAAGAGGAGGTGGAAATCCTGTAAGAATCAGAGGAGACAGAGAATACTAGGAGAGCAAGTCCCCCTAAACTGACTAAACAAGGCTCACATGAATGCAAAGAGGCTGAAGCAGAAAACACAAGGCATTCATGGGACTGCAAAAGGTACTCTGTGTATGTTAGTGATTTCAGTTTAGTATTTTTATGGAAATCTTATGTAGATGAGAGATTCTTTGTTTGTAGTGTCTTCTCTTGAACTCTTGTTTCTGTTTGTTGCCTTGTCCAACTTCAATATGATGGTTTTTGTTGTATCTTATATTTTATTTTGTTATAGTTTGTTGTTATCTCTTAGAAGTCATATTATTTTTATGAGAGAACAAAATGGAGTGAATCTGGGTGGGTCAGTACATGAGGAGAAATTGGGAGGAGTAGAGTGAGGCTAAACTAAAATCAGAGTATATTGTATGAGGAAAAGTCATCAATAAAAATGGAAAATAATAATTAAAAAAGATTTAGCAAATTATATTAGGCATCTATTACACATTAGAATCATGATGGGGAAAATCAGAAGAATAGCCACATTTTAAAAGGACATGCTCTCATAGCAAGTGTTTCTTAGGCAAAAAGTTTATAAACATGCACCTGTTGTTATACACTTGCACATAGTTGTATATTATATATGCAATATATTTAGAAATTTAAAACAAATACAATCACATTTGGAAAGCCAGGAAAGAAAAGAGAATTAGATCTCTGGTTGAAGATATGGCTCAGCAGTTAGGAACACTGGCTATACTTCAAGAGGACTTCTGTCCTGTTTATACCACCCACATGGTAGAAGACTACTATCGATAACTCCAATCCTAGTTGATTTGAAGTTGTCTTCTAGCCTCTCTGGATATCTGTTATGTGCATGTTATATGCACATCTATGCAAAAAAAAAACCCACCTATCTCTACAAATTAAATAAATAAATACAAACTCTTAAAATTCAGAAGATAAATATGGAAAGAAAAAATATAATGTTATTAATAATTATTTTATGAAATGTTTTATAAGACAAGCAAACTCATACTCCAACTACTCACTATTATAAAATACCATTACTATTTTAAAAAAAAAAGTTAAAAATAATGTATACATAATATATTATATATAATTTATATATATTTAAATTATATATAAATATATAATATATAATTCTATATTATATTATATATATACATATAATTACAAATTATGTTATACAAACTAACAGAATTAGAAAGAATTATAGCTGAGGGATGAACACATTTGGCCTCAGAATAATCTCTTTTCTAGCTACAAATAATTTAATAACCTCATGTAATTAAATACCCATATAACATACCGTTTCCTTAGTATATAATGGTAAATCAATACCTGGAAAACTTAAAACATCACTTTAAAGATGTGTAAAGCACAGGCTCTTAGAAACAAAGACTATACAAAGACTACTCATATTTACTGTTTGGACATGTAAAGGACGATTACTTTTAAAATATGTCAGCAAATCTGTTCTATTTGTGCACATATTTTATCAGGACCATTCTTGAATTCTAAGAGAAACAGGAAGTTGACATAGATCAATCTTTCTCAGCAACAGTCTTATACCCATGAGGCACCTAAATAAAAGACTAGAGCAAAAAGGCATTTGGGATAATATGTCTAGTATAAAGATTAACAAGTATGTGAAAAATATTTAAATGTGTGTATTATTCACAAAAACAAAAAAATAAATACATAACAAGAAGTTCTTACGTGAAAGCAAGCAAAAGACTCTCTCCTAAAATTAACCTAATTTTTCCATAAACATTGAAAGTATCTGCCTTGTGACTTCTTCCAAAGTTGCCAGTCATCCAGGAGATTTGGCCTTATCTCCAAACCTGCCAGCGTACAGGTTTTAAATCCTTCATAGGCTCAAATTCTTTAAAATGGTTTCCCACAGGCATTGGCAATAGGAAGAGAAGCAGTGAGAAGTGCAGAAGGATAGAGAACAGATAAAGCTATAGAGTCCAGGCTAAAAGCTGTAAGCTATAGGACCTAGGGACTTTAGGAATTGGAGTAAGGACCACAGCTTTGCTTATGCACAGTTTTATACACTACAAGATGGTGAATGTTCTAATTGGGTCATTTAATATGAAATTCTGAATACATATACTCATTTGTAATTTTGGATTTCGGTGTCAATGGTTCTAAAATGACTGCCTATTCATGTTTGATGAACATGGAACTGCTGCTTTGAAATGAGAGAGAGGAAGGGAGGGAGGGAGAGAGAAAGAGAGGGAGAGATGGAGAGAGAGAGATGGAGAGAGAGAGATGGAGAGAGAGAGAGAGAAGAGAGGAGAGGAGAGAGAGAAAGAAGAGAGAACACACAATGACTAGCACTTGGAAATATATTCAATTCAGACCTACCCTGGCATTCTTACCACTAGTCCTGATCTTAAGACTTGATTTTATTTTCTCAGAAATAATTTGAATATGTGAATAGACCTAAAAGCTTTCCTTACTCTGTCAATAAGTCACTCTAAAATTTCTTCATAAGACAGAATACAGGCATATATAAAGATTGATAATTAGTTCAAGATTTATTTCTTCAGGCTTCTTTATTAATGATAGTTATAAAAATCCATCACTTTGTTTCAAGTCTGACATTATGGCTCCAAAATGAGTTTGTAATTAGTACAATAGTTGTGAGGAAAATTAACCTAATAAAATTAAAGATAAGTTTAGTCATTTTTTCACTAGTTTCTGTGAAGATTTACTGGTAATCTATTTAAACAATTTTGATGATCCAATTGATACTGTATGAATTTTTCTTAATATGTTCTGTCTCTCATTAACAGATATGTGAGACACTAAGAAAACACATACAGGCCTTTTCAGCATATGAGAAATACAACTGAAGATTTTATGATTTTTCCCACAATTATATTATTGCACCATATTGCTTCCTTACACAATTTCACCAAAAATGGGATTTGATTTTAAGATTTTAAAAATTGATTTTATTATGTAGCAAGTCTTTATATTTCCCCCAAATTATTTTTTTTCTAAATGATCTTTTTTATTTATTTTTAATAACCTTTCAATTACACTTTTCAGGGAAATTCCCATTATTATAAAGCATATATTTCTACTGAAGTTTCTTAAGTAGCAAAATAAGTCATTTCTGACTGAAATGTTCCACAGACTCAATTGCCACAGTTACTCTTATAAATAATAAATGTAATAGTTCTAATATTAAAATATGCATTAAAAACTTTGCTCCTTTAGAAAACATAATGATCTCTTAACCTTAATCATAAATAAAAAAAAACTGTACATGACTTTCACTACAAACAGTAAAAAAGAATATCTAAGGTAATTTGACCATGCCATATTTTTTACTACCAGTCTAAGAATGTAAGATATTGCTCCTTAGTTTTAGTAAGAACAAGTTTTAGTAATACAAAATGCAATAGTACATATATGATACTCAAAGTTTTACATGAACTATTATTGAAATTTTTAGGTAATAGTTTTATATAGAACAGCCACCAGAGATAGATTTAGACCAAAAATTATTTTGTAAACATATAAATCAGATTGCAACATGTATTACAGATACATATACTTATTTATTTAACCCACCTTAATACCTATCGTGTATACTTAAGAAAAGTCATAAAACAAGTCATTTTATGGTGGTGGAACAGCACTTCTTCCTATGTGTACACAATACAAATTTGATCATTGTAAGTTTTTCTTGTTTTTATTAACTAATCTTATTTACAAATTATTTGATTTTATTATTACTTTTTCATGCGTGTATTTCAGTGTAATTTGATCATGTTTATAATAGAAAGTAATAATTAGTTAAGAACCATTGTAAGAAGTATAAGTCATTGCTGGAACTTTATATTATATACATGACTCACATATTATAGGGCTGATAATGAATATATATTCTTATTGATTTATTATGAAGAAATATTTTTATAAGAGCTAAGTGTTAAATCATTTTCCACAATTTATTTTGAACTTGAACTCCGTTTCATGAATTTCAATGTTTTATGCCATGTAATTAGTGCCAGAAAGAATGATACACAACGAACCTTATAAAGCATTGTGTGTGTTTTCCTATGACTAGAGCTGCACAGCATGTTCTTCTATTACAGAAATTTCAGTTATGAACACAAGCTTACATTACCAAGTAGTCAAATCGATGCAGTATGATATATTAATGTAACATGAGACAAAGGAGTAGGCCATTCTTGAAGTGGACAAGAGGCCCTTTCCTAGGCAGAAGCAGTGACTATGGCATGAACACAATGCTGGAGTTGAACACTATGGACAACAATGATTACAAGCTCCTTACAATACCACTGAAAACATCATTTGAAAATAGTACTAGTTATCAATTGTGGCCAGATTTAAGGAATCCCTAAATTTGATAGCCTTAGATTGGGAGCAATACTGCTGCATTTCATTCACAAACCAAAGTAAAAAAAAAAAAGCTCTCTCTCTCTCTCTCTCTCTCTCTCTCTCTCTCTCTCTCTCTCTCTCTCTCTCTCTCTCTCTCTCTCTCTCTCTCTCTCACACACACACACACACACACACACACACACACACACAGAGAGAGAGAGAGAGAGAGACACACACACAGAGACAGAACACAAACACATCTTTTTTATATATAAATTTAGACGTTATTGTTTTATCAAGTGAAACAAAGAAACCTGTTCAAAATAGTGAGGTATAAGTCAAAATTGATTCCTCTTTCTCGCTATGAAGTTGAATCTTACAGCCGTTCATCCTGTCAAGGTTTATGTCATCTCAGAAACAAGTTAATGAAAGATGCACATACCATCAAAAGTTGCAAATCTAGAGTAAATACTCATGTTGATAATCTTTAAAATAGTCCAAATAACTAGAGAAAAGTGTAGTTTAGAAATAAATGCCACTTAAATGACATAATCTTGCAGTGTTAATAGATGATAAGCATGTAAATATGCTACTTTTTGATAAAAAAAAATGAACTGTTTTTCCCGAAATATCTGTAGTCTTTTCAAATGTTCTAAATTAATGAAATTATTGATCAAGAGGGAAAGTAAAGATGGATACTGTAATATAAAAATGATATATAATAATAGGGCAAGGTAAATTTGAAGAACATAAGTGAGAATTAGAGAAGCATTATTGTTATAATAGAGATTTGGGTGGCTAACTTTTTATTATTTTCAAAGTATCAACCATTTTTACCATCTTATTAGCTCTTAAAAAGTACTTTATTTGTTTTTTTTTTCCTATGTTGCTATAATGTTCATGACCTAAGAATTTTTCTGCTGAAAAACATTTCAACTAAGCTATTTTATCTCACTCACTTGATGCCATTACTGAGGTGGCAGACAAACAGTATCTGATGTGAAAACAACACGCTAAGCACATTGAAGAGCTGGTTGTTCATATTGAAATCATAGCCATGTCATCCCGTATTTGATTTTAAATGTCCGTGCCACTATTAAAATATCAGATCTTACTATAAAACTACTTGTTCCAAAAATTTATATTAGAGATTTAACAACAATTTTAAATTGGTATATATGATATATATATATATATATATATATATATATATATATA
>JANHMN010000011.1:43947945-43979919 GCA_030674055.1 Rhabdomys pumilio
TATATATATATATATATATATATATATATATATATATATATGTATATATATATATATATCTCCTGAATATAGAACAACAAATTTAAGTAATCTAAATGTCTTCTAAAAATACATTTGTAAATGTTAATTTCTTCCTGTGTACTAAATACTCAGTGCTACAGCTACATGGTAAATATTAGCTATGTATTATTAGCACCAAATACTTGAAGCATGGGAAGCTTAGTATCTAAGAAGGTGTGGGCCCCTGTGATGGAGCATCACGATTATCATCTTGACTGCATCTGAAACCACTAAAACCCAAGTAGCTGGACACACTAGTGAGGAATTCTCTTGATCACATCATTTAAGATTGAACAAGCCACTCTAATTCTGGATTATTGAGGTTCAAAGGGCTACCCTAAATATTCCTGACACCTGCTAGTGTAAAACAATAACCAGATAATGTGGACAGGAGAAAGTCCAGGAGGACTCAATCTATCATAAAGAACTACCAGCAGCAAAGGAAAATTGCACTGGGTAGAAATAATTTTACCCATGGAAGAGCACAGCAAATAGATCATTCAACACAAAATGGTCAGCCCTGATAACATATATACATGTAACAATATACAAACTGAACAGGCTGTATTTAAGTATTTAGCTGTGTCTGTGTGTGTGTGTGTTTGTGTGTATGTGTGTGTGTGTGTGTGTGTGTGTATGTGTTGTAAAACAAGTAATGCAAAAAAATGCCACAAATTTGAAGAATGATTGAAGGTGTTGGGGAAGGAAAGGAAAGAAAAGGGAAAATGATGAAATTACATTATCAAACACAAATAATGTTTTAAACAAACAAAACCATGAACATGAAAGCAGCAATATTTTTGCTTGTTGGATGCTTACTCTCATGGTCATTGGCAGGTTTATCTATCCTGCTGCTAAGACATTATTTGGCTGATATCAGAACATATGTCTTTGGGATTTCAACATAGACTAAAGAATACAATGAAACACTCAGCCTTGTGAAATGAACTACTACCAGGTTCTTGCTATTTCTATCAAGAGGGCACCGTTGTTGAGCTATCCCAACCATAACTATAAGCCACATTAATAAACATCATTCATGCTGTTTCTCTAGAGAACCCTGACAAACGCAACTCTATTGTTTTGAGCATTTTTCAGAAAAGATATTACTATAAGCACATCAGTGTAAACAGTCAAATGTAGAAGCAGAGAAAACAAACCAAAACAATAGGTCTGGATGAACGTTTCTTCTAGAGTTCAACTGTTACAGCCTATCACCAACCTGAGAAACATATCATGGACTTCTACTGTCACACAGTAGTATCACCCTGGTAGCCAGCTTTTAATATATATGCATTACATCCCTGATATTCAACCACCAAACTACCACAGCAGTGATCTTAATAGAAGATGCAATAATTAGATATTAGTAGTCAATAGTCTAAAGTCAATGTGTGGGTTCTTCTATGACAGAACAGGCATAGCTGACATTTTAGAATGAGATGAAGTCAGTTGAATAAAATTAAATGATATATGACTCGTTATAACTTATTTTCCACTCACTTTTTACACTTGTTTAATCTCACATTGGTGTTTATGTGTCATTCAGTAGCTTACAGCTGATTGTAGATGTATTGCAGAGCTGATGGTACATATTTGAACATCTCAAATTATATATTCTAAGGAAAACTTCAATATGTGGACAATTCAATTTATGCTTAAATTTAAACACATCGGCCATCAACTCATTACTTAGTAGATTCTTGCATGAATAGGCCTAAAAACACACAAAATACCTTAAACAACAAAAAAAAAATACAATTATCTCATGAGGTTTATGCTCATAATACATGTATAAACAAAAAGGATACATGACCTAAGAAGTTTTCCTCAACGATCAATTATATTAGAAATAAGTGTTTGATGTCTGATTCAAATGTTATGAACAAGATAACCTTTTTCTCTGTAGCACATAGTGAAAAAAATATATAGGATATTTCTCTTTATAAATAAACATGAACTGTTTTTCTGAAATAGTAAACCTCCATTAATAACCTTGAAAATACAAATTTTATTAATTATTCATGAATTTCATAAAGTGAATTTTTTCCTATTAATTTCCCACTCCAGCCCTCTGACCTCTCAACTCCCTCACAGCTTTCTGTCTTTTTTAAAAAAATAATTCAACAAGTTCATATTTTGATACATATATAACCAGAGGTGTGGGATCATACACTGGATGGGGGCAACTTACAAGGGCCAATAACAAGAAAACTAACTGACTGACCCTAATTCAGAAACCATCAATTACCCTTCACTCCTCAGGTAGGAACAGAGTCCATTGAGTCTCTTGCTTTTCCATGTAAAATGGTGACTGGCTTGATCTTGTGCAGGTCTTATGATGACAACTACACTGCTGTGAGTTCAGGAGTGACACAACTCTGTTATGTCCAGAAGATGATGCTTACCTCCAGGTCCTCAAACATCTACTTCATTTTATCTTCCCAGAAAATGAGATATAGGATTCTCACATTCTTATATGACCAACTTCAAAGCAATAAGTCTGTGTTCATTAAAAACTTATTCTTGTCTTGTAAAGTTAACCCGAAAATTAAAATTTTACATTTTTTAAAGAGAATAATTTAAAAGTTTTCTGAAGTAATATTTTAAGAAAGGTCAAACCCCCAAAGTTAAAAGGAGTCTTCCATCAAAAGTAGCCAAGGGAAGTGAATATTAAGGACCCTATATCCAGTAATGGAGACTTTAGCAAAAAATAGTATTTTGTAATCTGTCAAGCAATATTGGTAGATTCTGACTCCAAACTATTTATCTAAAATGGGTTTTGATTTATGATTCAAATTATGTTTAAACAATCTCAATATTATTTATATCTAATCATGGGTTTTTAATATACCCACTTCTATTTTGTCTACACATCCAAACCAGTGCTCCATCTGGTCATAACAGGTAACAATGTTTAAGTAAAATCTATCTCTTAAAAACCAGTAAACTCTTATGACCATATGGAATGTCAAATGCTTTAGCTGAAGAACACTCAATGGTCTTAGAAGCAGTCAGTCAGTCACTCTTAATTTTTCTCCTGTGCTTTCTCTGCCTTCATTTGTCCCTGAAGCAACTTATAGAAACTAATAAAAATAAAATACATCTTTCTTGAAGAATATCATACACACAAAACTTCTCTCCCTTCTAGGCAGCCATAAAACCTATACTGCCTTTCTTTGTCCAGATGAACCACCTTTGGATGTGCGAAGCTGTAATAATGAAATTCTCTGTCCTGCCCTTGTCTAATAATGAGTCACATACTTCTGATCCAGAGAAAATCTGACTTAACCCCAGAGGAAAATATACTACAATGGAGATCCAAAAAAAATATCTTTTGCCAAGCCTCCACATGTGTGCTATTACTGTTAGATGATACCCTTGCTGTCCAGTCATCGTCAGTACACTTCTCCTTTTATCATCAATATTAAGCACATACATAATTAAGTACATTCAAAATATACAACCCCACTCCAATTTCTCAGTGTTTGCTCTGAAAGATTCTGTACCATGTAAACATGATTAATTTTCCTTTATTCTTGGTAAGCTCTCTTTGTTGTCTGTGTGTCAGCCCTTCTAATAGGGAATGCATCACCACTTGCCAGCTCTGTACATGTTAGAAACATTTTCACCATCACTTCAAGGGTGAGAAAAGAAGAGAGTGAAGGCGATCTATTCCCTCCAACAAGGCCTACATCTTTGTGAGAATAGGCTACATCTGTGACTTCTGTTGAAACAAAAATACTCACCGATGTGGTGTTGCCATGAGTATTGTATGTTTCATTATGTGTATGATGTTGTGTGTATAAGAAAAGAATACAAATAATACTATATTTTCTATTAGAAAATAAACAAAACATTTGCACCAAATATAAGAATAAAAACTTATACTATAATTCAACTACATTCTCTGGAGGTAAATATTTTTTGTTGGATTTCTCCTTCAGGAGGGAAAAATGGTAAGTTATAAAAAAATGTACATGGGGCTTTGTTTATTTTAATAATTCTTTTATTTTTTGCGATTTTTATCTAATTACTTAATTCCCCCCTTTTCTTTACCTCTTACAAATGCCCCATTTACTCATATTTGATCTCTTTCAAATTCATGGCAGATTTTCTTTAATTGTTACTATACACATATTTATACTTACATATATTGCTAAATTTTACATCAGTTTCTCCTTCCCTTTCTTTGTTCAGGCCCTCACAGCTGCTATCAGGACTGATCATTGTCCATGAAGAACCAGCAATAAACCTCAGATTGGGCTAATTCTCCTTACAGTGGTCACTAATTACCAATAGCTTTCTATGGAGAGACGGGAATTATAAAATTTTTCCTCTTATGTGTTTGCATGTCTGTTGATACTACTGATGTTCAGGTTTTGTTTCTGCAGCCATTCTGGAAGACAGTATATCACAATGTCTTGATAATCTGACCCTTATTTCTTTTTGCCCCCCCCCTTTTGATGGTATGTCCCAGAACCATAGCACAGGAGATGTGATAGAGATAATTCATTAGGGGTGGTCTCCCCAGGATCTGTTGATATCTGTGTTGTGTCCAGATTTGGTTTTCTGTGATTGTTTCCATTTGTTGTAAAGATAAGAATTTCTTTGAAGAGAAGTGGTAGCTATATTATCTGTGGATATAAGGATAAAAACTAGAATGGAGTCAGGAACTATGGTGATCTAGTAAAGGGACAGAGGTAGATTCCTTTCTATGGTCCATGATCTCAACAGTCCCTGGAAGTTGGCTAGGGTTCCAACACCTGATATGATTTTCTTCCTGTTGAGGGAATCTCAAATCCAATTATATACCTCTTCCTTTTCATGAACATGTGAGTGTCACATTTTACAAATGTAGGGATACCTGGCCATGCTGGTAATCAAGATACCTCATAGATGTTAAAACTGTTTAAGACTGTTAAATTGCCTCCCTCTATTGGTAGCTTGCCTAATCCCCTCGTTTGTTTCTTTGGTGAACCTATAAGGTAGATTGAAGAAAGGAGGCTTTGGGGTAAAATCCAGCTAGAATCCTCTGAGCCCTGTGCCCTCAGTATGTGGTGATTTCAGAAATAGAGATTCGCTTTTAATCCCTGAGAGGTAATCAAGAACTATATAACTGATTTCCACTGTTTTGAGAGTCACTTGGACTAACCTGATCATCATCAGAAAGGATGTTCCTAGTGCCATTAGAACCCTGTTCTGGAGGTTTTGTATGTTTATTCTTCTCAGGAGGAACAATGACAACTCATTTGCATTAACTTCCTATGTGCCTGAACAACAACAATAACAACAAAAAATAATGATGATGATGATGATGATGGTGAGGGTGGTGGTGATGATGATGATGATGATAAATATATGTGTATTTCTGTTAAATTTTACATCAGTTTCTGATGTGATGATGAATGAATCAGCAGGAGTAATTTGGACCAGTAGGAACAAATCGGACGAGCAGAATCACCAGGACCAGTTTTTAGCTGCGCCTCTCTCAGGGAAGTGAAGATCATGGAAGATGCAATGCCGAGAAGCAGTATCTGTGCAAGCAAGCCAAGCTCTTCCCACTGTCCACTGAGTCCTTTTCATAGTCCCTCAAAATATCACTTGTCTTCCACGGATCTTGCCTTGCCACAGGTCTTGCCTATGAACGTGACTTAGCAAAACTCCAAGTGAGTCTGTCTCAGCTGACATCCCTCTTCCAATTAGCTGGAGTCCGAGGAAGCAGCAAGAAGTAGGAGCATACCAGTGGATTTTTTTTTTGTATTTCTCTCTATGAAGTCCCATCAAAAGGAGCTCAGCTATGCAGTGTAAGATAGACCAGTACATGCGTTTGATTAGTAAAGAATTCTTCATCACATGCCCTGTCACATGCTTGCTTTAGAGAAATATCCTTTCACCTATGTCTGCTTCAGCAAAACATTCCTTCAGGGGTCTGCCCTAGCCTTTCACCAGTGTTCACTTCAGTGAAGTGTTCCTTCATGTGTTTACCCCAGCAAAACATCATCATCGAACACAACTGACTTTCCAAAGAACTCTTACATTTCCACTTAAGATCTTTAACCTATTTTAAATTTGGTTATTTGTTTCCTTGATTCTTTCTCTTTTATTTGTACATTGTGGACATTAATCCTCTGTCTGATGTATACCTGTCAAAGAAAGATTTGTCAGACTTCTCCCACTTGCTTGTGTCCTTACCTACAAAGAAGTGTTTTAGTTTAGAAGGTCCCAGCTCAGTTGTTTCTTTCATAAATGTGGTACTGTTAGAAAATCCTTTTATATATTTTTATATCTGTGTATCTTGAAGGGTAGTGTGTATGTGTGTTTAAATTATTTACCTTAAATTAGCATCATGTGAGTATCATGTGGTATGAGAATATTCCTCAATGCTTGGCTAGAATTGGAAACCTCATGATCATCGAGCCAATAAATCACTCAGTGTTATTAATATAAAATCTGATTTCATTTATTTCTAAATGCTCTTCTTTAAATAGCAAAGATTGTAGTTTATTTGAAAACTATTTATATTTTCCTCAAAATTACTCAGTTCACTTATTTACTTTTTTGAGCCACTTCTCTATTCAGAATTTCAAAGCCTTTCTTGATAGTTAATGTTAATAATACTTTGAAGGATGAGTAAGATAGTAATCACAGAGTTATGATGTTGCACCACAAAGGAAAGGCAAACCAGAACATCTTCGCTTTCCACTGTCTAACAGGATTGTAAACTTCAGGATACCTTGAAAAAAATGCTGGGTGTGCTGGATGGAATCTATCAGGATACTAGACAGAAGCTCTATAAACTCTGGACCATTGGCAGCTTAACTAGCTCATCTCTGAAAACTCCCAGGTCTGAAAGCAGCAGCATCTCCATTTTAGAGAGAGAGAGATCAAGTCATGCAGTGTGAGCAAGCAGCTGACTACATAAAACTCTTTTTATTTGTACTTCAGATAATATAGTGTGAGGTAATATAAGATCTATAAACTTTTGATTTAGCAGTGATGGACCTATCTAGCAAAAGTGGAATGAAATGAAATGGTTGTATTGTAGAAAAGACAATTCACCAAAAATACACTATTTTTTTTATGACAAGTGTAAGTGACAATTTTAAAAATGTTCTTTATTGAAAGCACAGAATTGTATGTACATATAATTTTTCTGGATATCTGTCAACATTAAGATATGTTTTTTTCCTGGTATTCAAGCCTGTTTTTCTCCTGGGTAAATGAGGAAATAAACTTATAATTTATGCAGAATTTATAGTGTTCTATCTGAGAGAAAAAAATATTTGAGCACAATTCTCTGTGTCTTCATTATTGCAAGAGGCATTCCTCTGTTGAAAGACAGAAGAAAAGCTTGATTTTTCTTGACTTATGATCCACACAAACTACATTGAAAGTCTATTGATAAGCCACATTTCTGAGAAAAGCAATAGAAGGAATAGCCTATTCCTTATGTTTCTAAAATTATAACTAGATATGGGCAATATAATGCTAAATGAAATAGATGCCTAAAAGTATAAGTCTAGTCAATAAAATGAAAACATCCATTTCTGGAAATAGTGAATGAGACAGGAAGAAAAAGGATGCTGGATTTAATGATACACTTCCACTTAGGTTGCTTTAAAATCACTGGCTACTGTCCAATATTCACACTATTCCATATTTTTATTGTCTATGACTTGGCACCTTTTAAATATTTAGCTTGTTAAAAAAGAAAAGCTCCTTTGTAAATTTGTATCTGGAAATCTTGTTTTGCTACTGAAGTAATTACAGTAATATCCTTAAACTAAATTTCAATTTTAATAATTGAGGCCTTCCTCCTTTGTTTTAGTTTAAGTTACTACATTTTGTCATTGTTTCAAATCTAAAAGCTTGTGTTCTTTTTTAGGGTCTAAAGTGTCTTAACTCTTTGCTATCTTCTTTATGATTTCTTTCTGCCTTCTAGCTTGCAATTATTATTTTACGTTTATTTTCTTTTTATTTCCTTATGTTGTAAGAGTAAGTCTCTAAACACAACTTTTGTTTATCAGTGATTGTAGATGTAAATATTTCTATGAGAATTTGTTGTTATGTCCTACAAATTTGGGCATATTGTATTACTTTCTATTTTGTATTTTGAAATTTTCTTTGTGAATTCCTTTTAATTTTAAGCTACTTAAATTTCAGAGTTTTATAATATTTCTATCTTTCTTTCACTTATTATTGTCTAACTCTATAGAATTGTATTTGTAGGTGTTATATAGATTGGGAACTGATTCTTCAGCACGAATAGATATATATATAATTTCTAGATTTTACTATAATTAATCTTATATCTGGGATATATCATGAAAAATATTCTGTATGATCTGAAGAATGTTGCCTATTTTGTTTACTGTTTGGGGTAAGATGCTATTTGTCTTTTACAGTTGTGTATAATATAGTGTTATTCACACACTATATATTCTTAAATACTATTCTTTAACCAATGTTCTGGTTGTTATATCAATTTTAGAAAAAGCTCTGTGATGCTTATTTATTTATTATAAATTGTCTATTTTGTTCTTCAGTTTTGTCAGCTATGGCTTCATTTCCCCAGATACCCTTTAAACAGGTATGACAATGTTAGTGCAATGTCTTGCCATATTAAACTTTATTAGTATTTATTATGTGATTTTTCACTTTAAACTTCTTTGCACTAAAGTGTGTTAAGTGTTAAGTTGGTTAAGTTTCAATTTTGTTTTTCTTGAACTTTGCTTGCTCTATATTTGCAATATTTTAAGTAACTTGTGTCTTTGAAACAAAATGTTATCTCTCGCCATACAACGTACAGTTGGAGTTTTATTTTCTTCTTCTTTTTCCATCCTGAGCACAGCTTCCTCTCCCTCCCTGCTCCACCTCCTCACTCTCAGGTCCATTTCTCCTTCATTCATTCTTCCTTCTGGTTTAGAGATTTAGCCAGTCCATATTGTAACACTCTGCTCAAGCTGACCATAGACCTCTGGACTAAATAAATAAGGAAATAATATATTTTTAAATAACATCTGCAATGAATATACTTTGAAGTGTTGTTTTAACCATTTATATCCGTATTGTAAAGAAGTTCAAAAGTAACTCTGTCTTTTCTAGATGAATTAGGTGGAAGAGTAAAGCAGAGCAACAAGAAAAGCAACTACATCTGCACCTTGAGAGATCTGATTCTACAAACTGTTAGAGACTTTCAATGTATATTTGCAATCAGTAGCAACATGACTACGTTACATTTTTAATCTGGTCAGATCTCAATTCAGCAGCATGGTAGCGTTATACAATGATGAGTTTACCCCATCTGTAACATAGACACCAGAATTGGAAAACTTATGTGTTTTTAGAAAAGTTCAAGTCAACAGGACAAAAATCTATCTGACCACACTGATGGTTTGGGGAGGCTATGGGGAGTTCTCTTATTCTTTAAGGAGTTGGGATTCTCTGTATTTTATCCTTTTCTCACTTTTTAAAGAGTATTCATGATGTTTTCCTGTGGAGGCCAAAGTTCACTACTTTAGATCTATTAGTACATGGTTTTAGGTAAAATGACATATTTTCATAACCTACATGACAAAAGACATTTTCTTTCCCTCATTTTCCTGAGATAAATGATAACTCTCCATACTAAAAAGTAAAACATACAAGAATCCCAAGTGCTGTTTTTATTAAAAATTACTCTTCCATAAATTAACATGACTCATAACTGGAATATCTTTTGGCAAAATAACTTGTTATATTCATTTAAGTCTTTTAATCACATCATAGCATTTGATGGTGGTAAATCAATGACTTACAAAGACATAACTATTAAGTATCAAAATTAAGCTATGTCTGACAAAAGATGAAATAACTATTCTAAAAGTGACTTATTTCAAGAAACGAGTCATTTTATGAGCACCTCACTTAAAACTGAATTTGACTTGAGAAAATACCTGCTCAGTTGTATGTTACACAAATACAACCTGAATGATCTGTTTTGCCATAATTTTCTTTAATGACTTAAAAAAATATTCAGTTTGCTAATGATTTAATATTTTTCTTCAAAGAAGTTACAATTAAAATTTATAAATTTTGCCATCCATGTGTATTGCTATTTTTGTAGTGTTTCTGTTTTGATAAGTATAAATGTGTACATTGATATACATACAGTCTTATGCACATGCGTGTGGAGGCAAAATATTTACCCATATAATTTGACTTCAGATACAGTATCTCACAATGCAATCCAGAGATCCCAGATTAGACTACAATGTCTTGTTTGAGAATCCCCAGAGACCTCTTTTTTTTCTGTCACCGAAAGCAAGGTTAAGAAGCATGTGCCACCGATCTTACATTATTTTGTGTTTTAATTTTTGAAATTAAACTCAGGTTGGCATGCTTGATCAGCAAGCATTTTAGTGTCAGGAATCTCCAAGTTCCAAATATACTATAATGTCCTATCTGGTGCCATTGTCCAAACTAACCTAAATATTAGCTAACATTTAAAGTGTGGTATCTTAAGGAATATATGTTCTTTGTAAATTTTAATAATTGTTTTAAAATGTTATTTTAAAAGAAATAGTTTATTTGTCTCACTATTATTCAACCACTAAGATTTGTTCCCCTTCCCTCTCTCCCACATTATCTCTCTCTCTTTCTTGTTTGTATTGTATTTTCATTGTAATTGTTTTCAACGTTCAAAAGAAATTATTTTGTAGTAGATAAAATTTCATTTTTCTAAAAAATGTTGTTTGTAATACCCAAGAAAAAATTCCTAGGTGTCATCTGAAAGGTTAATAATTTTGCAAAAACAATCATTCCCAAAGGCTACACACGGAGCATTCAATAAATACACATATATGCAAACATAAAGTCAAACAAAAATTAACTATTAAGCCTCAATAGTAAGTAAGGAGTACTAACTGACAGTACAGTGTACACTGAGGCTCAAAGTGGCTTGCATGCGAGCAGAGTACTCTTAGAGCTACTAAGTGGGTCAATGTGAGAAACACAAGGAAGGAAAATAAATAAATCATGAGAAAGTAGGAAAGTTCCGAATAAGTTAAGGATATTTTTGTTGTTGATGGTGTTTTCTTTTAAATTGTGGTAGATTAAATTACAATACAATTGTAATGTGTGGTAAACAACTGTAATCAGAGGACCTAAAACAGTACCAGGTCTCAGAAGGCTGAGACACGGAGTACCCCAACCTCTTATAGCCTGTGTACTTTGAAAAGACTATCAAAAGAAAAAATAAGAAAAAAAAGTGAGAAAGAGAGACAGAGATATAGAAACTGAGTGAGAGAAAGAAAAGAGCAGAAGAATAAAAAAGGAGAGGGGAGAAGAAAGAAAAGTAGAAGGGAGGGAAGGAGAAGAGAGGACAGGAAAGAAGAGATGGCAGAGATGGGGATGGGAGTAGAGGAGAGGACAGGAAAGTATAGGAGAGGAGAGAATAGAGGAGAAGAGGGGAGGAGAGGCAAAGAGAGGAAAGGGGAGGAGAAGAAAGGAAGGAGGAGAATGAGGAGGAAGAGGTGGTGGAAGAGGTGGAAAAAGAGAGGGAAGGAAGCAGGACAAAGTGTGCTAATTTGAAACTGGTAGATATGAAGAAAAGGGATTTGAATGATATTTAGATTCTAAATATAACCTTTATCTGATTGCTATTTTCAGTCTGAACTCTCTTATTTATTTCCAGGCTACCAGATGCTGTTCCTTTTGGATAGTCATTCACAACATTTGATCATACTGCTTTTATCAGTAAATGTTCCTCTCAGATTCAGATTACAGATACTGATTGCTTATAAATTTTCTTCAGGATTCTTGCTTTCAATGCTGGCCTTACCCCTGAGCTATTCTTTTTTCAGGCTTTTCCATGTCCACTCTCCTTCTTTAATTGCTACCACACCCACTGTTACTGCATCCCAAACTAATAGAGTCTTTGATTATTATTGTTAGATTGTTACATGCATACACACAGTTACACAGACACATACAAACACACACACACAAACATGTATATATTATAAACATATGTATACCACTTTCTGATTCTATTTAGTGTAATTCCTGCATATGATTTCTGGGTTGACCAGAATAAGGAGGTAATAATTGATTAATCTCAATACATGCAGAAAAAAGCTTTGACACAATTCAACATGCTTTCATGATAGAAGTCTTAGAGAATAGGACAGGAGAGCACATACCTCAACATAACAAAGGCTACACATGATGGACCCACAGCCAACCTTATTCTACAGGGAGAAAACTTAAATCAATGCTATTAAAATAGGGAATGAAATCAGAAACATGATTGCCATTCCTTTTTAATATTGTGCTCCAAGCAACAGCTCGAGGTTCAAGGCTCAAAGAGGAAATTAAGGTCATACAAATAAGAAATCTAGAAGTCAAATTATTCATATTTTTAAATTAACTTGGTCAGTCTTCTATAAAACATGGAGGGAAATTACTAAATTTCTACTTTGTTTTCATAAGCTCTCTTGTGAAGCCAAATTTATAATTATTAAAGTGGTTAGTCACATCTTGTAACTCTCTAATCCCTCATATGTTGTGCTCATTCTATGTGTGGTTGCTTACGTTCTTTTTATAAATATGATTATAAACAAAGTTGTATGTATATATGCTTTGAGAAAAATATCAGACATACTGGAAGATACTGACTTTAGAGTGGGGAAAAGTCAATTTATTTTACCATTACCTTTAAACAATCCAAATAAACATTTTAGGCCCCAATTTCCTCATCTTTATGGTTATGTAAATACATGTTATATTCCCAGGTTGTTGATATAATAGTTGCCCAGCTCAAAGTATGTTTTGTATAAATACAGCTGTTGTTATTGATCTATCTCAAAACACAGAAATCACAGTTTTGTTTCTGCTTAACATAATGTATTAATTTTCCATTCCAGTAAGTTGGTTTAGAACAGATGCTGCATATTTGGAAAAAGTTTGTGACAGTTTTCTTTTTAAGTTTCTTTGACTGAAACTAAATCTTAGTGAAAATATTTTAATTCACATCATTAGTTTGGAAAATGGCTGTCTGCAAATGGAAGGCCCAAAAATCTAATAGCTGCTTGGTCCATGAGGCTGATAGTTCATGAGGGAATCAGTGTATGCTAGAACCCTGAAGAAGCAGAATCTCATACCAGGGAAGGAATGGACTTTCCATGGAGAAGAGGAACAAGCAGGTTAAGAAATCAAGCTTCTTTCTTCCATGTCCATTTTACAAGATGTCAGCAAATTATGTGTCTCAACTTCAAGGTGGATCTTCCTACATCATAAAATTCAGCTCAAAAATTAATTTCCAGAACACTGTTCAATTCAATATATATGTATATCTTTACTCTAGTAAACACTCATTCTTCTTTTCATAATGAAGACCTGCTAATTCACATGGTGAAATTAACCCATCTAGCAACCAAGTGGGGATGGGCTTCAGAACAAGATAGGCAGATACTGCTCAGATGACCTCCCAAACTGTTCATCAAGTTTAAAGTGAGGGACAATTTCAGATACTAATGCAAGCACATGAAGGATATGAGATGATCAGAATTTCAAAGATGTGGAATTACAAATGCAAGGATTTTAAGAAATGTGTATTAGCTCTTATTCTAAACTTTCCCTTATAATTCTTAACTTTAAGCTCTTGTGTAAATTATGGATGTTATATAAATACACACCTACTACTCCCCTTCCTTCACTTCTTACTCCTCCTCCCAACTCTCTCTCTCTCCCAGACCTACTCCTTCATTTCTCTTCAGAAAAGAGCAGAAGCAGACCTCCCAGGAATATCTACTAAATACAGAATAACAAAATACAATAAGACTAGAGACAAAACCTCATATCAACTATGGACAAGGAAACCCAGCAAAATGCCATTTATTATTGGTACAAAAAAAGTAAGTATACTTGTTGACCAAAAAGTTAAAATGTAAAAACAAACTTTAGTTACTTCATGTGATTCAGGAACACGACTCATTGTTCTCATTATCTACATATGCTGTACAAAGAGAGAGAGGAACCTAAGTGGAGAAGAAAACATGATATTCAAATAAAGCTATAAAATGCCAGTAAGCCAAAATAAATGTGGGAACTTCAAACGAGGTGTTCACTCAGACATCAGTATATCTCATCTACACAGGGTCCACAGATCATCTCTACATAAAAAGGAAGTTTATCTCTGGATTAATGAATTCAATGTAATCCCCCCAAAAAATTTAAAAAAAAATAACCTAGCTAAATCAGAAGTCTTTGACTATTTTTTATTTTACATGATTTATTTAGACTAAGTATCTTTATCATTTTTTGTGGAAAAAAAAGTATTCAAAAATAGTTTACCTGTTAGTTTATGAAAAATTGGGGTTTGAATGACATCTCTTTATTTGTAGTATTAGTTAACAGATTTCTGGAATTTCAAAACTTACACAACTCACAAAAATACAGACATATAAGAACTATAATACTAAATAAAGAGTATTGGCTTTACTTTTAGAACTACTTGCTTACTAGAGAAATTAGTAAATAAATACATTTATACATGCATTATACATTTTCCCTTGTCTACTTTTGTTTACCACAACACTATTTGAAATGACTGATCAGAAACTGCTTATTTACAGTCCTTCCTCATGATTGCAGTTGGTAAAGTAGATATCATTTTCAAGCATTCTGCTGAAGTCATTGATATAATGAATTACATAAACACTGAAATCATCCATTTATAAGACTGGAAAAGGTAAGAATCAAATGCATTCTAAAATTGCTATCTTGCTCTTGCTAGCTATTTTAATTTAATGTGCTTAAATTATTTTTCACAGCAGTAATCAAAACACCCACTAACGTCCCCCACTATTTTACCTGATAACCTGTTAAAATAACACTATCTACAATTATGGTATCATTTGTTATGCACGGTATGATAGAAGGCAAATACAAAGAGGTACTGTCATTACTGTTGTCCTTTTTTTCTTTGGGGCCAGAATATTGCACACTTCTTTACTTTGACATTTATGGCTTTTAGATTGGTAATGGACTGGTTTGTAAGGCTCATTATCTTGAGTGATGATAATATTAGAGAGTGGAGCATCTATGTTTTCTTTTAAGCATAGTAAAGGCTCCATACAATTTAGCAAAGGTTATTACTACACAATTACCCAGAATACAACTCATGTATAATAGGACACCCAGTCCTAAAATAAAAATATTAAATGCATCCTGTAAGATACTGGACAAGGCGATATTCAAATATTCAATTTGTTGCTAACTTATAAAAGTTTATACCGGCAGATTCATAAATGAAAAGTATATGAAATAATTTGCCTTTAATGATTGTTAAAATAAAATGTAACTTGCTAAAGTTATGGGCTTATGAAATTGGATTGCATTCAGTATATGCTAATAAACTAAGGACCCAAATCACTATATTGTACTGTATAGTGTTAATTTTCTAATTGTTCTCAATAATAATGACTGAGTGCTCTGTAAGTACAGCCAAACATTACAAAAGCATAAATGAAATAAAAGTAAGACTTTATACACAAAGATAAATAGAAAAAAAAGCAAGCGATTTCTGAAAAAAAAAAATAAATAGAGCACTAGTAAATTATACACAAAAATTGAAAAAGCACTTAAACACTTCAATATTATGAATTCAGAGAAATGTCACAAAGTAACAGATATTAAAATATTGGTATGTTGCGAAGGGTTTAATATGGGGCTGGCCACTTGATGGCAGCCATATTTACATAAGGAAGCATATGATTTATATGCACCAGAATACTGATTTTGCTGTCATTTTACAAAATAAATATCAGTATCTCCACAGAAGCATGAACAAATTAGAAAAAAAAATGTAATTCTAAATATGGAAACAGGTAGGGCAAGTTTTTGTGTTGTTGTTGTTTTTGTTGTTTTGTTGTAGTTTTTCTTGTTGTTTTTTAAAGATAGACCAAAGTAATCTGCTGACACAAGAAAACAGAAATAAGAATACTGAGTATATAATATTTAAATTTATATAATTGAATTATTTTTTATAAAAAAAACAGAAAAGTATGTATTAAACATATATAGCTATGTATAGATGAATTTTAAACTTCATATTAATATTTCAGGCCACTAATAGATATTTCCTTTTGTCTCTGTCCTAAAGAAGTACATAGTTATGTTCTGATGTCATCTCATTCAGATCATCTTTCTTGTTTCATGTTTAAGCCTATTAGAAATAGCTTCATTAATACCCTACCTAAAATATTTTTGTCAATATCTGTTCTGAAATATAGTATCGTGTAAGTTGCTGTTATTGAAACAAAAATGTCTCCTACATTCAGTTAAGACAAATTGCTGTGTATAACATTTATATAATATTTTAATAAATTGACTTACTAGCATATAAGTGAATTGAAAAATAAGTTTTGTGTGAAAAAACAAAAATCACCTGTTTGAATTCTGCATGTGCCTGCTGAGTGTCTACAATAGGCCATGTGTCATGACTATTGTCAGTGTTATTTTTTGATCAATATATTTAACCACATGCATTAGGAATGTCAAATTTTATATTTCAAGTTTTATGTGCAATTATTTCTACAGAGTATTTCTTTCTGAATATTTTGAGTAGTTCTTTTGAATTGTGCTTTTGAGCCGAGTAGTTTTTTATTCACTTTCTTTGGTAATGTTTTTATAACAGTTAGGACTTAAGGTACAAAAAGTCTATATGAAGGGGACATTTTGTAAAATGGTAATATGACTCAATTACTATTGACCTAAACTATTTAAGACACAATAGCAAAATAAGTCATATGCCATACAGACAGCACTGTGATGTCCTGTTCTCTGTACCTTAGGTCAATGTAAATAGAAAATCTTTTTCATGATGTGACTACACAACTTGTGTCTAGTGAAGTATGTCTGCACATGGTTGCAGTTCTTTCTACAGGAAAAGGTAGATGCGTTGAGAGTTACAACTTTTGATGCACTTGTTAAAATAGCAATCAAAGACTTAATAGAAGAAATGCAAAACATGGATACATGTAAAATGAAGTGTAGATATTGTTTTATTTGTACACATATTTGTAACATACATAAAATAAAAGACATTTTAAATCATTTTGTTACAGGAGTTAAAACTCACTGGACCTTCTGACATTATTCACTATTTCATAGTAACTTATCCTAAACTTTCTCTTTATTACGTGTTCCCTCTGAGTCATAAATCTGAATACAATTTCAACTGGGTGTCTGGTTTATAACTGCTCATAAGGTAGTATTCAAGGTTTCTTCTACGTCAAGTTTCTTCAGAATTTCGAATGGGAAATTATCTTTTGATTTCATTGACATGCCCACTGGTGAGCTTCACTTAATACTTATTGGATCAATTTTTCATTTTTTTCTCAATATGCCTGGGGTGTTATAGCCTATGAACAATCCAAAATGGTGGTTTGATGCATTAAAACTGAAGAAAGGGTTCAAGATAGAAATAAAATTTCTTGTAGCTGGGTATTTCAGTCAACTTCTCACCACTGTAACTATAGAGCTCTGGTGGGATACATTTTAATAGAAGAGATTCATTTAATTCACAGTCTCATGAGATTGAGAACATAGATTTGACATTTGCTCATTCTGGTGGGGAAGTTATAGCTGTGTCACTTTATGGACATGACAATGACATCAATGTTTATAGTACCAAGTTAGTGCATGTCAGTAGAAAAGGCAGGAAAAAAAATGTAGTTACGCTCTAGCTAGGGCATTTAAAAATGCTCACTTTCGGGAAGCCCACCTCAGAAAAGGAACATTCCAGCTTGGTACCTACCATGACCTAAAGATTTATTATGGGGCCCTATCTCTTTAAAGTTCCCTCATTTTTCATAATACTGCCTCTAACACATAGACCCCTTTAGGACCAAACTTCAATTCATTGGAAACACTGGAGAAATGGACCTAAGGACAAATTCTTCAAAGGATTATATAACAAAAGTAATAAAAATGTACTGCAGTTTCTAAGTCTAGTGAGTACATTTTAAAAGTTCGTTTTCAACTACAGTAAGCTTTGAAGATAAAGTCTGTCATTTTCTGAAAGCTATGTCTGACTAATGTTGACCTGTTTGGTTGTTCGCACAATTGGTCTCCAGTGATAACTTATTTCAGTTTCTCTCAACAGTGAAAGTCAAGTCTTTATATGTTTTGTAACATAGTTTTCCTCTGTTTAAATGGTTCTATTTTGTTGACTTCAATCAGAAATGTGATCTTGTGTGCTCCAAGATAGGGTAGGGGCCTCAAGAAAAAGTCACTTGAAGTTTAGAGAACCTAGCTAGTGTTCCAGCCTGTTTGCTGAGTAGAAAGAAGTGATGTTCTTCATTGTACCACAGAGACTTCTCCTCTTCTTTGGTATTAACATCTGGACATTATCCTTTAAATGTATCAAGTGATATTAAACAGGAATGTTGAAGGCTTAATCCCTAGGAGACTGTAATTGGAAAATGCAGCTGTTAAAAAGTAATACTGCCCATTAGGGTTCATGCCCTTAAGCTGGGCTGTGAATTTCTTAACTTCTCCTTTTCCCAGTCTTTGTTCTTTGTGAACAGAGGTTATGTTAACCGTGCTTCTTCTACAATGAAGTAATGGCCTGAGGAAAGCAATGGATGCATCTGATCAAGGACCAAACGTTGTGAAAATGTTAGATGAAAGAAAACTTTTCTCCTAATAGTCAAGCAAAGCATCTCAACCAGTTTTTGTTTATTTATTTGTTTGTTTCTTTTACAATAACAGAAAGATAGCTAATAAAACCAGGGAAGATATTTGGTACAATGATGTCTTACAGGCATGTGAAATGTGGGAGTCATAGTAAGATGGAAGCCTTTACCTAAAGCTTAATGCAAAGCCTTAGAAATAAAGCAATATTTGAAGACCACCAGTAAGAATTCAAAGGAAAGTCTGGCATGTCATGTGACAGAATCATGCTGCTATAAACAGTCACTAATAAGATACATAGAAGAGTGAAGCCCAACTTCAGTATTGACTCCAGGAAGATCTATATTCCTTCAACATGTAATACCCACTGAGAAAATCTGCAGACAACATGTAAATCCAGCACAAGGAAATGTTCTATGTGCAGTAAGCAGAAACACCATAGAGGTAAGGTGATGAATACTAGGAATCTCAGTACCAGGGATGTGGAGGTAGGAGGATCAGAAGCTTAAAATTGCCCTTAGCTACAAAGTAACTTTAAAGCCAGTCTGAACATTATGAGATCCTATCTAAAAAACAACAACTGGGCTGCCATTTTAATTGTATTGATTACTAGGACAAATTCCTGAATACATTTGTTCCTATGACCCAGTTAGTAAAAGTTTCTTTTTTTCTTTCTGGTTTTATTGGTAGAAGTTTGTTCAAAATTATATCCAACTATTCTATTATTCTTTTATACTATATGTAATATGTAAATTGTAGTATATAATATATAATTAAATACGACTTTAAAATTAGCAACAAACAAATAAAATAAAGTGGAATAAGTTTCAACAGTCCACTTTCCAGCACAATTTACATGGTTTATATAGCAATACAGGGCTTTAATGTCTAACTAGGATTTCTTTTAATCTATCATTATTTCTCTATTGCTTCTTTTTAGATTCAGCATGTACATTCAGTGCCTGTCTCTCTATTGATGTGAAAGTCTATAATTTGTGTGTGTGGGGGAGGGTTATTGTTGATATTCAAATGGACACAAACCTCTTGGAGACAGGATGGATTTTTCTGCTTTGAACCATAAAAGTAACTATGTTAAAGGAACGGTGTCTGGAATAGTACCATTGGCAGAAGATGAATTCAGAATTTCTAAGATGCATGCAATTGAGGGACTGTGAGACCTTGCCTCCTTCCTTTCTTCCTTTTTGTCTTTTACTACTATGAGACATCACCTTGCTTAAAGCACTGGAGTCAGATGGTCCTGAACTGAAAGCTCTGACTTTTAACCTTTAGCGGTTGATTATGTCAGAGTTCTATCTGAATAATAAAGAGCTTACTAAAAGACAAACGATAAAGAAACTTGAAGCATTTAAAACTATGTGAAATTTCCTAGTTGATAAATGAGTCTTTTCCAGAAGAAAGAGGACTGGATAGAATAAGAGTGAATGAACATTCTGTATAATAATAAAGAGGAAGAAACAACAGCCCTCAAAATAAAATTGAATAATCATGTATTCTGAGACCATATTAAGACCAAGTTAAAAACTATAGTTGAATATAAGCACAAAGATACATGAAGGAAACATAAATGAAACTTTAAGAGGAACTTAGATTGTTGTTGCTTAATCCAAAGGAGACACTTAGGAGATATGAATTGAGTTGAGACAAATGAAAACATCCCCGAAGGACCCAGAACATACTGACACTACTGAATCTTTCAATACTTAGGGAAAGTTCTCCCAGAAGGACTTATTCAATTGCTGCTGTTACATACATAGAAATTGTAGAAGAAATAGTATATGTATTTACATTATGTATATAAATTTGGATATATTGCTAAGTTATGAATATACTAAAATGGAATTATATTTCTTCTTTCTATATTTACATAAAATATCAATTTTCTTCATGTTTTAATTAGGAACATGTTTCATTTAAATCATATACATATATACACATGTACACACACATATGCACATTTATATGAGCTGTCTGCACATGCAATATGTGTGTGTGTGTGTGTGTGTGTGTGTGTAGAATATCCAAAATATCATACTGAATAAGTTAGTGATACTGAAAAATCATAGATCATGTAAAATAAATATAGACTCTATTTCATGGTAAGTTCAGAAATGTCTCTTGTTCTGTTCTCTCTGTTTGTATGTCCTGTCTGATGCAATAATCAAGGGAAAACATTACACTGACTCTACCATATCCTGTCCCAGCATTCTCAAGTTTCTTTCTTTGATCTACTTACTGAGATTCTGTACTTTCAGTAACTTAATCCCCATATATGGTAAATGGTCTTGCCCTGCTGAATCATCTGCAATTATCTTCAGTCTTGTACTTTCACATGAATTTCCCATTTCATTAACTCAAAGTCACACCTTTTTCATCTTTCTGTGACATTAGATTATCAAAGTACCCAAATATAAACTCATCTTCTCCTCTAAGCCAACTTAGAGTGTTTATTACATCTCAGTAGTATCCCTCCCAGAGACAATGCAACTATTTTCCTGAAAGTATCTGCACTAACATGCTTTACCCCAAAACACACTGGTCTCAATTTTTGTTTTCTAAAGTATTGTTTGTTTTATTTATTGTTTTCTGTTTCTATTGCCACTGCATTACTGCATTTCCACTTCTGTTCTTGTACTAAACCAGCAAATTCTTCAAACTGATTCTCTTTAACTAGATTTGTCTTCCTGAATATTTTTCTAATTTCTTTTATTTGGCGAGATTATTATATTATTGCATCATTTCTTCTTCCATTTTTTGCACTCCAAATTCTCTCATATACCCTACATGAAAATCATTCTCTCAAATTTGTCACCTATTTTTTAATTAATTGTTGAAATATATGCCTAAATCCAGCCTGATTAGTCTGTAATAGTGATAATTGCAAGGATATGATTTCAGGTCTGATCATTTACTATTATATAAAAGTATGAACAATTGATTTACTTTTCCCTAAGAAAGACTATTCCTCCTAATTCATGCAAAAGTACAAAACTGGAGATAACTTTAGATGATTCAGCATAAAAAAGTCCCATTAGTATACTTGGGATGAATTTCCCAAAATTACGGAATATCAGGAAAGTAGATCAAAGTAAGAAACTTGAGGACAATGCGTCAGGATGTGGTAGATCTCAGTGTTTTTTAGTTACCCACAGTATTTTTGTTTGATTGATTGATTGAATTTGTATTTGGTTGAGTCCTCTTGGGACTTCTCCTAAAAACATTAGTATGACTACTAGTGTTAACCTTTTCTAGCTCATGTTTCGACTGTCATGCTGATGAGAATTTAAGAGTATATTTTCTGATACTGCTACAAGACAAAATCATAATAAACACCTCGTTCTTCTGGCTATTATGGCCTTTCTACCCACTCTTCTTCCTCAGTGAACTCTGTGCCTTATGTGCAGGCGAGTTATAGATGTATTAGTTGGGACTGTATTCTACAGTTTGGAAGTTTGAGGGTTCTACTTTTTAATAACAGTTTTAAAACAAAGAGAAGCTTCCTTCATGAGAGGTAAGGACTAATCAATTTTGTTGTTGTCTACATAGCTCTGATAAAAATCCCATTAAATACCAAATCAGTTAGTATCACACTTAACTACTAAACTCTCCCAAGATTCCTTCTTTCCTATAAAAGATGAAGGCAACAAACATTTCCCAGAGATCTTTGTCATACCTGTTATTAGTTTTTCTCCCATTAATAAATAAATTCAAAGTGGTAATACAGATTATTTATAACTTTTGGATAGATTATAATCATTGATTGACAACGTCTAAAATAAACTTCCTGATGTTAATTAATATTTTATCTATAACTACAATGTATTTTATCATTTCAGATTTTTCAGTGTTTCATTAAAACAGTTAAGTATGTATCAATTCAAGTACATTAATATATCCTTAGTGATACGTGAACATGTCTATTTATATTAAATTGTAAGAAATGGAATGGACTTTACATTTCAATAGCATCTGGATATCTGCTTAAATATGGAGGTTAAATGTTCTGTCTTTTTTTTATGAACATGTAAAATTCCATGTTTATTTAATATCCATTACATTACATAGCTGGTTCATTGAAACCAGACTTTGTGACGACAAATAACATTTCTGATGAACATAAACAATTTCAAACAGTTGAAATGTATTCTGCATTTTCACATGAATAAAACTGTCATTATGCAACATTCCCAGCAATAAAGACCTTGTCTGAAATTGACATGGCATCGCTCAGTGCTACATGGCAGCCTGGGCCTTCATCCAGCTCTGGAGGAAAGATTAACAGCTCCACATCCAGGAGCCCAGATATCAGCATATCCACACTCAGTCACAGCAAATCTTCACCCAGGATGGTATTGACCTCCAGTATCCTTGGTGTCATGAGTGTCTTCTCAGAGGATGACATTCAGAGGTTCAGATGGACATTCCCCTATGCCTTGCAGTGGAGGCTCTGGTATGGAGTCATTGTTGCCATTAAGAGCTGGAAAGGCAGTAGCATTAACTACTCCCATGACATGGAAATAGCAGGGAGGAGTAAATCGCAACATGTTCTCTGGGGGAAATTGAAATTATTAAATGAAGTGGACTTTCCTCTGTTGTATATTTTTGCCATGTTGTCATAGAATACCCAAACTCATTTCAGGCTTCTTGAAGAGTAATCCAAAAAATGATTTAACATGTCTTGAGGAGCTTGTGTATGTCTGGAATGCTGAGTATTACAGACAAAAATAAAAGGCAAAACTTTCTATATTTTCCAGAAAGAAACAAAGGTTCTAAGTCCATTAGTTTGCTCAAGCTGTCGTTAGAAACTATGATAATCTAGTTGGCTTGAACAACAAAATTTTATTTTATCACCAATGGAAGATAGAGAAATTTTTTTATTGGGTATTATATTTATATTTCAGATTTTATTCCTTTACCCCATGTCCCCCCACCACTCAGAAACCTCCTTTCCCATTCCCCCTCCTCATGCTTCTATGAGGCTGTGACCACACCTACCCCCCCACTCTCACCTCCTCACACTCACATCCCCCCCCCACTCGGTGTTCATCCTTCATGGGACCAAGAATCTCCTCTCCCACCTATGCCCTACAAGGCCATCCTCCCCTACATATACAGCTGGAATCATGAGTCCCACCCTATGTGCTCCCAGGCTGGTGGTTTAGACCTTGGGGAGCTCTGGTTGGTTGGTATTGTTGCTCTCCTCATGGGGTCACAAACACTTTTTGCTTCTTCAGTCTTCTTTCAAACTTCTCCATTGGGAAACCCTTGATCAGATCAGTATTTAGCTGTAAGCATCGACCTCTGAATTTGTCAGTCTCTGGCAGACCTCTAAGGAGACAGCTGTATCATGTTCTTGTCAGCATGTACTTCCAGTCATCCACATCAGTGTCTAGCTTAGGTGACTGTACATTGAATGGATATCCAGGTGTAATGGTCTCCAGATGGCCCCTCCTTCAGTTTCTGTCCCACGTTGTTTCCATATTTGCTCCCTTGAGTATTTTTGTTACTCTTTCTAAGTAGGACTGAGACATCCGCACTTGGTTTTCCTTCTTCATGAGCTTCATGTGGTCTGTGAGTTGAATCTTCGATATTCCAAGCTTTTGGACTAACATCCGCTTATCAGTGAGTAAATGCCATGTGTGTTCTTTTGTGATTGGGTTAACTCACGCAGGACGGTAATTTCTACTTCCATCCATTTACCTAAAGATTTCTCGAATTCATTATTTCTAATAGCCGAGTAATACTCCATTGTGTAAATGTGCCACATTTTATATCCATTCCTCTGTTGAGGGACATCTGGGTTCTTTCCAGCTTCTGGCTATTATAAATAAGGCTGCTATAAACATAGTGAAGCATGTGTCCTTGTTATATTTTGGAGCATCATTTGGGTATATGCCCAGGAGTGGTATAACTGGGTCCTCAGGTAGTGCTATGTCCAGTTTTCTGAGGAACCGCCAGACTGATTTCCAGAGTGGTTGTACCAGCTTGCAATCCCACCAACAATGGAGGAGTGTTCCTCTTTCACCGAATCCTCGCCAGCATCTACTATCACCTGAGTTTTTGATCTTAGCCATTCTGACTGGTATGAGGTGGTATCTCAGGGTGGTTTTGATTTGCATTTCTATGATGACTAAGAATGTTGACCATGTCTTAAGGTTCTTCCCGGCCATTCGAGTTTCCTCTGTTGAGAATTCTTTGTTTAACTCTGTACCCCATTTTTAATAGGGTTATTTGGTTGTCTGGAGTCTAATTTCTTGAGTTCTTTGTATATCTTGGATATTAGCCCTTTATCGGATATAGAATTGGTAAAGATCTTTTCCCAATTTGTTGGTTGCCATTTTGTCTTATTGACAATGTCCTTTGCCTTACAGAAGCTTTGCAATTCTATGAGGTCTCATTTGTCAATTCTTGATCTTAGAGCATAAGCCATTGGTGTTCTGTTCAGGAACATTCCCCCTGTGCCTAGTTATTCATGTGTCCTCCTTACCTTTTCTTCTATTAGTTTCAGTGTATCTGGTTTTATGTGAAGGTCTTTTATCCACTTGGACTTGAGCTTTGTACAAGGAGATAAGGATGAATTGATTTTCATCCTTCTCCATGCTGACCTCCAGTTGAACCAGCACCATTTGCTGAAAATGCTGTCCTTTTTCCACTGGATGGTTTTAGCTCCTTTGTCAAAGATCAAGTGATCATAGGTGTGTGGGTTCATTTCTGGATCTTCAATTCTATTCCATTGATCTTCCTGCCTGTCTCTGTACCAATACCGTGCAGTTTTTATTATTATTGAACTGTAGTACAGTTTGAGATCAGGGACGGTGATTCCTCCTGAAGTTCTTTTGTTGTTGAGAATAGTTCTCCCTATCCTGGTTTTTTTGTTATTCCAAATGAATTCGCAAATTGCTCTTTCTATCGCTACGAAGAATTTATTTGGAATTTTAATGAGGATTGCATTGAATCTATATATTGCTTTTGGCAAGATGGCCATTTTTACTAAATTAATCCTGCCAATCCAGGAGCATGGCACATCTTTCCATCTTCTAAGATCTTCTTCAATTTCTTTCTTCAGAGATTTGAAGTTCTTGTCATACAGATCTTTTACCTGCTTAGTTAGATTCACTCCAAGGTATTTTATATTGTTTGTAACTGTTGTGAAGGGTGTCATTTCCCTAATTTCTTTCTCAGCCTGTTTATCCTTTGACTAGAGGAAGGCTACTGATTTATTTGAGTTGATTTTATATCCAGCCACTTTGCTGAAGTTGTTTATCAGGTTTAAGAGTTCTCTGGTGGAAATTTTAGGGTCACTTAAGTATACTATCATATCATCTGCAAATAGTGAAATTTTGACTTCTTCTTTTCCTATTTGTATCCCTTTGACTTCCTTTTGTTGTCTAATCATTCTGGCTAGGACTTCCAGTACTATATTGAATAGGTAGAGTGAGAGTGGTCAGCCTTGTCTAGTCCCTGATCTTAGTGGGATTGCTTCAAGTTTCTCTCCATTTAGTTTGATGTTGGCTACTGGCTTGCTGTATATTGCTTTTACTATGCTTTTACTATGTTTAGATATAGGCTTTGAATTCCTGATCTTTCCAAAACTTTTAACATGAAGGATGTTGAATTTTCTCAAATGTTTTCTCAGCATCTAATGAGATGATCATGTGTTTTTTTCTTTGAGTTTGTTTTTATAGTGGATTACATTGATGGATATCCATGTACGGAACCATCCTGGCATTCCTGAAACAAAGCCTATTGATCATGATTGATGATATTTTTGATGTGTTCTTGGATTCAGTTTGCAAGAATTTTATTGAGTATTTTTGCATCAATATTCATAGGAGAGATTGGTCTGTAGTTCTCTTTCTTTGTTGGGTCTTTGTGAGGCTTAGGTATGAGTATAATTGTAGCTTCATAGAATGAATTGGGTATTGTTTCTTCTCTTTACATTCTGTGGAATAGTTTGAAGAGAATTGGTATTAGGTCTTCCTGGAAGGCCTGATAGAACTCTGCACTAAAACCATCTGGTCCCTGACTTTTTTTGGTGGGGAGACTTTTAATGACTGCTTCTATTTCTTTAGGGGTTATGGGACTGTTTAGATGGTTTATCTGCTCCTGTTTTAATTTTGATACTTGGTATCTATCTAGAAAATTGTTCACTTCATCCAGATTTTCCAATTTTCTTAAGGATAGGCCTTTATCATAGGATCTGAAGATTTTTTTAATTTCCTCAGTTTTTGTTGTTATGTCTTTCTTTTCAGTTCTGATTTTATTAATTTGAGTACTGTCTCTGTGCCCTTTGGTTAGTCTGGCTAAGGGTTTATCTATCTTGTTGATTTTCTCCAAGAACCAGCTCTTGGTTTTGTTGATATTTTGTATAGTTCTTTCTGTTTCAACTTGGTTGATTTCAGCCTGGAGTTTGATTATTTCATGCCATGTACTCCTCTTGGGTATCTTAGCTTCTTTTTGTTCTAGTGCTTTCAGGTGTGCTGTCAAGTTGTTAGTGTATGCTCTTTCCAAATTCTTTTTGTGGGCACTTGGAGCTATGGTACTGCTTTCATGGAGTCCCACGGGTTTTGATAAGATGTGTCCTCATTTTCATTAAATTCTAAAAAGTCTTTAATTTCTTTCTTTATTTCTTCCTTGACCAAGTCATCATTGAGTAGAGCATTGTTCAGTTTCCATGTGTATGTGGACTTTCTGTTGTTTTTGTCCATCTCAAAGACGAGTCTTAGTCCATGGTGGTCTGATAGGGTACAAAGGATTATTTCAGTCTTTTTGTATCTGTTGAGGCCTGTTTTGTGACCAATTATATTGTCTATTTTGGAGAAGGTACCATGAGGTGCTGAGAAAAAATTATATTCTTTTGTTTTAGGATAAAGTATTCTATAGATATCAGTTAAGTCCAATTGGTTCATAACTTCTGTTAGTATCATTTTGTCTCGGTTTAGTTTTCATTTCCATGATGTGTCCATTGCTGAGAATGTGGTGTTGAAATCTCCCACTATTATTGTGTGAGGTGCAATGTTTGCTTTAAGCTTTAGTAAAGTTTCTTTTATGTATTGGTGTCCTTGCATTTCGGACATAGATGTTCAGAATTGAGAGTTCCTCCTGGCACATTTTTCCTTTGGTGAATATTACATTTCCATCCTTATCTTTTTTGATTACTTTTGGTTGGAAATTGATTTTATTTGATATTAGAATTGGTACTCCAGCTTATTTCTTGGGACCATTTGCTTGGAAGATTTTTTTCCATCCTTTTACTCTGAGGTAGTGTCTGTCTTTTTCACAGCGGTGCATTTCCTGTATGCAGCAAAATGCTGGGTCATGTTTATGTATCCAGTCTGATAGTCTGTGTCTTTTTGTTGGAGAACTGAGTCCATTGATATTAAGAGATATTAAGGAAAAATGAATGCTTCCTGTTATTTTTGTTATTGCCATTGGAGTTATGTTTGTGTGCTTATCTTCTTTTGGGGTTATTGAAAGACTACTTTCTTGCTTTTTCTAGGTTGTAGTTTTCCTCCTTGTGTTGGAATTTTCCATCAATTATCCTTTGAAGTGCTGGATTTGTGGTAAGATATTGTATAAATTTGGTTTTGTCATGAAATATTTTGGTTTCTCCATCAATATTGATTGAGCGTTTTGCTGGGTATAGTAGTCTGGGCTGGCATTTGTGTTCTCTTACGTTCTGTATGATTTCATTCTAGGATCTTCTAGCATTTATAGTCTCTGGTGAGAAGTCTCGGGTAATTCTGATAGGTCTGCCTTTATATGTTTGTTACTTTACCTTTTTCCCTTGCTGCTTTTAGTATTTTTTCTTTGTTTTGTACCTTTGATGTTTTGATTATTATGTGGTGGGAAGTATTTCTTTTCTGGCCTAAAGTATTTGGAGTTCTGTAGGCTTCTTGTATATTTATGGACATCTCTTTCTGTAGGTTAGGAAAGTTTTCCTCTATAAATTTGTTGAATATATTTACTGGTCTTTAAGTTGGGAGTCTTCATTCTCATCTATACCTATTATCTTTAGGTTTGGCCTTCTCATTGTGTCTTGGATTTCCTGGATGTTTTGGGTTAGTAGCTTTTTGTATTTTGCATTTTCTTTGACAGTTGTGTCAATGTTTTCCATGGTATCTTCTGCACATGAGATTCTCTCTTCTGTCTCTTATATTCCGTTGGTGATACTTGTGTATATGACTCCTGATCTTTTTTTTAGGTTTTCTATCTCCAGGGTATTCTCCCTTTGTGATTTCTTTATTGTTTCTACTTCCATTTTTAGATCTGGGATGTTTTTCTTTAATTCCTTCACCCGTTTGGTTGTGTTTTCTTGCAATTCTTTAAAGGATTTTTGTGTTTTCTTTCTAAGGGCTTCTACCTGTCTACCTGTGTTCTCCTTAATTTCTTTGAGAGTATTATTTATGTCCTTCTTAAAGTCCTCTATCATTGTCATGAGAAGTGATTTTAATTCTGAATCCTGCTTTTCTGGTGTGATGGGGTGTTCAAGGCTTGCTATGATGGGGGAATTGTGTTCTGATGATGCCATGTAACTTTGGATTCTGTTGCTTGCTTTCTTGTGCTTGCCTTTTGCTGTCTGGTTAACTCTAATGCTACCTGTACTCATTGTCTATGACTGGAGCCTGCCTTTCCAGTTATCTTGCTTGTGTCTTATCTCCTCAGGGTCCAGATGTCTCTGTGATCTTTTAATCCTGAGCTCTAGCTGCTCTGAGTACAGTGGTTCCTCTAGTATGTCTTAAGATATGGTGTCTCCAAGGTAGCAGACCATCTAGTTGTCCACTGTTCTGGGTGCAGTGTCTCCTCTAGGATGGCTCAGGATAAGGTGTTCAATGTTCTGTATTTTAAACTATACTTTTCATTTAAAATCTTAGTTTTTCTCCTAGAAATGTGGTTACTTTGGAGATTTAGTTAATTTTATTTATATGGCTTCTCTTATAACTAAAGGCTTTCTAACCAAAATTTGTGGTACTTTTAATAATGATAGTAAACCTTAAAAATTATGACATAGTTACACCTTTTTTTTTTTTGTTACTCATTGTTAGAGTGTCTTGGTGGTAAACTAATGTTCTTATGAGATAAAGACAACCTTGTTCACCCTCATCATCAGCACAGAAGGAAATGCCTGTAGAGACAGCCAATATCCTTGGGCTGTCTGTCTTTCCTAGAGTAAACAAGGTAATTTCCAAAGGAGGAACCACAGGAAAGAAATATGAACTATGGTTGGAACATCTTCCCCATTATAAATCCCTGCACCCCACCAGTATAAAGGGTCCCAGCCATATTTTTTCACTAGCAGTCCACTCAATTTTCCATGAGAGAGAAACTGCTCCTTGCTGTGTATGCTAATAAACAATCTCATTTATTGAAACTCAGACTCCTATGTATTTCTGTTTTTTGTAACTTTTACCGTCTTTAGAAACCTAAACAATTTATATTCTGTTCTTTGATCTGAAATTTTGTTATAAGCCTCTGCACATTTTGTCAAAGCTCAGTAGGAGATTTTGACTGTGTCAAGAGCATCATTGCTTTATGGTTATATAAACTTTGGAGTGATGTTTGGTCCTGCCTGGTTACTTTAGTTGTACTTAAACAAACTTCTTTTCTGAAACAGGGACTTGTTATTTAGCCCTGGCTGGCCTAAAATTCACTTTAAACTGAGTTCACTGGGTAGGTTTTGAACTCACAGAAATCTGTCCACTTCTGCCTTCCAAGTGTTGGAATTTAGGGCATGAGCCACCATGATGGGTCCTATTTGACATATATTTTATGCACATATAAACACATATCTTTAAAAACAACCAATAAAGGTGGAAATATGAGTCAATATAAAGCTCTTGTTTTCTAGTTTCAATTCTGTCATACTTTTCTTTTTTGTTTGTTTGTTTGTTTCAATGTAATTTTTTAGGTAATTCAGAGTAAAAGTGCAAGACCCTAATTGAAGCTCCAATGGATCACCATGGCCATTTTTACAATATAGAAGGTCACTGAGACAAATAGTATTTGGGAGTGGATAGAGGAGTGGCTGAATGGCTTTCTTAAGCTAACTGTGTTACATCTTTATTGGTGAGTTCACTACAATCAAGTCATTTATTTAATTAGATATCACACTTTGTTCCAATATTTGTATTTACTCTATAAAGAGCTTTACCAGTTCACAAAATAAATCTTCAGTAGTCTGCACATTTATAAATAGTGGCATTTACTCAAAAGCTTATACTTTATACAAATTAAAAAGACCAAAGTATTGGAAAGGATAGAAAGGAAAGAAACAAGTGAGGAAGGGGGAGAAGAATGAAAGAATTTCTCTTGTCTAAAAAAAATACAGGGACAAAGAGTGGAGCAGAGACTGAAGGAAAGGCCATCAAGAGACTGCCCCACCTGGGGATCCATCCCACATGCAGACACCAAGCCCAGATACTATTGTGGTTGCCAAGAAGTGCTTGCTGACAGGAGCCTGATACAGCTGTCTCCTGAGAGGCTCTACCAAATACTGACCAATATACATGCTGATGATCACAGCACAAGGAACCTAATGGAGGAGTTAGAGGAAGGACTGCAGGAGCTGAAGGGGCCTCATCTGGCATCAATGGGAGAGGAGACCCTTGGTCCTGTGAAGGCTTGATGCCCCCATGTAAAGGAATGCCAGGGCGGTGAGGCCAGAGTGGGTGGGTTGGTGGGGGAGCACCTTCATAGAAGCAGGGTAAGAGAGGATGAGATAGGGGGTTTGCAGAGGGGCAACCGAAAAGGGAATAACATTTGAAATGTAAATAAATGAAGTATCCAATTTAAAAAAAGAAAGAAGTGAAGAATTGGACAGATGTTTACCTAATCATGTGATTCCTCTAAACTGTTTTCTTATACTGAATTGGTTGATGTATACATTATTCTGAGTCTCCTTCCAAGATTTTTCTGTATGCAAATTTACTATATAACTATGGATTTTTAAAGATTAATTTAAATAATATACAGGATTATCACTTGTTTTTAATTGTATAATTATTTACTGTACAATATAATAGCTGCTGATAATCATTTTCTTCCCTTGAATATTGCCTTATTTAGTGTTACTATTGCTATGACGAAACACTGTAAGCAAAACAAGCTGGGTAAGAAAAGTGTTTTTTGTGTGTTTTTGTGTGTGCCTGTGTGGGTGTGTTTTATTATTATTCCATGACTGTTCATTGAAGGAAATAAGAAAAGGAACTCAAACTG
>JANHMN010000011.1:44002633-44064571 GCA_030674055.1 Rhabdomys pumilio
AGGTTTGTGGTGCTGTCTTAGCTGCTACTACATGTCACTATTATACAAAGCACTTTCAGGTTCATTGTCAACACTCTTGTCTCTGGTAATACACTTGCAAGCAAGTAGGATTTATGCATCATGTTCTGATGCTAGTATGATGTCAATTCCGTAAATTAAGTTTCTTATATAATAATATTATAATAATATTATAAATATATTATTGACACCATAGTCATATAGATTCCTCACTAATATAATATCTGATGATGATACTTTTCCTTAATTTTTGAAGCTTTATTCCACAAGATTCTATTTATTTCACATCCTCCTTTCATGAAATGTAGCAGATCTAATGTCTTATCAACCTTATACAAACTTCAAAGGTCACGTGCTATCCAATGCTTTCCAGCCATCTTTCATACAAAAGCAAAACCAAAGCTAATCACTAAATTAGATTCTCCAACTGACTCTAATAATGAGTTAATTATGAAGACTTATCTTCTCTATTCAATATTTTGAGTTTCCATTGCAAAATTAAAGTGGCTCTTGTCTGTCAATTATTCTGAGTTACCATTGATAAATTTCTGTCTCACATAGCCTGTACATTCTGTATTAAAATCTTAAACATATTCTTTAAATTAAAAAAGGTCCTGGAAACAATATTGTCTTGGCTTCATAAACTTGTTAAGGGTGACCCCAACTAGAAAATAAAGTGCTAGAAGAATTCATGTGGACTCACTAATTGCAAAGGAAAATAGAAAAGGTACTTTAAGCCTATGTTCATAAACAAAAATTGAAATGTTTGTGACTATACATGCTTAACCATCTAGAAATCCAGCACTTCATCAAAACTCAAAATATGCTATGGGTTAAAATAAATTGAGGGAAAAAAGGATGCTGGATAAATATGTAACCCATAATACATTTCTACAGTTGGTGAGCAAAAGTCTGTTCTCCATGCAGTGAACTCTAACACTAGTCATACACACAGGGACTGTTTCTTATTTCTCTGAACACTTGCATCTGGAGTAAATTCTTCTCTACCTGTGTAAATTTGATCCATCATTTAAAATTTACTTCAGATAACATTTGCTCAGTCATGCTCTTTCTTTTTCATAGTTTCCTTTTTTTGGTTCATTTAGCATTTTGTTTATGCTCTAGCTGTGTTAGATAATTCTGCACCATAGTAGAGTGAATATCTTCACTTTCTACTTTATCTTTGAATCACAAATTGATTCACAATGACTTAATTTTAAACATTCTCCTGAACATGCTTGCTACAGAAGCTTTGGGGCTTGTTTGCAGGATTTGGATATTGGAAGGAAACAAAGGCTCAGCTTTTCATAACGAATTACTTCTTATATAAAGTAATAAAGAGTTTGAAATGCGTACTGTAAATACCTTTATGTAGAGTAAATAGATTTGCAATATTTTATGACTATTATTTACTATGGGGATTAGGAAAAAATAAATCTTACCTTTAACTGAAAGCAGGTTGCTTTTGTGACATTTGAGGGACCAGCACATGGTATATCATAGGTTTTTTGCCCCTTGCTACCTCTCTGTACCCAATAAAATTATGTAACTGTGTGTGTGTGTGTGTGTGTGTGTGTGTGTGTGTGTGTGTATCTGTGTGTAAGTTCTGTCTCACTGAACTCATGTAAGGTGATAACCAGGGCACAATGAAACAGCTTCACAGTATCTGTCAAAATCTAAATCAAATAATTTCTCTCTGCCTACCTGCAACTGAAATTTCTGGAAATATCACATTAATGCTTAATTCTAATTTAGCAACAATTTCTTCAAAATAGCAAAGTAATCATTATTTTTGGTAAAATATTTAGAGATAAAAGGGTGGGAAAGAGATTATATAGTACGACCAAGCAAGAAATGTGAAGTAAAGATGGAGCTCTTCTCTGAAGATATTTGATGTGTGAACTAATGACAACACCTAGGAGGCTAATGGCCAAGTACATGTTCAAACTAATCTCATTCTTTCCAATATTTTGAAGACAGAGTGTTGATATGTAGTTTATGAGAGGCCCCAACACACAGCAATACTCTTGCTTCAGCCTCCAGAGTGTTGAGAGTACTGGTGCACCACTGGAACTGGCTTGCTTTCTCTGTCTTTTCTACCCCCTCGTGAACATCGAATTTACAGGGTAGATGAGTTCATGGTCTGTCATTCCCAATGTTGCAGGGCACAACAAATGAACCAGAGACTGATCTTTCTGAGAACAGACATCCAATTTCCATGCTAGGAAAAAAGGTTTGAGCACTAGAATTTGCTTTCAAAGTCATTTGGCTAGGCTTTACGTGCAATCATTTACAGTTCATCTGAAATTACTCTGTAGTTTCTCTGAGACATATTTAATCCATATTAACTGGAAATGAATATTCTGGGAAAGTTGATGACATATTTGTTCTACCTTGTAGCTTAGGCCATTTGAACCTCTGGTGATCTTAGATAACTTTTAACATGACTTGTGAAGGTGAAGTCTTCTTTTCTGATAACTAAATACATCTATACATAAATAGTGCATTTTCTAGAATCACACAAATTTCATCAATTAAACCATTACTTAATTATATATTTCTTTGGAGAAGAAAAAGCAAACTATTAACACAAACAAAGCAAGCCTTGTTTTTGCTTTATTTCATTTCCTCTCTAAATTGCTTGCCACATGAGGTAGCAATGCGGGCAGGTAGCAAAGCTTCTTTATTACCTAGGAATTAAGTAATACTCACTACTCTTAAAGATGCTTAGCTTTCTAAGTGGCAGCCACCATTGGCTGTCAATACCAACTTCCAAACTCAGCTCCTTTATTGCTCTGTTTAGCATTTGATTTCTCTGCTTGCAGCTCAGTACCCAGCATTTGTTTCTTTCTTTTAATAGCTGTGTGAATTACATATGCATACCCTGGGACCTGTTAGCAACAGACCTATTTTGTCAGAACAATGGCATAAATAAATTCACTTTGAGCTGCTCTTTATAGCCCACACTCTGTGTGGGCTTCATATTGATGCATGGGGGAAAAAAGTCACAGACATGCCTTTTGAATTTGATGTCACAAAAGGTGAAGACTGGCTAGGTGGGTACTGTAGAGTTATGGAGAGATGCAGGATCTGAGAAAAGAGATTTTTCAAGGTGAAATTTAGAAGAGATTAGGAGCTAGGGCAATACTCCAATACCAGGATGAATGAGAGTGATGGGGGTGGGGTGGGGGTGTTTAAAGGCAGTGAAGTACTGAAAGATGGTTGACCCAGAAAATATTGACTCTTTCTGCTAATAAGGAAATCTAGCCCTTCAAACCACACTCCAGTTAAGGCAAAGAGAAATAGAACAAAGAGAGTCAGATATTCCTTCTTTCATTAGTTAGGGAAAGATCAATGTATTACAAACAGTGAAGATATTTGCAATAAGGAAATCAATAACCTTAGCAACTGGGGACTTATCTGCATAGAAGTACACAGTATAACAAAGTTTAGTGATTTTCCAGAAAGAATCATAGCATCAATGAGGCAGATCATTTTAGTAAACTTGCTATATTCCTTTACATACAAATATTATTTAAGTCTTATTTTAAAAATAAGTTGTGTCTGGAAGTACAGCATCGTTTAATATAGAATGGAATGGTTCTCTACAGTACATGATTATTTTTCAGTGACTTTTGCATGGGATGTGGCAAGGAGAAGTGCATTCTGGAAGAAATGATTAACTTGTCCATTTTGTTTCATTGTAGAGCTCTTTCATCTGAAAAACCTTTAGAATTTATGTTAGGGATAGTTTTTTTACTGAATTTTAAGAACAATATTATATATTTAGAATAAAGTATGAAATAATCTTTGCATAGTAATTCTTTGCTCTTATTTCACAGAAGTCTCCTACTCTTTACCATGTTTTATTAAAAGGTTAACTGTGTATGTATCCCGAAAAAAGGAGGCATTCATTCTATACTTATCAAATCAATGCTATATTCCCTTCTGGATATTCCATATATACAAACAGTTACACTTACCTATGCCACAGTATCTTTAAAGCCAACTCATAAATTTAAATGTTCTCACAGGCATTTTTAAATTTGGCATATACTTTTAATCAACACTCTGCTGTATCACTTTTCATAAGGGGTATAATATTCTACGAGAATGGCATCTATGAGGAGAGTTGGAAAGTCTCTTACAATCCAGTTATTATGATTTACTGACTTTCATAAACAAGTACAATTTAATTTTCTCAGTGAATACATAATTTAAATTATGTAACTCTTATAAAGAGTCCCGAAATTATTTACATGTATTTAATAAAGTGTTATTTAGAAAAGTTTTATAATTATGTAAACATTGTGGGGAAGATAGAAATTTATTATATATCTACTACGGACATCAATATGAGGCCTCTACAACAATCATAATTCCTAGCCAGAGTGTTCATTTGATGTATTTGTCCAATACCTGTTGACACATGATTATCACTCTCCCTATACTCACTAAGTGTACATTTTAAGTGCTTTTGAAGATATGTGATGATGTTATGTTCTAGTTTATTTTTTTGTTGCTATGATAAAACATGGACCCAAAGCAACTTTGAGAAGAAAATATTTATTTGGCTTATAGATTAAAATTCACCTCCAAAGGAAACAAAGTCAGGAACCTGAATGCAAGAGCTAAAATAAGAAATCCTAGCATACTTCTTCGTAATTATTGGCTTGATTCCCTTGGCATGCTCAGCTATGTTTCTTATATAGCTAAAACCACATCCTTAGGCATGGTACTGCCCACAGAGGGTTGTGCCCTCTTATATTAATTAAAAGTATAAATTATGTCTCACAGACATGGTCACAGGCCAGAAAATGGAGGCAGTTTCTAAACTGAGTTGTCTTTCTAGGTATGTCTAGAACTGTGTCAAGTTGACTAAAAAAAATATAAAAAAATTAAACAGTATACATTGGATATCAACTGCACAACTCACTCCAAAGCAGATCAGATACAGTTTATTCTGGAGCCAAATGCAAGTGACAATGGCCTAGAAACACAGATTCAAGTTTTTCCTCAAACACAGGGTTCCAATATTGTAATGGTTCCATAAAATTTTATACTCACAGAACAAAAAGTATCATAAATCAAGAAGACACTTTTGAAATGCATTCTTGGAACCATTAAGTAGGTGAGTTTCAGAACATCCTGGGAATCTAAGCTATCTGCCAGACATGCTGACAGCTTGGTAACTTCTTTCCCACCCATTTTTGGTCTGTAGCAGCTAGTGCTTTGTTTGTACATTCCAAAGAATGTACGGAACAGTCACAAAGATGTTATGTCACATACAGAGAACAGCAATAGGCATCTCTTAAGGGTGTTGCACTTGCTTCAGAAAGATTTGGCTCTTCACTTCCTATATTCTAAACCTCTCCAATTAACATGAATTTTTCCCAACCTATGGTCAATTGTGTTTTCTTTCTAAGAAAAATTGGCCATAATGTAAACCTACCACTATGCTGTGCATTGTAAGAAAGACTATGTGCTCTACCCTTCTTTGTAACCACCAACAAGCAGTGGAGTCTTGAGTTCCAGGCTTACCTTTTTCAAAATGTCATGTAGTTGGAATTATGTAATAAATGGCCTCTTAGTTTTTTTTTTTTTTTACTCAACAAGTATTTTCTACTTCTTCATGTCTCTTCAGCAGTTGTGGTATCATTTATGATATATTCATTATTTGAATAAACCATACTTCATTTATCATTCTACCTACTAATGAGTATACTGGTTGCTTCCAAATTTAGGAAATAATGAGAAAAGCTGATATAAGCATGAATCATTATGTCCTTTTAAAATAAATACAGAAATATATAGTTCTTATTGTCTGGCTTATGTTTATAAGAGCATGTTTACTGGGATATTTTGATATGTTTTTATTGTTTCTGCTTTTTATAGCTGTATATAATGTGTTTGTGTCTAATCCAGAACCTATCTCTTCCTTTTTATTCCATTTCTATTTCCCCAGCATTGTTTTTTCCCCCTTTGCCTTCAGTTGGAGCCATTTCACTAAAAATAACTTAATTTCATATTATTTGTGGTTGGAAAATATTCGATTATATTGCATATTCTCTTTATACCTTTCTATCTTGAATCATAATTTTATAGGGTATGGACTACATTATCAGTTTTTTTCCTGAGAAGTATAAATGTAATTATTACAGAATTTTCATTCTTTTCTCCTCCAGATGCAGGTATTTTCTATTTCTGGGTCCCTCAAAGACTTTGTTTTGTTTTGATTTTCATCTACTATGTTATACCATATCATACTATGCTATGTATTTTCTACTATAGTTTGTCTAAATGAATTTATTCTTTTACTGTTTTCAGTATTCATTAATTTATTCTTACCAGTGTGCTTTTAGCTTCCTGAATATCTTTATTTAGTTTTAGATATGAACTGTTGTAAACTCTTAGTTTTGCCATCAAATATATTTACAGTTTCCTTTCTTTTTACCTCCTCATAGAATGTTCATTCTGATAATATTACACATTTTGTAGTTATCTCATAATCCTTTAAAACTCAGTTTCATCTCTCAGAACTTCTATTTTTCTTTTGCTTGAATTTGGACAGACCTATTTATTTTCTCAGAGACAACCTACTGGTAAACCTACCAATTACACGCTTCATGGACGTTGTAGTGGGTTTTGATATGTTGAATTTTAGAAATATTATTTTTTGGACTCTCTAGTTCAATTCTTTCACTACTGATATATTCTTATATATATTTTCTACTTTAGAATCCTTATCATGGAGAAACACACCTTTACAACTTTGGTACAATGATTTCTTATTGTATCTGAGCCTACTACTGAGGCACATCATTTGTTTTTATGTTGTGTTTATAACATTCTAGTTTATCCATAACTTTCCTTTTGATAGAGACAGACTGGATATATTGATAAAATGAGCTGTGACAACCTTTAGTAATATATTGATAAGAAGCAGTGTCAATAACAAGGTAAATGGCTGTCCTACTATGGAAGTTGGTGCTCTCTTGTAGAGTCTTGGTATCATTACTAAAGTACTTTTTATAAAGAGAATCTGAAGGAAGCTTGGTAAAATTTTGTTAGAGTTTGAGAGAGTAGTAATAATCAGCTCTAAATCTCAACAGCTGCTGAAAGGAAGTGGGCCATGCAAATGAAGAGAAAATGTCATGCTTATTTTGGGTTGGAATCTAAAAAAAATAAAAGCTTCACCAAGGGAGGGACTTCTGAGAAGATAATCACCTTAAATCATTAAAGGTAAAATGACTCCCTCATCCACTTAGCATGCCTTCAGGTGAATTGGCTGAGCAATGGTCTCCTGGCTAAGTGATTGACATTCATAGGTTTCTCAGCTCTTAAGGAAGGAGGTAATTCACTAACCTTTAAAGCAGATCAGAATGCTATATTTCTACACAAGGACTGAGGTAGATGCCATTCTTTTGTATAGGAAGTAGCTTTCTCTTTATGAACCTCATCAAAGCCCAGAAACCATCATTCCTTATGGTAATTTCAGTGTTCATTTGGGTAATTGTGATTTTCTTTTACCATTAAGGTCAAGTACAAATGGGCAGTCAGTTCAAAGCCAACTACAAATGAAGGATACATCTTCAACAGCCTTAATGCTTGACAATGCCTGATCTAGCAACCTAGCAATTAAATCTTACTTTTAGTCACTCCAGGAACCTTGTAAATGCTCTCATATTTCTCCCTTCCCATTTAGATGAAATAGAAGACCAATAGTTCTGAAATTAGGAATTATTTTTCACTATGGTAGAAGGCTTAATGAACTAAAGTTTAAAAAAAATCTCTTTTTGAACAATTAGCATGGACTAGGCTGTAGCTGGATATCCCCTTTCCTTGATTGCTTACTCTTAAAGCAGTTTCTCTTGAGGCATTACATATGAGGATGACTATGTGCTGGTATGTTTTTTTCTTAACCAAATTTACTCCTGGTGGAAGCATTCACCCACTTCTGCTGTGAACAATCTACAAAATATAAAAAGGTAATACTCAGTACTCAGACTGTGTAGAATCTTCCATAGCTATGTGGTCCGGTTATCATTACCATTAAGACTTGTCCACATGGAACTTCCAGCACTTGCGCTAAGGAGGTAACTTAACTTTCACTGCTAAGCATGGCTATATTTACATTGTCTCTAATGTTAAAATTAGGTTGTGCACTCTTTACATGTTTCTTTTTCTGAGAAACTCCATTTTTTAAAGCAGCTTTTGATTGCATTTGAAGATGGAGGATGCTTTTGAATAGGTATATCTGAAAATATTATTCTCTGTCCAATAGAATTCATGCAGCAAGCCTGGTATTGACTTATTTTTTCAGAGTAAGAAGAGCCATACTCTACAAATATATCAAAATAAATTGAGTCTGAAAGACACATGAGTAGATTAAAATCACATAGAAATATGAGAGTTAATATTAGTAATTAAGATTATACTAAATTACAGAGTTCACATCAACTAAAGTAACAAAAAGTAGGATTACCAGAAAAATTGCTGCAATTGAAAAACAATGTACCTTGTGGATTCTTTATCATCAGATAAATTCTGACATCGCAGAAAAACATCCATGTGTTCACCTATGTTCTAACACACTGTGCTCATGATATTCTGAAATAACAATTTTCTGTGTTTTCCTGCCTGACTCTCCAATTTCAGTACATAGTTTTTCCTGCAACCTAATTTTTCTGATAATTTCTTCAAGTTAGGTGAGCTATCTACTTGTTGAGAAAAGTGAAAACTTCCAAGCTTTTTGCATGCTGGACAGGAGACTTCTGTGAGAACATTCAATATGTTCATGCTATGTGCCTCGGAGCTATTATTACATAGTTCATTTAGGAAAGCTTCTTCTCCATGATTTCTTCTTTTTGTTTTACTGCTCAAAGACAATAGTTTCTGCTGATGTTGAGACAATTATTGAATTCAATCAGTTTTGCCCTCTCATCTTAGAAGCGTTACGAAGTTTCCCACAAATAAAAATAGATCAAGCATAAAATATAATCAAGAGATGGGTCATTTGATCCCTCTAGCTAGTTACATTAGGGACAAAAATAGGAACACAGTTTTACAGTGTTAAGAATGATCTATAATACCTGTTATTGATAAATATTCTTATTTCACATATTATTAAAAAATTGTGACTAAGTAACTGATATGAGAACTTGTAAACCTTTAAGTATTTTCCATTTTTCATATGCTGCACGGAAATAAATCATCCAAACAGATTTTCATACAACTGAACACTGGTTTCTGAAACAAAATGTGTCAGTTTCACTTGGCATGGTGGTTCATGCTTGAGGCAGGACAACTGGCAGAAGACTGGGATGGCCCAAAGTAAAAAGCTTATATCAGATCATCTTGGAAGATACAGCAAGTCATTGATTACATAAAGAAAACGATCATGTTTAGAAAGTAAGGGTTGGCCTTATTCATATGTCTCCTGTCAGTCATCCAGCGGCATCTGTTTTACACATAGGGACCTTTATCACCACAAGTCATGCTGATTACTAAATAAAAGCAGTACTGAAAACTTATATTTATGGACTGCATGGTGTACATCAGGTCTTCTGTGTATAAATTATGGGTTCTAACTTCATGTTTTATGATTTTCTTTGGTATGTGAATGAGCTGGTCTTTGAATCATGTCTTCTCTTGGGCTCTTCTCATCACTGGCTTGTCTGATCTAACCTCAGTGTGATAGTTTTTGTTTTAACCTTATTACATTTTATTTTTCTTATAATTTTTAAAAAGTGAATGAATGAGAAGCTTTTAAATGAATGAATGAATGTGAATTAACAACTCAAATGACACTTATACTTGGGAGACTGAAATAAGTTTTCTTCAATAGAGTGACAGTGGTTGTATCGGTATATTGAGACAAGTTCTATGCAATGATTAACAAATGAGATATTGATATTTTAGTTGCATTGCTATAAATTTAAATGATATAGTCACATGTGGCCAGAAGTAATATACTGTCACCTGGGAATGTTATCTGGCATTTGTATATGGTTTTATCTTACTACGCAATCCCCGTGGTATGTATTTATGACTTCATCTTTGTTTATTCAGAGATACTGAAACACATCAGCTTTTTGTCACCACTTTGAAAACTTTAGTTGTCAATCTATATTAAATAATTGCTACATCTTATGTGTAGATTCTTAGACCTTTATTTCTTTTAGTAGAGATAAAATCTTCTAAACTAGAGTTTATTCAAGGATTTGCACTAACCCCTTGAAAATAGTCTCAGAGGAGGTATCCATCCCAATCAGTGATTCTCAAAATGTGTTCAGTGAGAGAGCAGATACACAGATAAAAGTTTTGTTATCAAATTAGTCTGAGAAATTCAGGTGTAAATTGCATTAAATAAGTTTCTTTATTGTAGGATTTCTCAGAGAGTTTAAATGCTAACATTTGGGGAATGTTTAAGCAGCATATGAGGTATACTAATGTTGGTCTCTCGATGAAACTTTATTTGGTCACAAATTATCAAGGGACACTCTTCCAGAGAACTATTTTTCAAGGATAACTTAGAAAACAAAGATATTGACACTGGCTTGTGAAGAAATTCTCTTGTGGTCAACTTAAGCTTCAAGTTACTAAGGGAACTGATGAGTTTCCTCATAAGGAAGTGCTAGTCTATTTTCAGCTGGTTTCCTCACTGGAATTCCTTCAATATTCAGATTCTGGGTTTTAAATTAGGTCTGTAGAATAACATTGAACAAACTGTAATCACTACTATCGCTTTCAAGAACCATGAGGAAGGTGAAACTTCACCCACCCTGGAAGTTAAATATCAGAACATGTCACAATGTCATGCGTATAGATAGAAGGCAGGCTCTTCTGAGATAGAGACAGAGGATGTCCAAGTAATAGCACCATAGGTATTAGTAATTTCATGTTCATCTCAGTTCCTTCTCACCCAAATCCCTGCAGAAATCATGCAGAGGAACCAAGTAGTTGCCATGCTCACAATGGACTTTAGCACAGTTGAGACTCTGATCTTAGAGAGCCCTCCATTTTTGATACAATTGTTGACATATCTGGTTAATATATGCCCTGTAAAGAAGTACTAGCTTTATCATGCTACTTTAAAACAAATCTGCTCTCATTCCAGGAAGACAAACTATTTCTATCTTCTAAGGCTACTTTTCACACTAATAACTTTGAACAAAATGTTGAACAAAACAAAAACTATTATTGGTGCTTACAAAGATTTATAGATGGTTGGAAGAACTACAGAGTATTTTTCTCCTGCCTGATTCAGTAGCTATATTACACCTCCACTGTTGAATAGAAATGAAAATAGAAGTCAGATACTACATATTTAAAAGAACTTTTAATATGTTAAAATGATATAACCATAAAGAAGAGAGCTCAGCTTAAAAATGAATAAATATACAATAGACAAATAAAGGTAGAGTTTTAAATTTATTACTTGAACACTTTAATAATTGTTCAAAAATTTTTATTATGTATCCCCCTTATTTTCCCTTCTAATTTCTATGATACCCCATTATATCACCCTTCATATATAATAATATAATATAATATAATATAATATAATATAATAAATATATAGACATATATAGATATATATTCATATATGTATATATATTCATGTACATGTATATATATATACAAATTTCTGTTATTGATATGTACATGAATTTTGGTTTTCAGTTGATTTATGAGCTACCTATAAAAAGCCACACATAGACAATATATCCAGCTATTTTTATGAAAAATTCTGTGTACTTTTTTCAATGTATATTTTGTCATCATTTTAAAAATCCTAGACAGGTACTTTTGAACACTTTAGTTTTAAACTACCACTGCAGGTCAGTTTCTGGTAAGAAGGCAGTTATAAAATTTGGATTGCAAATAACAACACAAGTTTTGATATGAGTTCAAAGATGATACCTTGAAGTTTCTATTGCTTTGAAGATACATCATTACCATTACCATGGCAACTCCTAATGTAAAACATTTCACTGGGGCTGAGTTATAGGTTAGGTGGATAAGTTCATTATTATCATAGAAGGAAACATGGAGGCTTATAGGCAGCCATGAAGCTAGAAAAGTAGCTGAGGGCTCTACATCATGATCCACAAAAAGGAGAAGAGAACGTGGCCACACAAGGTTTACATTGATCATATGAGACCTCCAAGCCTGCAACCACAGACACTCTACCTCCAACAAGGCCACATTTCCTAATAGTGACACTCCCCGTCAGCCAAGCATTCACACACGAGTCTATGGGGGCCATTCCTATTCAAACCATCAAAAGAGATAAAATGAATATTTTTACTCCCAAAGTATAGATGAATGTCATATCTAGATCTTTCAACCAAAGCACTGTTCATTTGCACAATCCATGGATGCATTACCAGGTTTGCTTAGAAGGAACAGCAGGCCTCACTGAAGAAGCAGTGGATGCCTTTACCTAAACCCATAAACATCAGTGGCTATCCAGCCTTGAAGGCAACTTTCCATGAGGACCAAATTGAAAACTGCCTGAGAGCCTAATGATTGGTAACTCAGACAATGACAGCCAATCGAGAACTGTCACTTGGAAGACACACTTCCTTGGGACCAATGGCATGGAGGTGAAGAGTATAACGGGTGCTCTCCAAGAATTAATAAACAGTTCTCTTGAGCTTGCTGTAGCATATTTACGTGCTCCTGGAGTCTGAGCAGTGCCGTCCAGGGCATAAAGCAACAGTTGGCAGGTTTAGAACTATTAGTAATCTCACAATAGATCTTTGGAGATTGAACCAGGTACTATTTATATAAGAAAACCAAAAGTCTAGAAGTATAAAAAAGTTTAAGACCTTGTAGCCAATACTAGCTATGGTATTGTTTCTTGGGATATAAAGGAAAGGTAAATATGAATGTCATTTCCAAAGATAATAAGAGTGTGACTTGAATATTTCTATTTCATTTACTAGTTATGAAAAAACTAAACAGACCATCAAATATCAAATTAAACAACTTCAAGATCAACTTCTCAATCCAGCAAGTCACACCCATCATGACTGAAGGATATTTGAACAGTATAATAATTTTTTCTCAAGTATGTAATATGAAACCAACGACTTGTGATTTTCAGATAAAACAAAAAAAGGAAAGGGGGAAAGTTCTCATATGTAGTGGAAAAAGCGCAATCATTAGTTTCCTATCTTAATATATCTCAAACATCATTTTACAGAATATCACGTTGACTTGTTTTAATGATGGCATCATAGTGATTTATCAAGGTGAATAAGAATTTTCTGCAGATGGCTTTGCTATACATGTTCCATGGAGTGCACATGAATAACTATGCTACTTTGGGTAAATATTGTAATGGTCTGCCTGACACAGAAATGGTAATACATGGCACAAACAGCAAATTGCTTTGTCTTGTACTCTTACTACTAAAAGGAGCTCAATGTTGAGACTTCCAGATTCTAAGGCAGTAGATGTTGAACTGAGTAACACTGGTTTGGCCAAACACAGATTAACATGAGCAACACAAATGTGAATATGATTGGGTACAAGAGATGTCCTGGCATCATCTTCATACAGCTGACATAGCAGTTCTGCTACTCAGGATATATGTTCCAACAACTCAAATTATGTTGTATATTTTAGTGGTGAAACAAATGCATTGGACCTGTTTTAAAAACTCCAATGGAGGCGGGGAGCGGGAAAATCAGAAAACAAAAATCTGGGTTTTTAAACTAAGCCAATGTCATTTCTAGCAAAGAATGGCCATTTTCAGAAAAGAGCAAATGGCATACAGCTGGGTTCCAGTAGGAAAAGAATGTGTGAACTTATTTTATAATGAAAGACATGGAAGGATCTGTGATATAGCAATTTCCTCAAAATTCAAGCATTCCACCATGGAGGGAAGCTCATTAAGACTCTGTAACTTCTAAGGACTGAATAAATTCAATAAAAATGTCATTAAGTCATAAGATGTTCTATAAGTTCTAAATGAAGATTCAGAAAATTCTAAGTGGGAAAATTCCTTAAAATTCAGGACAAAAATCAAAACAAATAAAAAAAAAAAACAAAAGTCTCAGGACGTCTCTAAAATTTATCAAATACACATCACTCTTCAATCTCGAACAACATATTAGCAGTAAGGTTTTATAAGAAAATAAAATACCATACTCATGAGAGTGACACTTATGTGGAATAAAAATTGTCAACTTATGCTGAATTTATGCTTTAGTTCCTAGATCAAGAACAGAGAGATCTCAGGAATCACTATGGTCTCCTCAGAAAAAGAAGTTTCACCAATGCCTAAAAAAGGTATTTGCTGCCTTAGGGTTTATTCCTCTGAAGAGACACGATGGCCATGGCAACACTTACATATTCAACTCCATGGTTTCCAATACATTAGGCATGTAATGACACCTATACTCTTTTGCATACACACAATCCAATGTACAGAGACATATATACATATACAAAATTAAAAATGAAAAAATATTGTAAGAAGAAGTACTTATAATTAAGAGGTATTATAAATAAGACATTTTGGTCAATAATATAAAACATTTAAAACATTTATTTGGGGCTGGCTTATGGTTTCAGAGGGTTAGTCTTTTATCATCATGACAGAAAATATGACAGTGTGCAGGTAGACATGGTGCTAGAAAAGGATCCGAGAGTTCTATATCCAGATTAGCAGGCAGCAGGAAGACAATGAGACACATCAGTATTGCTAGCACATCTGCAACTTAAAACAAGAACTCCTGTCCCCCAGTGACAAGCTTCCTCTACCAAGGCCTCACATACTCCAAAAAGACCACACCTCCTAATAGTGTCACTTGCTATTGGTCTATAAAAGCCATCTGTATTCAAATCACTCTATTCCCCAACCTCAGTGCTGCAGTGTGTGTGCATGTGTGCATGTGTGTGTGTGTGTTTCCCAAATATTGATCAGTGGCTGACAGAGCAATGAACCACATAAATTTTTTAAACACAAATTTATTTGTTGTGCATGATAGTGCATATCTAATACATAAGAGGCAAAGGCAGGCTGAGCTCTGCGTGTTCTAGTTTAAGCTGATGTACACAGGGAGTTTCAAGCCAGCAAGGGTTATATTTTGGGTCATACCTAAATAACAAGAATAGGCTTTGGACCCACTTTATTTTTTACAGTGATAACTTAATAGCTCTTAACTGTTAACTAATTCAGGGTCCATCTTGTTTTCTAAAACAAAGTGATTTTCTTATAAACATGGCCCTTAATCAATGAGTGACCTACAAACTGGTCATGATTCTTGGCATTTTGCTTTCACATGGCCCCTATAACATAGTAGTCTTTGTTTTTTGTTCAACACTGGACCATCAAAGACTTGATGATCTATGACCCAAGGAATCAATGCTACTCCTTCTAAAACACATTTGATCTTGTCTTCTCACAGTAGTTAATTTCCTTTAGACCCATTTCAATCTTTGCTTTCTTCTAGCACCCATTTTCCCTAGATGCCACCCTTTTTAAGCTAGCCAATGCTTATACATAATTTAGATTTTTCACAGGATTCTCATAAAAGCATTCTCCAAAACCATCACTATGAAATTATGATAGAGAAATGGCAAATTAAATGTAATTTGTATTTGTAATTGATAAAATTATATTCCTATATAGAAATGTTATTCCATTTAGAGGTACAAATTTGGGCTGGAGAAATGATTTAGCAGTCAAGATAGAATACTGCTCTTCTAGAAACCCAATTTCATTTTACAGCTTCTACATCAAACAACATACCACCTCCTATGACTTCAACTCCATAGTTACCAATACCTGTGACCTCCAAGGGCACCTGTACTTGTATGCCATAGATTCACTTTGGTGTGCAGAGACATATACACGTGTACAAAATTGAAAATGGAAAAAATGTTTTAAGGAGGAGTTCTTTTTTGTTGTTTGTTTGTTTGTTTGTTTGTTTGTTTATTTTTGGTTTTTTGGAGTTTTTTGTTTTATTTTAGTTTTTTTTAATTGGATATTATATTTACATTTCAGATTTTATCCTCTTACCCTATTCCCACCACCAACCAGGAACCTCCTATCCCATCCCCCCTCCTCATGCTTCTATGAGGATGTTCCCCCATCTACCTTCCCCAATCCCAGGAGGAGTTCTTATATTTAAGCGATATAATAAAGTAAGAAATTTAGTCAATATTACAGAGATTACATTTTTTTGAACATAGATTAAAGGGAACAGAGAGGGAGCTTGAGGTATAGTTGAGTGGTTAAGAGCACATAATGCTCTTGTAGGGGATCACCAGCATTAATGAGTCAAAAATCACCTGTAACAACAGCATCAGAAAATCCAACCTCCACAGGCACAGGCATTCATGAGTATACACACACAAACATGCACAGACACAATTTAAAATAACTAAACCTTCTAAAATACAATGTAAGAAATTCTTATGACTGAATTTTAGATTTCAGTGTGCTAGATACAGGGTTATATCAGCCTTATTTCTGAGGCAATGTTCTAAAGCACAGGAAAAACATATGAGGACAAAAATTTATGGAGGTAAACATTTTGATCATAAACTTGATTTCAACATTTTGAATAATTATCATTATTTTTCACATACTTGCTATACAAATCAATTTAAAATTGTTAGTCTAAAAAAGCAAGTCCTTAAGGATGGATATTTTACAATAGAAACTGTGTCTAAAATAGGATGTGGACAAGTGCTTTTTCTTCAAATAAAAAAAAAATCTCTTGTTTCCTTCTACAATTATGGTGAGAATATAATTTATAATATTCTTCCAAGCATATGTTGACAGAAATATGCCCTTTATAATTTTGTTAGACATTTTATTACCATATTTCTAGTGGTATTTATCATTTCATGGACAATTGGCAGTTACAAAGCTTTAAACATTAACATTTAATTCATCTGCTGACTTTATTCAGAAATAGCTATACACAAAATAAAGTCTCTCGTACATCTTCCCTTTAGCAACTATAAATTTAAACAAGTAACTCTTCTTTATGGGATAGCCTCATCTTTAGAGTGGGATTTTATCACTTGTGTATTTCAATGCAGCAATTTTATTTGGAAAAGTAGAGATGTAGACATTGACATTATCCTTAGTGAATTAAATCAAGTTTCAAACATATGTTTAGTCACTTTATATCTAGGGTACTTAACACTTCGTCTCTTGTCACGATATGCAATAGGAGAACCAAATTCCAAAATTCAATGGAAAAAATCACAACATTCTTTACTGGCATGTGCGCATTCATGTGTGTGTGTGTGTGTGTGTGTGTGTGTGTATGTGTGTATGTGTGTATGTATGTGTGCATGTATACTTATATATAGTACAGCTTTCTAGAGTTTGACAACTTTTACATTATAAAATATTTTAAGAAGTAGAAAACTTATGATAAGCTACATTTTTTTATTTGTTTGACTGTAGCTTTCAGTGCGACCATTTAATCAAAACTAAAGGACCAAAGCATTGTAACAGTCAGGGTAGTACAACAAAACAGTATTTTTCAAACTTGACAACATCATTTCATACTTGAACTCACACCAGCTGTGACTGTATGCAAATGTCCTACTTCAGATCAAGCTGGCCAAATTTCCAGTCTGACTAGGAAAGGTGTCTTCTGAAGTTCATTCCTTCTTGAGGAACTATTGGCAGCTGATGCTTATGAAGAGAGAGTCAAATTCAATCAGGGATGTAACACCTCAGAGGTTACAACCTGTGATTCTGTAGATGGTACTAATGTGTGGATTTTGATGTATGTTTTAAGCTTAGTGAAGTTTCTTTTACTAATATAGGTGCCCTTGTATTTGGAGCATAGATATTTAGAATTGAGACATCATCTTGCTGAATTTTGCCTTGATGGAGTATAAAATGTCTTTGCCATCTCTTTTGAATCATTTCAGTTGTAATTCCATTTTATTAAATATTAGATTAGCTGCTCCAGCTTGGTCTTTGGGCTGTTTGTTGGAAACCCTTTTTCTAACCCTTTACTATGAGGTAATGTCTATTTTTGTTTCTGAGATGTGTTTCTTGTATGCAATAGAATAATGGTTCTTGTCCTCTCATCCATTCTGTTGTATCTTTTTATTGAGGAATTGAATTCACTGATGTTGAGAGCTACTTATGACCAATGATTGTTGATTCCTATTATGTTGATGATGGTGGTGGTAGTGTCTGTGTGTCTCTCTCTCTCTGTGTGTGCATGCACACACACGCGTGCATGTGAGTTTTCTTTCATTAGGTTTTACAGGTGTGGAATTATTTATTTCCTCTGTTGTCTTGGGTATATTTAAACTTCTTGGGTTGGAGTTTTCCTTCTAGTATCTTTGGTAGAAGTAGATTTTTAGACAGTGTTGCTTAAATTTGGTTTTGTCATGAAATATTTTGTTTTCTCCATCTATCATGACTGAAAGTTTTGCTGACTATAGTTTTCTGGGCTGGCATCTGTGATCTCTTAGAGCCTACAGACATCTGCCTAGGCTGTTTTGGCATTTAAAGTCTCTGTTGAGAACTTAGTTGTAATTCTGATAGGTCTGCCTTTATATGTTACTTGGCCTTTCCCTTTTGTAGCTTTCAATATACTTTCCTTTTTTCTGTACATTTACATTTTTAATTATTATGTGGTGGGAGGACTTTCTTTTCTGGTCCAATCTATTTGGTGTTCTATAAGTTTAAAATTAGGGCCAGATAGAGGGGGGATAATGGCATGCCAAGACTAAAAGACAAGGTCAGAAGCCATTCTAGTGACCATTATGGTACTACCTATATCCTATTTGATTTTGTTCATTAAATTCATAAGTATATTGCCAGAGAAAGTTAAATTAAGACTAATATAGATCCTCCAACACAGCATTACGCCTCCTACTATTCAGTTTTAGCTCTGGAACAAATAGTCAAAGTTTCTGTCTTTTTTGGAGAGTAGACCCTATGAACCATGGCACTCATTTTTCATAAAATTTCTTCCTCAGAACATCAATAAAACTTTTATTTTGCTCCCGTAAATGAATTCCTTACGCTAAAGGGTATTAATTGCTCATATAATATTAGCTAGTTACCAAAACTGATGTTTGAGCATTTGTTAAACACATTGTCTCCTAACTAGTGATTTTTATAAGTATATTAATTTATACTTTTACAAGGATGAAGAAATGAATGAGAAATGAACCCCAAGAGAGTGCTTAACATTTTACACCAGGGCTTTTGCATAGTTTTTCTTCTCCTTTTATTTATTCTTGCAGAATATTGTTTTACTTATATTTTCAGAATTTTAAAAACTTTATGAACATTTATAATATGAAAATTATAATTGTCACAGAATTACAGATAAGAAATACTAACATACTTCTATACAAAATGCTGGGAAAGGTGCTGGATCCATGTATGTATCCATGATTTGTATAATTTATTAAGACAGTATGTATGTCTTTATTCATAGGTGGGACCTGCTAAGTTATCTATAACAGTATTAAATATTTAAGGTTGTGTTTTTATATTATTTCATTTTTGCTTTTAATAGTCCTTTACAACTAATATATAATACTGTTAAATCTTGAGCTATAAAAAATTTGGTGGTCAGTGCTGAAGAGATACATTTACATTAGTAAATTAATTCTGCCACAGATAACCTGAGTTTGAATCTGTGACAATTAAATAAATGCCTGGAACATCAGTGTACATCTCTAAACCAAAGGCTAGGGACTGGGATGTCAAAGACAAAGAGATCTCTACCATTTATTGGCCAAACATCCAGTCAAATGAGTGAGTTCTGGGTTTAGTCAAATATTCTGTCTCATAAAAGAAAGTGGAGAGCAACTCAGGAATATATCAGATACTGATTTCTAGCTGTCAAATTTCTGTTGACAAATGTGCATGCAAATCCATACCACCACAGGTTACTAACATCTAATATGTAATACTGTGCTTATAACAGTACATATATCTATGTTGGCAGTGGAGTGTGATACAAACAAATTTCCCCCAAAATGCATGTTTTTCACTTAAGTGTATGTAAATATTGTTTTATATCTTGATCATTACTAAGCAGAGTGTTTGCTGTGAGATTATCGTTTAACTTAACATTTGATTTCATATGCAGTGACTTGTATTCTAACAATTAAAATGAAGTTTCTAATCTATAAATTGTAAACACTCAAGACATACCTCCATCATATTTTGAATAGTGGAGAATGGTTACTTGAATACTTTTTTGATATTAATATCTGAACTTGTTTTTTGTTACAAATAAGTTTGTATTTTGTCTTGATTGTGAACATGAAAATCATTTTCTATCTTTATGTGAACTAATTCAATCCAACCATCCTGATCATGTGCTTATTTTGTGCCAAGATTCTGCTGGAAAACTTAAAATTAAAGATAAATAATCTCTTAGTCTGCCCCATTCTCTCTTCTGCAATGGTCCCTGAGCCTAGGTGCAGAACATGTGTTGTAGACATGTTAGTTGTTCCAAAATCTGCATTTTAAATAATTCTGGATTTCTGTAATGCTTCTTCATGACGGTTGAGGACTACTATTTGTCTGTGAGTACAAGGATAGTTATTTACAGATGGTGATGGTTTAATGAAGCTTTGGTTATAGATTTTCCTTCAAGTTCCATGACTTAACTTGTCATGATTTTACAAAGAATCAGAACTATGTATGCAGGTGCATGAAGAGAATGAAGAACATGTTGGTAAAATTATACAATGATAGATTTTAAAAGAAATATAAGGAAGGAGATTAGGAGACCAGAAAAAAAAGACAGTAAAGGAATAGTGAATACATCTAATATTTTGCTTTGTTTTGATTTGTTTTGTTCTGTTTGAGACATGGTTAAGGCAGTCAGCTATAGTAAACACTTCACTAGGCAACCCAAGACGGTTTCCACCTTTTGATATTCCCATCTCAGACTGCTTAGTGAGGGATTGCAAGCATGAAGCATCATACTGACCTTTAAATTTTTCTTTCAAGAATAATACATATTATAGAAACTAGTCAAACATCCTAATTTCCAAAACTGGGCTTTGAACACTAATGTGGAATTTTAAAATTCAGCTTTCAAATATCATACTACAAACCTCAGTTAATACATTTCATCTCGTTTTATATTATCTTTTCTCAATAATTAGCATGTATATGTTCTCTTGATATTATTTAGAAGTTAAAAATTTTATGCTGCTCTGTGGTTGATTTACAATCTCTCAGAGAGAATCACACATTTTGAGGCTTTGTTCTTGAGCTGACTAGGTTATATCCTCAATTATTATTTTCTTTTTAATTTGATGCAGATCTCGTAGGTTTACATTGGCAGAGTTATTTGTATTTCTAGTAGTTAACTGAGTGGAGCAATTTCTAAATCCTTTTCTTCTTTTACATTTAAAATTGTCCCTTGGTGATCTAAGGTGATATTCTTCATCAGAACTAAAATTTTGATGCTTAGTTGTCACCTAGTTTTAATCCCTGTTTATGATTCCCATAAGGACACCTAATCACCACTTAAAACAGAGAATACAAGCTTAATTCTCATAATAAGAACTCATAACTCATTTTGTACACTCTTAGTGACTACTTTTAGACAGCTTTCTCTCATTGTATCATATAATTCTCTACAGCCTCATGAGGGTAAGCATGTTTCATTTCAAAAAAAAGTCTAATTTCCATTTCAATCTACTTTCATTTGCTCATACAATCTTAGAAGGAAATATTTTATGACTTAATCCAGATGGACTTGAAACTCTTGCCCTATGTCCATAAAATCACCAACAATGTTGACTTTGTGTCCATTTCAGAGACATTTAAGAAATACACTCTTCTTTGCACCGAGTGGCTTTATAGTCCACTTGCTGTTCCTTTTAGAACAAAATTTATCCTCTTAAATTGATACAGATATTCATTGTTTTGTTTAATATTTACATATTGTAGCAAAAATTTCTTCAAAATTTAGTAAACAGATTATTTTCTTTCAACCAGAATCATGTACCAATAGCCAGATTTATCATCTACAACCCATTGAAAATTTACAACATTAATTCTTTCTCTCTTAACACCAACCCATCCTTAACCAAGCAGTGAAGCTACAAACCTTGACCATGTTAGCTTTGTGGTTGAGATATACTTTCATCTATCTTCTATGAGACATTTTAACTAATTAAAGATTTTCTTTACTTGGCCAAATTCTTAATTGGGTCTTAAATCTGAGACACTTTAATCCATTTAGAGATTATAATGACAGCTGTGATAACCATCCCTTAATTTTATTCTTGTCAATCAAATCCCTTTTTACTTTTCTACATAGACTCTGATGTTCATAAAAATATTTGCTTTTCCAATCCTAACACCCCTTAATGTCTACTTTATTTGTCATAATTCTTATTCTTTCTAAACTACTCTTTAAAAAGTCTTCACAAATGACTTCAAACTGTAGTCAATAGAAATCAATGAGCACAGTTCGTGTTTGCTTTGCTCATTAACTCTTTACAAGTTCATTAATTTTGTGCCTGGTCAACCATGTTCCTGTAGGGTCCCTTTACATATGACTTCACTAGTGAATAGCATGAATGATTAGTGTTGAGAATCAAAAGTTTTATAATCTTTGTGCCCAATTCAGTGTCCAAATTTGATTCTTTTTAAAGTACATGACAATTGTGATATCATTGTCTATACCATGAGTTATCTAGGCCATGTTCCCTAATAAGATCTCCAAATAGTAATGATTTAAAATACTAATGGAAAAACATGGCATATTTATTGCTAATTCGTACTTTCCTATATGGCTAGAAGACCATCCTGGGCAGCTGACATTCATGTAATAATGTCTGAGTGTTGAGGCTCCACTTTCAGCGTAGTCGATGAAATTGGAAAAATGGGGGAAATGTCACAATTAAAAGCTTCTTCTTAGAAGTTATTCATGGAATTTTCTTCACATTCTACTGAATTAGTAAGTGGTAGTCTTTCCAAATTCAGAAAGAAGAAGGAATGCAATGCTAGGATGAAGAACACTTCAAAATATCTGGCAGTACTAATGAACAACTCAACTGTACCATAGGATTCAGCAAGCTATGGTCTATCCCACTGAATCTGTACTTTAACTGCTGTGACATTCTGAGTAAACTATGAAATGTTGAGTCTCCCCATCATTTCAATCATAAGAAACATATAATTAACGAAATTCAATATCTCTAGTAGGTTGAAGTTATTTACTTAAATCCTATAATCAAACTTTTACAAGGACAATTTTATTTGGTACAACCTAATTTGCACTTTGAAATTTATCTTTAAAAACTTCTAATGAATAAAGGTTTTTTATTTTTCTGGTATTTATAATACAGAAATAGGAAGACCCTTTCCTAGAACTGCTCATCAGTGCAGATGTGAATCCTCATGTTCCATGATTTCTGTCTTCCAGCGTCTAACACTTTATAATGCTGTAGATCTATACTTATGCCTCATAGAGGATTGTGTCAATCAGAAGTCCCCATCACTGTGGCAGAATTTCTGATGAAAATGTGGGGAAGGAAATATTTAATTTGTCCCATAGATTCAGAGATTGCAAGCCATGGTAATTTTGGCTCAGCTGACTGTAGAAAGAAAGAAAAATTGGCATAACATTGAAAATCTAAGACCTGAATTTCACATTATAGATTTAAAAATAAAAGTAAATTAAAATTTTATTGTGAAAAAATAACAAAATAAAATATTTCAAAAGGATTATTTATCAAGTGAGAGATATTGATCTTTGAAAATGTTTATAAGTAGTATTTTATGATCATTTGATAAATATTTAAGATAGATTTTTTTAATTTCTCATATTATTGTGAATACAATATTACAGAAGTTGAATGTAATTCTCATTTGCTACCTCAAGTCCTTCCTCATCGTCTATTCCTTGTTCATATATTTTACCTATTATCCATGTTTAGAAAATGAATTTGTTATAATTTTGTTCATTTTGTTATAATCTAAATAGAGTACATAGTGTATATCTATATGTTCATGCTTTTCTCATTTCTCCCAGTACCTAAAAATTTACATTCACACACTGGCATTTATTACAAATGTCAATAATTCAAACATCAGAACTCTAACTTATAACTTTAATTTATAAAATATATAATTATATAATAAAATTGTATAATTTTTATTTATTTAATTTATATATGTATGTTCTCATTGAGGGATAAAACAAGGTAATTTGTAGAGAAACTTCTGATCCAATAAAAACACAAAGTAATTAATTGCTAATATTTCACTTATAGCTAATAAATACATTGAAGACTAATGAAGTATTTGAATACAAAGCTTTGGACAGGTAATTTGGTCATGAAGAGGATAAGTGGATAAATACTTTTATGTAAAAATTTATTCTTACCTAATTCATTATCTTTGTGTTATGTTTAAAATACAAGAGGAATTCAGTGGTCTATAGTCCAGAAGTCAGCCCTTAACAGAAACAAGACTCATGTCAATCCTGTCCTGGAACTATAGGCATTAGATGAAAAATATTCCGTGGTTTGTAAACCACTCAGCCAATAGTAATCTATATTAATAACTCAAACTAATGAACTGTCATGTTTTTCTCTCTGTTTAGTGCTAAGCCTCAACATCTATGTAAACGTTGATTATAGTACTACTTCTGTCTGATGATAATTGGAATTGGTGTATATAAGCTGTTTCCTAGAAATAAAAGAAGACTCTCAATAGCTCTTCTGCCTTTAAGGCTGCAAAATCAGAATTTGCAAGATATAGAATTGGACCAAATTTACTTCTCTCTTCTACCAGTTACTAAAATTTATTCTGTGAATCAGGATATTTTTTTCTATCTAGATGAAACATGAGGAACATTTCACATTATTTTTAGCCAGTCTTAAATAATAACAAGATCTTTGATTACTTCAAGTCAGTCCTGTTTATTTTAGTAATCCAGTTGCATAATCACATGCAACACTCCAAAATTCATACATATTTTAATATTCGCCCCTTTATTGATTCTGACAGAACATGAATATCCAACCTCTTTCGGCCTCCCTATGACTGCTAAGTTGCTTTTTCCTTTGTTATTTTGTGTTGGGAAAATTTGAATGATTTTTTAAAAGATAGGTTGTAATCATCTAATTTAAAATTTCTTTGTCTAAGCTATAGCTTATCCCTGTTTTTTCTATCCTTTTATAAAATTCAGATATAAGTACCCACTTTAATGATTTGGAAGATAATAATTTGACCTTTCCACAGTTTTTCCAAGTGTTTTTAACATACAGTTCCCAAAGTCAGACCTTTGCTCTAGCTACAAATTATGACTCACTGAAATGAGTTGGCCTAATGTTATTTCTGTTATGTTAATTTTGGTCCCCAAAACTTCTTACATGAGTGTCTACACATAAGACAGTGAGAGATCGTTTCCCCAGTTGGCTTCTATTGGTAAATAAAGATGCCACCAGCCAATGGTTGAACAGGACAAACAGGCAGGACTTGTAGGATTCCTAGGTTGGGAGAGAGAGGAGAGGAAGGAGAATCACCATGTGTAAGGTGGATGTAAGATATAAGAATTCAAGTAAACTACTCTATAGGTGACATTCCCAATTGGGTCTTGGATAGCAGAGATGAAATGTAGATTTTAAAGGATGTTAACTCAGGAATGAAGGAAAGAAATGTTTGCAATCAGAGGAAAAACATTAGAAGTGCCTAACCATTAAGATAGTCAAGGAATATTAAAATTAACTGGTGTGTGTGTGTGTGTGTGTGTGTGTGTGTGTGTGTGTGTGTGTGTATGTGTGTGTGTGTGTGTTTCATTCACAAATCTAAATAGCTCTTGGGCAGGTGTATACATGAGACCTGTAGAGAGCACAGGGAGGATTAGGTAATTCACATATAACTCACTCTCCTCAACTTCTTAAGTACTATTTCTATAGTCTGTGTATAAAGACTTCTCTTTGGTGAGTCTATTGTTTTCTATATAGAGTTCTGTGTTAGAACCATTTTCATGTAGCACATGGATTGATTTCCAAATAATTCATTGTTAGACTATGAAAGAATTAGATTCATTTCCTCAAAGGTTCTGAGAGAGGCAAGTACCAAGTATTCTGTCTTCCCCAGTTGGTAAATACAGCAACCAATGATATAATTTCCCACTTTTATGATTTAATCAGGAGATATTATCCAATAGTATTGGAAATAAGAAGAGAATAAAAGTCACAAACTAGACTCTTCAAATGGTAGCTTTTTGACTCCCATCACTGTACTTAAACAGACAGAGAAAAGCTCACACAAATTAGACCTGGAAAGACATGCAGTGGTAGAAAACAAATCAAAATGTCTCTCCTCAAAGATCTTGGAGTAGCCACTTCAAGCTTGAGCTCCTGAAATCTCTCATAGAACATCTTGTCCTCTGTTTAACACAATCATTTGTCATATTGTTTTCCAATGAAAAATTATATTTCAGTTAAAAGCTAAACTATAGTTAGACTTTATTTGTCTATGTTTATATACTTTATTCATGATAAAATCATATTCTATCTAACTTTTCATTACTTTCAAACTATTGAGTAGTTATTAATCAATGGATATAATATTTCCACAGTACAATGCAGCAAGATTAGAGTAGAGCATATCTGTGAAGACAACATAGTGAACTTTTAGAATAAATTCAGAATTATTGAATTAAATCTCATGTACCACCCAATCATTATGCTATTTATAAAACATCTATATTCCAGGAAGAAACTCTTTTCAAATTTTTTTCTTTTTTTAAAATTGTATTGGTTATTTTATTTGTTTACATTTCAAATGTTATTCCCCTTTTTAGTTTCCTCTCCACAAACCCTTTACCCCTTACCCCTTAATTCCTTCCTCTTTTATGGTACTCCCCCACCCACCCACCTGCTTGCTCCTCAGTGCCCTAGCATTTCCTACACTGGGTTATTGAGTCTCCACAGGACCAAGGGGCTCGACTCTCATTGACGCCAGAGAAGGCAATCCTCTGCTACATATATAGCTGGAGCCATGGGTGGCCCTATGTGTACTCTTTAGTTGGTGATTTAGTCCCTGGGAGCTTTGAGTGGTCTAGTTGGTTGATAATTTTTTTCTTCCTATGAGTTGTAAACCCTTTCAGCTCTTTCAGTGTTTGCCCTAACTTCTCTCTTGGTGTCCCCGTGTTTACTCTGTTATTTGCCTGTGAGCATCTGCATCTGTATTGGTCAGGCTCTGGCAGAACCTCTCAAGGAACAGGTATACTAGGCTCCTGTCAGCAAGTGCTTCTTGGCATCAGCAACAGTGTCTGGGTTTGGTGTCTGTAGTTGAAATGGATTCCTAGGTGGGGCAGTGTCTGGATGGCCTTTCTTTTAGTCTCTGCTCCACTCTTTGTCCCTGCATTTCCTTTTGACCAGAGGAACTCTGGATTAATATTTTTGAGCTGAGTAGGTGGCCCCATTCCTCAACTGGACACCATGACTATCCACTGCAGATGGTCTCTACAGATTCTATTTCCCCTTTGTTGGGTATTTCAGCTAAAGTCATCCCTGTTGTGTCTTGGAAATCTCTTTGGTCCCTGACATCTGGGACTTTGTAGTGACTACTCCCACCCAGTTCCTGCTTCCCCCATGCTACACACCTCCTTTCAAATTTGTGACCCTTAGGTAAAGACTGCCTTCAGTAGGCATAATGAATGTTGCATAATGAAACAAGAACTAATTCCTAATTATTTTTTAACTGTGTTTTTTTCAATAATAAAGACCTTATATGAAGTGAGAATCAATGACCTAAATAAGCATGTACTGACTGTGATGATTTTTCATAAAGGCATGAATTGCTACCACATTACACTTAGACAACACAGTTCATGGTTCAGTTACTGTACCTAAACACATCACATATGTATTGGTCCAGGGAATATATCAGTAATTCAACAAAAAGGTCACTTATTTAATCTTCCACATAATATTTAATGAGTTCTTTGAAGCAAAAATGGAAATTATATAAAATTATTCATGTATCTTCCAAATCCTTTTAGGACATTTTAAGTAATGATTTTATGGGGTGTAAACTCCATAAACTAATACATTTAGTTATACTGCATGTACACATGAAAGTAAATATTCTACCCCTTCTTTTTTTATTTATTTTATTTTATTTGATTATTATTATTTATTATTATTTTTATTTGATTATTTTATGTATTTATATTTCAAATGTTCCACTTCCCAATTTCCTACCCCTCATCCATCTAACCTCCATCCCCTCATATAAGTGGTACTCCCCCACCCACACACCTATTCCCTCCTATTCACTTCCTGAGAATCACAAAAAGATAGCTAGGCAATCCAATTAATTCTTTAATGACTCAGGCAACCATCATAAAATATAATAAAATAATATGGCTATCTAGACATATCTTATTTTGAATTAAATCCAACTTTTCTCATATTTAAATCATTACAGCAAGTATGTTTAAAGGAAAAAATAATAACATACAAATGAAGTCATTTTATGCAAGAAAATATATTTAAATTTTTGCAATATGAATTTTATTTTTAAAATATGCACAAAGTACAGTTAATGATCAAATTTGAATCTAAATTTTTGTTAGGTTTCCAGTTTTTCCTTCCAAATATCTTACATTAAAAGAACATGCCAATCATATCTATTTATTATTATTTTAATAAATTGAGTCATAGTGAGGGGAACCAATTTTCTGAGGGTTACACTTGAAATCGCATACTGCCTTGAGAAAACATGAGTAAACTATGTGATATTTTTAAATGTATTTCTGGCTAACAGTTATTTTATAATTGTTAAATTGTGTTGTTCTAGCAACACAATGATCTCGAAACTCTGATTTTAATGGAAGCTGACCAGGGTTTCACCTACCAGCACTTACTGGATTCAGCCCCAAGTATAAGAAGATGGTGATCCTGAACTTTCATTTCAGAAAAGATTTTACTATGGAATGCCTTGTGTGGCTACTGATAAAGCACCATTGTTTCAGGACACAGCAAAGTCTAGTATGCAGTTAAATTGAGAAGGAGGACCCAATATGAATTAAGGAGACAACTTAAATATAAGTAGTATGTACTAAACAAGAGATGACAGAGGAAAGGAAACAAAAATCAGGTTTTCTGGAAGCAATCAATTCCCATTTTGATAAAACATAGAGTCTAAGAGAGTAATTAGCATCAAGGCCAGATCAATTTTCCTCAACACAGTATTTTATTAGATTGCTACATGACAGCATGCTAATTAAAACTGACTAGTCTAATTAGAATCCCATTAACAGGAAAGGCAATGGCATCATATGTTCTAACATTCAAGAAGCAGTGGCGTAGATGCTTTTTTGGAAAAAAAATGTTTTTAATTTTTGAGAGAAAATACAATCGTTAGGCAGAATATCTAGGGAAGTAGAGACACAAGAGAAGCCATTTCCCAGGAGTTTACTGTCCAGAAAAGAAAGCAATGTATGGTGTGTCCATCTCTCTAGCAATTACAAAATCATAACACCTGAGAGTTACAGGCAAAAGAACAAGAAGTTCACAATTATCCTTGAATACAAAGGAGTTCCTGGTTATAAAAGTGTAAAGCAAAACAAAACAGATTGAAATTTTATCATTTAAACTTTTAGGATTAATTAAGCTTATAATTTTTAGAAATATAAGATAAAATAAATTATAGATATAATAATAGCATAATTCAATTGGTTTAGGTCCACTGTGAAAAAGAAAGGATGAAATTAACAAATCTGTGATATTTTAATATTTATAATAACAGAGTTTTTGAGAGCCTGAATTAAAATTAAATCATGAACATATTATTCAAGATGCATTGTTTTTAACATTCCACACTTTCTCCTTTAAGGTTGTATATTAGGAAAAAAACTAAGCTGTGTCAACTGTAAATGCTTAGTGGTTATCACATAGATATCTGGCATTTGATGAAACTTTGTATAGGTAATAGAGACTCTTGTTTTCTATTTTATTTTGTTAAAAAAAATGGATAGTTGTAGGGGAAATGTCAACAGGAATTATTCATATAATCTACATCACAGGAACATGATGGGCTTCAGTGTCCTGAAGACTTACATGGCTAATTCTCAGGTTTTTCTATGTATTCCCATTGTCTGGACATACTAAAGGTCTGGAGTATTGTCTAGGTTAGAACCGTTGCCCCGTGCTGTGGAACGTTACGTGTCCATGATTCCCTAGGACACATGGTGCCTCTTTCTGGGCAATTTGCTTTAAATATGCAGATTGCCTAGAATGCCTAGGTATTGGCATTTTAGGAAAATCACAATCATTGCATATATAATACACTGTGTTATATTTCTTTCCTTCCTTTGTCAAAAAAGTCTCTCCCTGTTGAAAGTTTTAAGTTCCTGTCTACCATTTTGTCCATTCAACTTGAAATGTTCATTTTTCCTACAGACATTCATATATTATTCTCATGTTCAGACTGAATTTTTAATGTTGAAGGAATGGTAATACATCAAGCTTCACCCTAAATGTTTATGTGCCACTCATCCTCATTAATTATTCCTGTAAGAGGAATAATTAATAAAATATCCTTTCTTATCTTCTGAGACAAGTAATCCATGATTTTAATACAGGATTTAAATATTGCATATAATAGAAAAATTTTCCTATTTTTTATGGAAATCTTGTCAATAAATGCAGTATTTAAACAATTTCAGATGTTTCACCAAATCACAAGATCAATTTGGAGTGTGTATGTTTCTGTTTACTAGGACATTCTAGTTCAATGAAATACAATTTAACAAAACAAATGCCTAGATACAACATAGCTGGTTTATTGTTCAGGTCAAGTCCCGTGGATTCAGGCCTAGGAGAGTAAAAGAAAGAGTCTCTGATTCAGTTTCCATGCATGCGTTTCTGTATCAGCAGCACCCTCAGCTTCAATGTGTGACTTCCTAGTGTGATGTAAAATGGAGCATAAATGTTAACTAGTACAATGAGATTTATATAGGTTGGGCACCTGAAATAAAATATCACACTCTGTCCACAGGTAATAAACAAAAGCTTGACCCGAACTTTAATCTAACATCAAGGAAGCTAACAAATTCTGTTACAAATTTGTCTAGAATTGAGTGGGAAGAAACATAATATTCTTAAACACATTATACAATTCAGTTTACCAAATACAATTTGACAGTTTTCATTTTTACAGAAAACATCCTATTCTTGCTCAAAACAGACAATCCCAGATTTATTCTGTTCTTGCAATTCAGTTGGATTAGAAATGTTGATGTCTCCTTGTTCACTCATACCTTCTGCGATCCCAAGAGAATTTTCTCAGTGAAGTTTTCTAAGCTCTAAAAGCCTTTGCCATCTGCTCACTTCACAACATCACACTAAAATCAATAGTGAGCTGGAAAAGGTGCTGTTGGGTGGTTCTGAGAAAATACTGAGCCCACAACTTGCTTTTACAACTCACTCATCCGGCTATAACTGGATGCGAGGAAGATCTTTTATCGTTATACAATCTAAAGGCATTTAGAATCTGAGTTCAGAGAATCCTGAACCAAGTCATATAGAAACATTTGTGAACTTCTGAAGTATTTGATCCTATTTATTCATTTAATACAATGAGAAACTGAAAGGTCCCTTTAAGACAAAGTTTCAAATTTTGCTTGTTTTGGTTTCATTTCATTGATACTTCTCTTTCACCTTACATTTTAAGTAGAAATATGACAAGGCCAACTTGTCTCATCTTCCTCTGCAAGCTAGAACTTGATTTTCAATAGTAGAAGGTCATCTACTATTATGAGACTTCTACAAACAGTTGGCTACTCAACCCATTGACTAACTTTTGAATATTCACTCAAGGCCAGGAGTTGATTACTACATTCTACAATTACTTTTAAAATATTGTTACCATAGATAAAATGATTCCTAATGACATTCTGCAATACTCGTGGATTAGTTCCTTGCTCAATGATCATCAGAGAAGCTTCTTCCTGCGCCAGATTGGAACAAATACAGAGCCGACAGCCAGACAAAATGTAGAGACTGAGAAACCTTGCAATCACATCCTTCCCTCTCAAGGCTCACGGAATCCTGAAAAAGTAATCTCTTTACACAATTCTGTGTAAGAATGGTGTTTATTTAATATTGATACAAACTGTATTTCAATTGTTCTTGGCATTTGGAATCTCCCATATTCCCAAATGTGTATACCTAGACTATATATTTAGAAAGGTTAAATTTTCATCATGACTGATAAGTATGAGTTTATTTCATGATAAATCCTCGTCTTCTATGGGGAAATGTGACACACAGAATCATATAACTGACACACGTAATGTTTATTTATAGAGGATAAAGTGCAGGTTCAGATGAAATAGTAAATTTTACAGCCAGCTCTAACTCTTCTCATTTCATGAAACATCTTCAATTTTTATCTGGCAAGGGTTATTTTCTACACATTAAATTTATCACAAAGGAAATGCTTAGCAGCCAATTTAGGAATAACTTCTAAATATTTTTAAATGAAACTTTTGTGCTTGCTATTCTTGAAAATACCAAATGTGGCTATAAATCACTTCACATCCTACCCTTTCAACAAAGCAAAAGGAAATGTTGGAATACATGCAGTCCTCAAAGGACATCATTATGATTTCAATTCATGGTTTGGTAAGTAAAACTACCTTTTTACCCACTAGGTCTTCCAAGTGAGTGTATACTATAAAATTAAACCATAGAGTCCTCCTATAGATAAATATTGCACTCAGAATATATAAAATGTTAGTGATGAGAAATTTTATCCTCTCGAAGCCTTTAAACTGTTTTATGATCCACAATCCATGCATCAGAAAATCTGTTTCACTCTACTTAAGAATTGAATGCATTGAATTAGACTACTTGACATCAGATTTCACTGAAACTATTTCTTCTAGAACAAGCCTTTCTTTCTTTCTTGAATTATTCTATTTTTTCTAAAAGTGGCAGTATATTGTGTTTTGTATTGGTATAAGAGAACAGTTGAGGCTAAGCATTTTATAAAGAAAAGAAATGTATTTAATATGGAGCCATCCTCTACTGAGGCCCTTTAAAGGAATTCTAAATCTACTCAGTTTGCTACTCTCCTTTCCATCAAACTACACTAAGCAATCAAAAAGCCTCTTTTCCTGTCACCTGTAGGCTATGTTACACCATAGCTACACTATCCTTCTTCTTTCTTTGAATTATTTTAAAATATATCCTTCTACTTTCTGGAATTCTACATAGGGACTTCAAATAGTCTCAACCTTAACAATAATATCTACTTTGGGGAAAACCACAGGAACCCATTTGCTGGATATAAAAGAATAAATAAAAGAATTTAAATATCTTCATATTTTGAAGAACATGTGCTAGTCAATTATATGTTAAGATGTGTTAATTATATACATAAGTTTTTGCATACTTTAATCAAAGCTTCAGTATTTGTGATTTTATTCTAACATTGCTTTGACATTCTTTTTATTTCCTCTCAAGTGTCCATAAGCTAAGAAAGCTGCTTGCTTAAAATTCCCTCTCAAAGGAGAAAACACTAGATTCCAAACAAAAAAGTTTGGGATCACGAAAAATTCCCTATTTAGGAAGAACATTAGATTTAGATAAAAAACAGAGGTTGGCAGGTATGAAGAAAGAGTTACAGGAAGTCTAATGGCTATGGAGGCCTCAGTCAGTGGGTAGAGAATGAAGATAGCTAGGGATGTGTCCTCACCTCACTTCTCCATGTGGAGGTGATGAATTGCCTGTTTTGAATTTCAAAGGGGGATAATTATACAAGATACTGATGGCCATGATAAGTGTTTATCACAGTGTATATGCTGGAGTTTGGTCCAGTGATATGACAGCTTAGATCACAGCCTAGATAGAAGACTTTAACTAGACCAAAGGAGATATAGTACAACTTGATTTCAAATGAATTGTATCAAATCTAAGATGATACCAAGTCAACAATGCTGTTCAAGAATTTTATGATACTCATTATGAGAAAGTCCAAATGGTTTTAACTCTATTACATTATTCCTCTTCTCAGCAACTGATAAAAGTCAACAACTCATTTTTAGCTGTGTTAAGGGTACATCACAGTTTATTGGTATACAATAGAATTCTGGCATGAAAAATTGTTTTGTGATTTAGTTATAAAACTTATTTTCCATATACATTATTATTAATTTCCAGAATTCCTTTCTTAGTTTCCTGCCTTTACCAGTTATTTTAACAGGAGCTGAAGATGCAAACACTCTAATATCAGTTCTTTTGAAAGCAATTGCCTTGTCATCTTCTAAATCTTTCTTTATCTCCCTCTAGTAACTTGATAGTTAACTTACTTCTGATAGAATGACTTGCATAATTTAATGTAGCTAATTATGTTTTACAAGTATTAATTCCACAATATAAAAAGTTGGCTACTACCATAGCTAACTAGTAGCTATTAGTATGCCTAATATGATTTAATATTTCTAGCTATCCAATAAACATTAATATTCAAATATGGACATAAAAGAGGAGATTTCTAGGAACTCCTGAAATCTTGAAGCTTTCAATATTGTTGAAAGTTAAAAGTGAAAACAAACACATTTAGTATTTTCATAAGTTACAGAAGTAATGAAGTTTATATTCTAGAAATATTTCAATTGTATTTACTGAGAACCATAACCCACAAGAAAATTGAATGCTCACAAATATCGGTGAATATTATTAAGAAACATTCAAATAAAACTGTGACCTACTGCAAAGGAACAGAAAGATAAAGAACCATGTCTCAAAATTGTGCAAAGTATCACTTATTACCACAGTAAAGTTGTCATTTATTGAAATATTATTCATAGTATTTTCAAAATGTACCATACATATGTATATACTTTTCCATATTAGAGACACTCTGCTATAAATATAAGATAATGATAATAGTAACCCAATTATATAATGTGTGTCTCCCTGCTTTCATGAACCCTCAGCCCATACAGTCCACAAGGGCAGTGGGAGCAGAGAACCAAACAAGTGGTTCAGAAGCCCTGTGAGTACTTACAGTGAATGGCCACTCTGGGACTTCTTGTCAGTAGGAAAGTCAATTTTACTTGGGGTGATTGAAGGCTTATAAAGTTTTGGGGGACTGAAGGTTGGGACATCCAGGATGGGCACAGGTCATTGCCTAGAGTCTTAGGGTACATGGCATACCCCATTCACATGAAGAAGTATTTCAGAAATCTCAAGTACTAACTGAACAGGTTTTGTCAGGCAAAAGGAAATTGACTCTAGAGCTAACTGAGATTTCATGAGTGACATTCCATAGATAGAGGTGAGTGTAGGGGCTTAAAATCCCTCATCCAAGGTCAAAGAAGGAAAAAACATGCAAACAAGAGAGTCTCCCATTTTGCACATACTCTGAGGCTAGCTGGTCATGGTGGACTTTAACCTCAATTAGGAGGATTCTCCCACAGTATAAGAACAGCTAAACATTAATAGATCACAAACTCCAACTTGCAGTATGGTTGTCAGATTATAGTAACTTTCTCAAACATACTCCTGACACAACTATCAGAATCTTTCATCTTAAAATTTAATATGTATCATTCTCATGGATTATTTGGTACTAGTAGACTTTTATATCAATAATATCTCTACCTCATATAAATAGGCTTTCATTCTTATGTAAATTTTTTTGTTTTTTTTAATTTGGTACCTGCTATCTGGACTTGACTGAAAAAAAAAAAACATTTAAATCACTGAAGAATAACCGTGGAAGTCCTACTGACTGAAAACTTGCTTTGCAACCTCCAAGAACATCAGGTATTACTTAACTATCTAATACAGGCAGTCTTTATGATGTCCGATAAGACTTATGCTCTGGCTAGAAACTCCAGTAGTAAATCATTGCAGTGACTTTTGATAGGAAAACAATTAGGCAGATGTTGAATGATGTAATATCACACTTAATGCCATCAACTTGTTGTATTACTTGAATGAAAGGTGAGAAACTGGATTTTAGGGTTGGTTTGTGTTTAAGAGTGTGTGTATGGGGTGTGTGTGTTTATGTGTGTTTACTGAAAAAGTTAAAATATAGGCATTTGTAAGGGAAAACAGAAAATCTAAGGTAAGAGCTAGTATATTATTGAATATGTCAGTAGCAGCTTTTTCTTGTTTTTCACTGAGAACCAATAATGTTGATTGATTGTGCTACATATTTCATTTCAAAATGGTGCCACTCACAGAGGATTCATTTATAGTTCATTACATGATACCTGTCCACTAAGAAAGCTGGGTTGTTGCCTATAAATGGATCATAGTCGTGATGTTCATTGTAATTTGAATGAATATTCTCTCTTAAAAATACTGAAAAGTTTAAAATACTTTGAAGTACAGATATACTACTGGAGTTTGACAATAAAAACAGATCCAAATATATCAATGTGAATAATTTATTGTGTTTTGAATTATTTAATTAGCATTAAGTTAAATGTCTGCAATCGAGAAAATATAAAATCATATTTGGTTCTGCAACTGTGTGCAAAGTTAACACATTCATGCTTACTCTCTCCTATTCAGAAAGATAAGGTAGTAACAAACCTCCCTGTGTGTCACATTCTGGTCATTTTTCCTCAATAAAGTAACCAACAACTTCTACTAGCATAGATTAGTTTTGCCTGTTAAGCACATTGAAGTTAAAATTAGAGTGTATATTTCTTGTGTAATGAGTCAACAAATGTGTGTTTTATTCATTCACTTTTCTTGGTGAATTAATGTTCATTAACAATGTTATTTTTCATTTTCCTTTACTATTTGTAGTGATACTCATCATACTCTTGGTGACCATTTTGATATTCCTCATTTATGGCAGTTGTGAACAGCGTTATATGAAAACTAACATATGTTATATGAAGACATATAACAGGATGGTTTGCTCTGTGTCCTTAAGAAGGAAATTCTTGATGATGGAGTCCTCTACTCAAAGTGGATTGTCTCAGACAACAATGAACCACAGAGTGAGTTCTTTATCACTTACTCTGTTCCAATTTGAAATTTATTTGAGGCTCTTGACTTGACACAGCTTGAGTATGACCCAAGGCCAAATAGGCCTGTTTCCAGATCCTGGGAGAAGAAGTCTGGTTTTAGACCAGAACCAGAATTATCTGCAGGTGGCAGGGTGTAAAGACAGCACTTAATAAGCCTTCTGAAGCGATTTGACATTTTGTCAGAGAGCAGAGTCCAAGAATGAACACAGAGAGTATAAAAGGCAAAAATCAAAGAAATTTTGCATTTTCAATAAGAGGAAAAGAAAATCAAGTAACTTTCTAAATCATTTGAGCCCCAAGGCCAAGCTCAGGATAGAAACTTGAAAAGGGCACTTCATTTTCTTCACAGTGGTTAAAGGCACATTGATTGATGATTAATCTACTCCAATCAAAGTGACTACTTCATGAATAAACAGCTGTCACCAAACAGAGCCTCTGATATCCTTACAGAGAAGCCTGAATTCCTTCTAAGGAACTGGGGTTCTAAAATGGTTATGTTACCTAATTTTTACAACAAACACAGTGAAATGGTTTGAAATACTGAACAAAATTACTCAACCATTAGAAGCTTTTGAGTTGTGGTCAAGTAATAACCATTTTGTTCAGTGTTTTTGACACTTTTCAGCACCACAATAAAATACAGTGTAAATCAGGGTATACTTTGGGCAAACTGGCTAGCTAGACTAGCCGAAGTGGTGAACTACAGGTTCAGTAAGACATGCTATCTTAGTAAATAAAGTAGAAGGTACCCAGTGTCAGCTTATGGCCTTAATATCACACCCGTATATTTTGTCTAATAAGTCTACAAAAGTTTATTTCATTCATTCACATCTTTTGCTGTAGACATGCTCCCCTTCATTTGCATTTCCCTTACTATTTGTAATGCTATTCATTATACTGCTGATGAATATCTTGGTTATTATTTATGTCAGTGATGGGCAGTGTTTTATGAACAGTTTTGTATGTTATATGAATACACATAATATTTTGTTGTTATTTCTAACCATCCTACATTTCTTTACAAGGACTAAGTATACATTGATGATAAATACAAAATCAATATTACTTTAAAGTCCTGTTAAATGTTGTGGTGCTTTGATGAGGTTTCAAAAGCCCACTCCAGGACCAGTGTCCCTTTCTATTCATGGAAGCTACCTGTAGAGCTGGATGCGAAGCTGTCAGCTACTTCCCTAGGTTACCTCCCTGTGTACCTGTTGCCACCATGATTCCTGCCATGTTGATAATGAACTAATGCTCTGAAATGGTTCACAAGTCCCCAGTTAAGTATTTTCTTTTATAAGAATTACCTTTGACATAATGCAAGTTCAAAGCAGTAGCACAATAAATAAAAAAGTTGTTTCAAGACATTTTAATATCTAGTATTTGTCTATGTACTGTACTGTACTGTACTGTTGTGTGTGTGTGTGTGTGTGTGTTTGTGTGTTTGTTTGTTTGTTTGTTTGTTTGTTTCTATGGTCTCCATGGTGTCTGAGTGGTGTCCAAGGTGTCATGAGCTTAGTGCCAGGCATCTTTACCCATCAAATCACCTTGCCTGCACCTAAACTTTAGGAAAAAAAATAAAAATTCCTTTTGTGGAAGAACAAAAATTATTGTTATCTTAGAATTAAATCCTTTGCCGGGCGATGGTGGTGCATGCCTTTAATCCCAGCACTTGGGAGGCAGAGGCAGGTAGATATCTGAGTTCCAGGACAGCCGAGGCTACACAGAAAAACCCTGTCTCGAAACAAACAAACAAACAAACAAACAAACAAAAAGAATTAAATCCTTCAGGCCTCTGTTTTCTTTAATTTATAACATGTGAATATTTCTGGTAGGTTGTCTCCCTGCCACTAAAATGAGCCAATTTAAACCAGATTAGATTTTATTAAAGGCAGGTTTATTGGGAAGCTGCTCTTAGGCAGGTGGGTTCACTGACCTCAAGGCCCAAGGCCAGGGAAATTGCCATGGGGAAAGGGGGATTAGAGAGAAAGAGAAAAAGGGATACATGACTAGAGAGAGAAGAGATGAGAAAGAGGGACCAGTATCAGGATTATATAAGGAAAAACCTTTTGGGGAAGGGCAGCCTTATCCCCAACCCTGAATTTTCATTCCCAAACAAAATATATAGACTTCCATTCCTACATAGCAAAGATATGTGCATAAAATGTATTTTTGTGGGCAGGCTGTTCAGAGGAAAATACAAAACAAAATTATAAGAAGAAAAACATTTTAAAGAGATGAAGATGTTTTCATAAGCATAGAAGATTTCACCATAAAAAAACTTATCTTACAATTTGAGGCCATGCTATTAGTTATAAAAAAAAAATACAAAGACAGAGACAAAGAAAGACAGAAAGGCACACACACACACACACACACACAGAGAGAGAGAGAGAGAGAGAGAGAGAGAGAGAGAGAGAGAGAGAAAGACAGAGACAGAGAGAGACAGAGAGGCAGAGGGAGGGAAATAGAGACAGAGACACAGAGAGAAACAGAGACAGAGAGAAATTTACTCATTTCTCTTAACTCCTATACAACAGCTTGGAAATGAAGGTTTTTTTATTTCAGATTTATGCTAAAACTAAAATTATTCTGACCTTACATTAATACTTTTCAGTTAACAGAGATGGAATGGAAACCAAAAATTTCTGAACAAACAGCAAGGCCTTTTTTTCCTTGAGGTTCAAGAGAGGATTAAAGAACATCATCCATTAATACCAGCACTCCTCATACACTAGAGCCTCCATCTGTTATTTATGACAGTGATACCAAGGAAGAACCCTGTGCTAATAGTGTTATGCTTACTATGTTTCTAGAAGCGAATTACATAAAACTAAATATATATAAAAAAAGGAATAAAAAATACATTCTCTGGTTAAGTTAAAGAATAAAAATGTTCTTCCTGTGGAAAGGCAATTCCCCTAGATAAAAAAAATTCCTACAGCAGAGAAGACAAATTATAATGACATTTCATAACATACAGAGGGAGCGTCCTCTAAGATGTAAGATTTTCCAAATCCTTTAGAAAATCCATTGAAAAGGTCAACTTGTTGTAATACAGTAGTTTTTAGCTGTAGTACAGTGACAGCTGGTGTATCATAATCAGTCATAAGGATGTGTTACAAGCAATTTGTTACAAATAATATATAAGTTACTGTCATTTGGAAATGACTCACTCTTTATGAATTACCATCTAGTCAAGGTTCTCCTTATAAATAACGTTACTCTCACACTAAAGAAAAAAATTAGATTATATAGTGGGACTTGATAAACCTTTAGACTAAATATAAACACAAAAGAAGAAAATTTTGCAAAATACAAAATTTAATCAAAATTCTATTAAAATGTGTTTATGTATTTTTCCTATATTGATAACTCATTAATTTGTGGCTATAACAAACTCATTATTCCAACTACTTTACAAAATAAATTTAAGTTTTCTCTTGTTCCAACATAAAGCATCCCTTTAAATTGGATTACTAAAAATGTCAAGGGATTCATGTTGTTTAATGTCACTGACTCCAAATGAAATAAACAGAAAGGAAACTAAAAAGAGTCCAGGGAACAATTATGGTCTAAAAGTCCTAAGTATTTAAAACAAAACTTGTTCACGAGTAATCTCATGAATCACAAAATACAAGCATAGACAAAAAACTATTTGAGGATAAAGCCTGTGTTCCTTCATTGTCTGTTTAGTAGGATGCAAAGAAAGTAATAGGGAGTGGGGAAGGAGACAAGGCAAAATGTTGACAGAATTCCCTAAAAACCCTGGCACTCACTAGAGCTGACTCTATACACCCACGTGTTAGCCTTCCAAAAGAAAGCTACCTCAATCCAGACCCAAACCTATCAGAAGCAGAGAACAAAGTGCAAAGACTTCAAGTCACAAAACCCTTCATTCTATTTAAAACGAATTCACCTGGAAATTCTGGATAGAAACCCAAACGTGAAGAGAGTGCTGAAAATAAATTTTGTTTTATTTTCAAGAATAAGTGAGTCTTTAAAAGTAGAGAGTAGATTAGTGGTTGTTTGAAGATAGAGGGTTTCCCGTTAAGAAAATTAAAGTTCTTTAAAGCAGATTGTACTGCTGGTTTGGCACATATATAATTATAGGAAAAAGGAAACACTGCTGAAGCTCAAGTGGTTAGAATGTCTTTAATATGAATAATAGGTAACACCACACATTTTTAAGGAAAAATAGAGGGTAGGATGAAATCGTATGAAACAATGTGATTGATTGGGCAAAAAAAATAATTCATTATGTATAAAATACCAAAATCAGAGAATGATATCCAAATTCAAATGCTAAAAATGAAAGTCTTTAATTATGCATATTTACTAAACTTTAAAAACTACTGAAGCAGTTAAAATTGGATATTGAAAGAGCTCAATAGGTTTCTGAAAATGTTAAGGCATCAGAAAATTGTATTAGCTTTTTTCGACAATATATGAAAAGTACTCTTTATATCCCAACATCCTGGTTTGCATACTGGCTTCTCTGTTAATTATCGTAATACTTAATTACGAGAAACTGCTTTATTTCAGCTTACAGAGGACAATCCACCAACAAATGAAGACAGTGCATTGTTGTGGCTTCTATGGACGTGGGGCTAAGGCTGATCACTGTGGCCTGGTCAACCTGCAGTGGCTACGTCCCTGAATAAAAGTACCAGTCCTTTCCTCTCTAGCCATCTCTTGCCAGCAGTCCGTTTACCAGAAGTGGAGTTTTGTGCTTCTTTTGTTGATCCAAATCTTGGGCAGATCAGTACAGCTGTTGAATATTTATTGAAAATCATTCCTATGAAGTCCAGGAGATAATATTTTTCAATATTTCTCATAGTCTTCTAACTCTTACAATCTTACTGCTTTCTCTTCTATAATGTCCTTGTACCTTGAGTGGGAAGGAGTGTTTAGTAGATGTGCTATAGTCAATTATCTTCTGCACTTTGACCTTTGTAGGCATCTGCAATAACCTTTGTTCACTAAAAAAAAATAAATAAATAAAGTAAAAGAGAAAAAAAAAAACCTTCTATGATGATAAATGATTTCCATGATGTGGCAAGATATAAAGATAAGCTCTAAAAACCAGTAGGGTTCATTACAAATAGCTACATGGAAATGAATTTAAGAAAACCAATCTCATTTAAAATATAACGCAAATACAAACTCACAGTAGAATCCTGTGCTAATTTTGAAAAATGTCAAAATTTGTTGTTTGTAACAATGTGGACAAAACTAGAACATTTAGTATTCATGAAAACAAGCCAGGCATAAAGAGAGAAATGAACCTACGCTCTCATATGAGTCAAGAGAGTTTTCTGAGAAGTCATGAAAACCAGAGCACAAATCTGGAACACACATGTGAAAAAAAAATGCTAAAGACAAGAGCTAGATGGGCTTTCTTGATTACACGCTAAGCCATGTATTAAGTGAGAAACACTTTCTCAAAGGAATGAGGTGCCCAGTAATAGACCGAGACACCAAGCATCATCCTTTAGTATCCACAGGCACTCACACTCACACACATACCTGACTGAACACAGCACACTCATGCACTCAAAATAAGAAAGACTACCATACCTTGTAATGTTCAAGAAATTTTGGGATACAATTTCTGTCTGCATCACAGAGTCTCTGAATATTTTATTTGTGCCATGGCATGGCAATTTCTACTTAAGGTAAATAAAACTATGAAATAATTCACATGAAGAATTAACATCTGATTAAAATACCTGTAAATCAAAAGCACAAATAAACACACACAGAGACAACTTTATTCTCCCACTTGAACATTTTACTTTATTATTATTATTATTTTATTTTATTTAATTTTTCCTCTTATTCACTTTACATCCCACTTACTTCTCCAGTCTTGGTTGTCCCTCCCACAATCCTTCCCCAGTTCTATTACGAGTAATTTAGCAAAGACAATTTAAGTCAAGAAGCAGAAATATTAGTACTGATTCAGGAAGCTCCGTCCTGGGAATGCCACATTCTTGCCTAATTAGAAGTGACTGTTCTCAAAGGTCGCGTTTTCTTTTGTGTGCTCTTGTATCCTATTTATTCAACTTGAAAACCGAAATGTCTCCAAACAGTTCAAGCTTTCAATTGACGTTCTCACACTGAAAATATCTCATGGGTGTTCTCCAATTTCTCAAATCAATAAAATAGATCAATACCAAAATAACCTTAATCATCTGCCTCAGCTGAGGGAAAAGTAAATGTAAAATATTCTAAGCAGGCAATCATGCTGTTTAATAGAAAAAAAATGGGATAATTGAGTGTTCTAGCAGTTCCAAATTCTAGTGAGAAATAAATAAGAAAAAATGAGTAGATTTGTATGCAATGTTAACTGCACTGCTGGCATCTGAGTGAGAGAACTCACACATGCTAGGCAAGCACTAAACCACGGAGATAAAACCTTAGCCTGAATAATTAAACATTCAAAATTTGTTCCTACACGACTCCCCAAAGCTCATATGATGCTCTCTGCTCCAGATTTCTTTTTATTCTCTTCTAATTCCTGGACCTTTCCCCACCCTGGTTTCACTGTGCCTCTGCCTCTTAAGGTACACATCACTGATTCTTCTTATCATCCTCTACAGGAGTTTCTGAGTCTGTTTACCCTCAAATAAGGAAGCTGGTAGCTAGGGATTTGATGCTCCAGTTAATTATGTCTCTGAGATGTAGACTTTTGAAAGTATCACTGCATTACCTAAAGACTTCTTTACTTAGAGTCACCCTGAAGGATTGACAAAACCATTTCTCTGGAATGTTCCCTAAATATACTAGGTGAATTATTTTCCTTCTCCTGTTTTCCCGTTGATCTTCTTTGAAATCAGTTTTTTTACAATTAAGGAAAGAGTTGGAGATTTAAAATACGTGGTCTTGCATAATTTTATAGAATATTCAGACCTTAAAGGAGCAATAGCAAGTAAGGGAATTACTAAATGCACAGGTCAGCATGTCTTCTAAAGCAACTATGTAGAAGAATGCACTAGCTAAAGTTTGGCCCATCACCTAGATCTGCTTGCTGGGACCAAATATCACATATATTCATTTAACTTCCTGGAAATTTTTCATTTAGGAATTCTTTTCTGGTAATGGATAAAGGTACTAAAATATCTCAATTCATAAGAACTCTTTTATTTTTTTTTTAGCTTCTTTGAATTGGATATATTAATTACATTTCAAATGTTATCACCTTTCCAAGTTTTCCCTCCACAAACTATCTAATCCCTCCTCCTCCTATGGGGGTGCTCCCGCACCCACCCACCCACTCCTACTTCATTCCCCTATACTGGTGTATCGAGCCTCCAAAGGACCAAGGGACTCTCCTCCCATTGATGCCAGACAAGGCCATCCTCTGCTACGAATCTCTCCAATTATGACACAGGAGGCACTAGACAAGAATTGCCTTAATTCATTTAGAGACAAAACAAAATTACTATCCAGAAAAAATGGCATATGATACAAGATAGTCAACAACTTAGATTTGTCAAGACAGCATAAGCTACTGCTTCATAATTCCTACTTATGGTAGGAATATGGTCTGTCAGAAGATGTGGGTCCTCATTCTGCCTCACTGCTGGGGTGTGGGACATGCCTCTTAGGCAGGCACAATGTGGAGCACTTGACTGCATTGACCCGATGCTGCTACCATCAGTTGCTGGGCTATAGGAAAGCACAGAGATGCCACTTTGGAAGTGGGAAAATGCTGGGGGGTGGGGAGGGGACGCTGAGCGAAAGCTGGGTTTCCGTGACTCCTGAACACCCAGTCACAACTGGGATGCCACACAGAGGGGTCAAAAAGGAAGAAAGGGAGATCCATGGGCACTCTGCCACCAGAATGGTTATTTACAAACTCCAACTGCGGCTGCATTGGGAGGAGTTATGACCAGAGTCAGGGGCCTGCAGGCTAAGGAGAGCAGCCAACCCTGGGTGGGAGTGAGGGAGTGAGGTCAGGGGAGGAGATGGGTCTCTGTCTTAGCTCATCTGTGATTGTCCTTAGCTTTGCAACGATTGTATGGGAATGCAAATAGGCCTTCTATGAGAGACGTAAACCATGGTTCTGTAGGCAAAGACCTTCTCCATGCTCCCCATGGTGGTTCTGAATGAAAGATACAGTCTGTTTATTCATACTCTTTATTGACTGTTCATCACAGAAAATAGGTACATACCACCTTCTCTGGGTGGACCAGAGTTTAAATATGTTTGGAAGGGAGGAATATCTAGGATGTGAAGCTTATTGGCTAAACTCTCTGGGACTCTAGATACTTTACTAGCATGGAGAACTCTGTTTTGGGTTACATGACCACGGGTCAAGTGTCCTTATGTGGGAAGTGTGGCATGTGTTTCAGGCCAGGAATCTTAACATCTCACGTGGGTGCCCAGGTCTCAGGGACTCTGAACCTGCTCAACCTACCAAGTTTCCTGACATGTTCCATTGTCCCACAGATGGTTCCGAGCCAGAAGGCTGAAGATAGTTGCTCCAATGTTATGAAAACACTAGGGGACTAATCAGGCTGCCTGTTGTCTCTACAAATTATTTAAGTTTTAGAAGCTATGTTGTTGTGCTGCTTATATATTCAGGTAATATTTAATCCATTCTTGGATCTCTGACAGAGTGAAAGCCTAGTTATAGTCTCATAATAAACTTCAGTTGTTTAATATGAAAGATGATCTAGATTTAAAAGGATAGTTTTCAGATGATAATAAAAGTTAAAATCAAAACATAATTCAGATATAGAATTGTAAACTCTTTAAATTAAGATAGATGTTAGAGTAATGTACCTAAATTGAAAAAAAATTGATGGACTGGACATTATTAATGCATATAATATCTTATAGTTTACATGAGTGTTATAACTATGTTCAATGTATATTTTAGAGAAAGGCCTTTTTAATGGACAAAAGGCAGAATTGTTGCTGTTTTTATTCTCATATAAATTAGGTTCCCCAAAAACCTGTTTGCAGTGTCTTTAAATCATCTGATAAGACAGTTATCAGTAAAACTGAAATTATAATTAAGTCAAGAGAAACAGAAAATGTAACTTGTTGTTAAAAAAATCTACATTAATATATATCTATCTAAATAAATACATAAATTGAACTGCAAACTTTTAATCTAAAAGATGTTATTTGAGAGAATTTCTCCAACAAATTAAGCAAGATTTTATAGTGAGATGATAAAAATGGAAACATCTAACATCTGTTCTCTGGATATGTATTAAGTAAAGGAAGTGAAGAAAGAAACTGAGAATATATTTTAAGCTTATTGATTTCCAAAATCCCTATCATTTTATAACTTACTGAAATAAAATCTTCAAAGACTGGTAACAGACATCTATAAACTGTAAATATGATATTGAATTTCAGGCACTCAGATCTACAGAGCTAAAGACACTTTTTCATAACTATCAGCAATGAATATTGTTTTTAAACATGTGGTTCAATAATTCTTTGTGTGTTTATTGGACAGCCCAGATAAAAAGGAAAGTCTGCATTGTATTGATGTGGTTCTTCAGTAGAAAAAAACTGCCACTAAGTTTTGAAATTCAAATTTTACTTTATTTTTAAAATGAATATGCCAACAAGGAAGTAAGTTAATTAATTATTAGAACAAAAGTGTATGTAGGAAGGACAGAAAGAGACATAAATAACTAGTTATCTTTCTGCTTCTGTGATAAAACATGAATAAGACACGTTATAGAAGAAAAGGTTCCTTTGGGCTTATAGCTCCAGAGTCTATCATGGCAAGGATAACTGGCAGCTGGTAGGCATGCCAGAAGGAGCAGAAATGTGAAAATTCTCATCCTAGCATACAAACACAGAGACAACAAACTAAAGCAGTGTGAGGCTATATACTCTCAAAGCCTTGCCAAAGTGTCATATTTTTCCTATTAAGTTCATATCTCAGAAACCTCCTCAAACACAGCTACCAAGGGAAGACTGAGTGTTCATAGGAATGAGCCTCTCTACTCACTTTACAATGCAAAACATGTACACTAGGTATTGGTTTAACCTTTTCAATATCCATCCTCAGGAGTTGTCTTGATTAAAAAAAAAAAAAAAAATTCAGCAGACTGCCTTACCTAGACACAAGTTCTAAAAACTTGAAACAAGGCAGTTTGTCTCATCAGGAGTACAGGTAAGCAAAGGTGAGTCAGGAACATATTTCCAATACAACTTCCCACTCACATTGTCAAGGTACTCAGCAAGCTCACAGGTCAGCATCATTCTATGTCCCAGCATCAGCATGTCTCACCCGTCACTCTGGCAGCCACCATGCTCCTTCAACATCCTGCAGAAAAAAAACACAAACATACCCTCTTTCCCATATTAAATACCTGATTGGGATCATGCCATATGCCAGTAAGTGGATCCTTCCGTTTCAACTGGGCAAAAGTATACCTAGTTATAAAGTGCTATAAACACTAAGCAGAACTTTCCCTGGAATCCAAATTTTTAAAGCAATTTAGAATAAAAAGAACATGAGGCAAATAAATTTGTGGTATACAAGGATATACCTTACCATTTTTTTAAATGAAGATATTGTTTTAAAGTTCCCTGGGCCTTTTCCACAGTAAGGTTTCTTTTATGAATGTGGGTGCCCTTCCATTTGGAGCATAGATGTTCAGAATTGAGATTTCTTTTTGGTTGATTTTTTTTTTGATGAATATAATATTTATGATAACTTTATGTTGAAAGTCAACTTTATTCAATGTTAAAATGGCTACTCCAGCTTTTTTCTAGGAACCACTTGCTTGGAAAATTGTTTTCCAGCCTTTTATTCTGAGGTAGTGTCTGTCTTTGTCACTGGGGTGCATATCCTGTTTGCAGCAAAATACCGGGTCGCATTTACATATTGGGGAATTTAATACATTGACATTAAGAGATATTAAGGAAAGGTGATTGTTGCTTCCTGTTGTTTTTTTTTATTAGAAGTGGAGTTAGATTTGTGTGGCTGTCTTCTTTTGGGTTTGTTGGAAGAAGATTACTTTCTTGGTTTTTCTAGGGTATAATTTCCCTTGTGTTCAAGTTCTCCCTCTATTATCATTTGTAGGGCTGGAATTTTAAAAAGATATTGTCTAAATTTGATTTTGTCATGTAATATCTTGGTTTCTCAATCTATGGAAATTGAGTTTTTTTCTGGGTATAGTAGCTTGGACTAGTATTTGTGTTCTTTTGTCCTTTTTTCCTTACGACATTAAATATTCTTTCTTTGTTTTGTGCATTTGGTGTTTTGATTTTCATGTGATGGGAGGAATTTCTTTTGTGATCTAGTCTATTTGGAGTTCTGTAGACTTCTTGTATGTTCATAGGTGTTTTTCTTTAGATTGGGAAAGTTTTCTTCTATAATTTTGTTGAAGATATATTCTGGTCCTTTAAGTTGGGAATCTTCACTCTTCTATATCTATTATCCTTAGGTTTGGTCTTTTCATTTATTCTGGATTTCCTGGATGTTTTGGGTTAGGAGCTTTTTGCATTTTGCATTTTCTTTGACAGTTGTGACAATGTTTTCTATGGCATCTTCTGCACATGAAATTCTTTCTTCTATCTCTTGTATTCTGTTAGCGATGCTTGCATGCATGAATCCTGATCTTTTTCCTAGGTTTTCTGTGATTTCTTTATTGCTTCTATTTCCATTTTTATGTTTTGTATGGTTTTGTTCAATTCCTTTATGTGTTTGGTTGTGTTTTCTTGTAATCCATTTTGTTTAAAAAGTTTATTTATTTTATTTATATGAGTACACTGTAGCTATCTTCAGACACACCAGAAAAGGGCATAAGATCCTATTACAGATGGTTTTGTGCCACCATGTAGTTGCTGGAAATTGAATGCAGGACCTCTGGAAAAGCAGTCAGTGCTCCAGTGCTCTTAACCTTTTACCCATCTCCCCAACTCCTCTTGTATTTCTTTAAGGGATTTTTCTGTTTCCTCCTTAAGGGCTTCTACCTATTTCCCATGATCTTCTGTATTTCCTTGATTGAGTTATTTATGTCCTTCTTAAAGTTCTCTATCATCAACATGAGAAGTAATTTGAAATCTGAATCTTGTTTTTCCAGTGTGATGGGGTATTCAGAACTTGCTATGGTCGGAAAACTAGGTTCTGATGATGCCAAGTAACCTTGCTTTCTGTTGCTTATATTCTTGTGCTTATCTTTTGTCATCCAGTGCTACCTGCACTGTCTGTAACTGGAGACTGTCTCTCCAGTTATCTTGGTTGTGTCAGTACTCCCAAGAGTCCAGATGTCTACGTATTCCTGTGATCCTGAGATCCCGGGTGTAAGAGTTCCTGGGAGTCAGGCTGCTTCTGGGATCCTGAAATGCTGGTGTGACCAAGCTCCTGAGATCCGCTGATCCTCTGATCCTATGTTACAGGGTGTGTTAGAGCTCCTGGGAATCCAGCCTCCTTTGAATGTTCTGAGATTGGGTACAGAGCTGGTGCCCTAGGTCTGCTCAGGGCACAGGCACAGACAGGAAGGAACCCAATCTACTGGTCATCAGGAAGTGCCTGGGTTCTTGAGGGTCCTAGTTACTCCTTTTTGGGGACAGGTGTGTCATGACCTCTTTACCTATGATCCCGGGGTTGTTAGAGCTCTTGTTGAGTCCAGCCTCCTCTGAGTATTCTTCATGGTAACTTTTTAAAAGCCCACTTATAAAGGTAAACTAAAAAGTAGAGATGAAGCTGAAGGTTCAGATGATTTATCCCTCCTCGCATCGATTTATAAGAATTTTAATGATGCAATATTTAATATAAAATTCTCTGTGAGAAAGTAGGAACATGGGCCAAAAAAGTTTACTGATTGACTTTATTAATGAATAAACTAAAAAGACTTTATAGAATTAAATTTTTACCATATAACTCAACAATGATTTTTACATAGAAATAAACATTAAAATCTGGTTCAATCATTTCTGTTACCAAGACTCAGACTGGACACCTACTATAACCCATCTGTATTGTTTGGTTAACCTTTCCTTCTCCCATAAGAAAGCATACGTCTCTGTCTGCTAATTAGATATAAAGTTCTAAGAAAATAAGTCCTTCTGTCACAAAGAAACTATCAAAGCTTTTTCTCCATGAGACAGAATGTTTGTGATTCAAAATAAAGACCTTTCTTTAAAATGTGTGATGAAAGGCTTGGGCATACTTCAGTATCTGTTCCCTAACCCTCAAAACTTTGAACCCTGCTACAGTTATACATCTCAGAAAGTGGAAAGTAGGCTCAGACTGATCATCATCTTCTGTGAAAGAAAACTACAATCTTGTTGGTGATATTTGAAAAACAGCCTTTAGGTATGGAGCTGTCTTACCTGTTAAAGGGTATTTGATTTATAAACAAAAAACCCTTCAAATTTTCAAATGTTGAGAAACAATAATTTAATCAAAGAAATGTTTTCATCTAATGTATGAGTCATGTTCTTTTTACTCAACTGTTTTTATCTATAACATATCTGAGCTTGAAAATACATTTGGCCTTTTGGCTGGGCCAACACCTGGCTGGTCTGCTCCATGAAGACACCTTATCCCGAACCTTCCTAGAGCAGTTGATAATAACCTCCCCCATAACCCTATGCCCCAGAACTGCAACTGGGAGGGAGCCTGGGGCACTCTGGACTCATCATCCACCCAAACCCCACCCCTCTGGAATACCACTTTCCTTCTGTCCTTTGCTTGGTCCTTTTGGCTGGGACAGACACCTAGCAGGTCTGCTTCTGTGAAGACATCATATTCTGAACCATCTTAGAGCAGTGGTAGAACCACTTCACTCAGAGCAGCAGAGGAACCACTGCACTCAGAGCAGGGGAGGAACCTCTGCACTTGGGCCAGCTGAAAAACCACTACACTCAGAGCAGCAGGATTTCAGGATACCAGAGGACACCTGAGTCCCAGGAGTTCTCCTACTCAGGAGCTCAGGATCACAAGATCACAAAGACATCTGGAGTCTGAGAAGTTCTGACACAAGCAAGATAACAGGAAAGACAGTCTCTAGTCAGAGACAGTGAATGCAGGTAGCACTAGAGTACCAGATGGTGAAAGGCAAGCACAAGAATATAAGTAACAAAAACTAAAGTTACCTGGCATCATCAGAACACAGTTCTCCTACCATAGCAAGTCCTGGACATCCCATGACACCAGATAAGCAGGATTCAGATTTAAAATCACATCTCTTGAGGATGATAGAGGACTTTAAAAAGGACATAAACAGCTCTCTTAAAGACATACAGGAGAACATAGGTAAACAGGTAGAAGCCCTTATAGAGGAAACACAAAAATTCCTTAAAGAATTGCAAGAAAACACAACCAAACAGGTAAGAAATAAAACAAAACCATCCAGGATCTAAAAATGGAAGTAGAAACAATAACAAAATCTCAAAGGGAGACTACTCTTGAGATAGAAAACATAGGAAAGAAATCTGGAGTCATGGATGCAAGCATCACCAACAGAATACAAGAGATAGAAGAGAGAATCTCATGTGCAGAAGACACCATAGAAAACATTGACACAACTGTCAAAGAAAATGCAAAATGCAAAAAGTTCCTAACCCCAAAATCCAGGAAATCCAGGACACAATGAAGATCAAACCTAGGGATAATAGGTATAGATGAGAGTGAAGACTCCCAACTTAAAGGGCCAGTAAATATCTTCAACAAAATTATAGAGGAAAATTTTCCTAACCTATAGAAAGAGATGCCAATGAACATACAAGAAGCCTACAGAACCCCAAATAGACTAGACCAAAAAAGAAATTCCTCCCATCACATAATAATCAAAGTATCAAATGCATAAAACAAAGAAAAAATACTAAAAGCAGTAAGAAAAAAAGGTAAAGTAACATATAAATGCAGACCTATAAGAAGTACACCAGACCTCTCACCAGAGACTATAAAAGCCAGAAGATCCTGCAGTGAGATCCTAAAAACCCTAAGAGAATATAAATGCCAGCCCAGACTGCTATAACTAGAAAAAAGTCTATAGTGATTTTTCTATCACTGTAGATGGAGAAACCAAGATATTCCATGACAAAACCAAATTTACCCAATATCTTCTCACAAATCTAGCCTTACAAAAAATAAATAAATAAATAAATGAAAAACTCCAACACAAGAAAAAAAAAACTGCAACATAGAAAAAGTAAGAAAGTAATCTTCCAACAAACTCAAAAGATGATAGCTACACAAACATAATTACATCTCTAATAACTAAAATAACAAGAAGAAACAATCACTTTTTCTTAATATCTCTTAACATCAATGGACTCAATTCCCTAATTAAAAAAAAAAACATAGACTAACAGACTGAATACTTAAATAGGACCCAGAATTTTGCTTCATACAGGAAACACATCTCAGTTACAAAGACAGACACTACCTCAGAGTAAACACCTGGAAAATAATTTTCCAAGCAAAAGGTCCCAGGAAACAAGCTGGCGTAGCCATTCTAATTTAGAATAAAATCAACTTTCAACCAACAGTTATCAAAAAAGATAAGGAAGGACACTTCACACTTATCAAAGGAAAAATCTACCAAGATTAACTCTTAATTCTGAATATCTATGCTCCAAATGCAAGGGCACTCACATTCGTAAAAGAAACTTTACTAAAACTCAAAGCACATATTGCACCTCACACAATAAGAAGATTTCAACACCCTACTCTCAGCGATGGACAGATCATAGAAACAGAAACTAAACAGAGACACAGTGGAACTAACGGACATTATGAACCAAATGGATTAACAGATATCTATAGAACATTTCATCCTAAAACAAAAGATTATAACTTTTTCTCAGCATCTCATGGCACCTTCTCCAAAATAGACCATATAATTGGTCACAAAGCAGCCCTCAACAGATATAAAAAGATTAAAATAATCTCTTGCATCCTATCAGATAACTATGGACTAAGGCTGGTCTTCAATAATAATAAAAACAGTGGAAAGCCCACATACACATGGAAACTGAACAAGGCTCTATTCAATGATGACTTGGCCAAGGAAGAAATAAAGAAAGAAATTAAAGCCTTTTTTGAATTCAATGAAAATGAAGGGTTGTCATACCAAAACTTATGGAACACAATAAAAACAGTGCTAAGGGAAAACCTCATAGCTCAAAGTGTCTACAAAAAGAAATGGAGAGAGTATACACCAACAATTTGACAACACACCTGAAAGCTCTAGAACAAAAAGAAGCAAATACACCCTAGAGGAGAAGAAGGCAGGAAACAATCAAACACAGGTCTGAAATCAACCAAGTAGAAACAAAAAGAACTATACAAAGTATCAACAAAACCAGGAGCTGGTTCTTTGAGAAAATCAACAAGATAGATAAATTCTTAGCCAGAATAACTAGAAGGCACAGAGATAGTATCCACATTAATAAAATTAGAACTGAAAAGGGAGACATTACATCAGAAACTGAGGAAATTCAAAAAAATTATCAGATCCTACTACAAAAGCTTATACTAAACAAAACTGAAAAATTTGGATGAAATGGACAATTTTCTAGACAGATACCAGGTACCAGGTACCAGGTATAGCAGATAAACCATCTAAACTGTCCTATAATCCCTAAAGAAATAGCAGCAGTCATTAACAGTATCCCCACCTAAAAAAGCCCAGGGCCAGATGATTTTAGTGCAGAATTTTATCAGACCTTCAAGAAAGACCTAATACCAATTCTCTTCAAACTATTCCACAGAGTAGAAACAGAAGGAACACTACCCAATTCATTCTATGAAGCCACAATGACACTCATACCTAAACCTCACAAAGACCCAACAAAGAAAAAGAACTTCAGACCAATCCCCCTTATGAATATTGATACAAAACAAGAACTCAATAAAATTCTTGCAAACCGAATCCAAGAACACATCAAAACAATCAGCCATCATGATCAAGTAGGCTTTATCCCAGGAATGCAGGGATGTTTGTATCAAATCCATTTGTTGTTTGTATCAAATTCATTCTTAAATATTTGTACCTATTTAAATGAGTTATTGAAGGTGCTCAACTCTTCATTTTTTCTTATTATATTGCAATATATTATTTAGTCAGACATATATAATAATACCTCTCTCTCTCTCTCTCTCTCTCTCTCTCTCTCTCTCTTTCTGTGTGTGTGTGTGTATGTGTGTGTGTGTGTGTGTATTCAGAATATTCTGAAATCCATCAGTGTAATCCACTATATAAACAAACTCAAAGAAAAAAAAACACATGATCATCTCACTAGACGCTGAGAAGGCATTTGACAAAATTCAACATCCCTTCATGGTAAAAGTCTTGGAATTCAAGGTCCATACTTAAACATAGTAAAAGCAATATACAGCAACCCAGTAGCCAACATCAAACTAAATGAAGATAAAATTGAAGAAATCTCACCAAAATCATGGACTAAGCAAGGCTGCCCACTCTCAGCCTACCTATTCAATATAGTACGGAAATTCATAGCTAGAGCAATTAGACAACAAAAAGAAGTCAAAGGGAAACAAATAGAAAAGGAAAAAGTCAAAAATGTCACTATTTGTAGATGGTATGATGGTATACATAAAAGACCCCAAAACTTCCACCAGAGAGCTCCTAAACCTGATAAAGAACTTCAGTAAAGTGGCTGGTTATAAAATAAACTCAAACAAATCAGTCACCTTCCTCTACTCGAGATATTAACAGGCTGAAAAAAGAAATTAGGGAAATGACACCCTTCACAATAGTCACAAATAATATAAAATACCTTGATGTGAATCTAACTAAGAAAATGAAAGATCTGTATGACAAGAATTTCAAGTCTCTGATGAAAGAAATTGAAGAAAATCTTAGAAGATGGAAATATCTCCCATATTCATGGATATTAATCAATATAAGATCAATATAGAAAAAATGGCCATGTTGCCAAAAGCAATCTATAGATTCAATGCAATCCCCATTAAAATCTCAACTCAATTCTTCACAGAGTTAGAGAGAGAAATTCGCAAATTCATTTGAAATAACAAAAAAACAAAGATAGCAAAACTATTCTCAACAATAAAAGAACTTCTGGAGGAATCACCATCTCTGACCTCAAGCTGTACTACAGAGCAATAGTGATAAAAACTGCATGGTATAGGTACAGAGACAGGCAGGAAGATTAATGGAATAGAATTGAAGACACAGAAATGAGCCCACACATTTATGGTCACTCAGTCTTTGACAAAGAAGCTAAAACTGTCCAATGGAAAAAGGACAGCACTTTCAACAAATGGTGCTGGATCAACTGGAGGTAAGAATGTAGATGAATGCAAAAAATTATATTCTTATCTGCTTGTACAAAGCTCAAGTCCAAATGGATAAAGGACCTTCACATAAAACCAGATACACTGACACTAATAGAAGAGAAGGTGGGGAAGAACCTTGAATTCGTAGGCACAAGGAAAAAGTTCCTGAACAGAACACCAATGGCTTATGATCTAAGATCAAGAATTGACAAATGAGACTTCATAAAATTGCAAAGCTTCTGTAAGTCAAAGGACATTGTCAATATGACAAAATGGCAACCAACAGATTGAGATAAGATATTTACCAATCCTACATCTGATAGAGGGCTAATATGCAGTATATACGAAGAACTCAAGAAATTAGACTCCAGACAACCAAATAACCATATTAAAAATAGGGTACTGAGATAAACAAAGAATTCTCAACTGAGGAAACTCAAATGGCCAAGAAGCACCTAAAGAAATGTCCAACATCCTTAGTCATCAGGGAAATGCAAATCAAAACAACCCTGAGATTTCACCTAACACCGTCAGAATGGCTAAGATAAAAAACTCAGGTGACAATAGACGATGGAGAGGATGTGGAGAAAGAGAAACACTCCTCCATTGTTGGTGGGATTGCAAGATGGTGCAACCACTCTGGAATTCAAGATGGCAGGTCTCAGGAAATTAAATATAGCATTACCTGAGGACCCAGCTATACCACTCTTGGGCATATACCCTGAAGATGCTCCAACATATAACAAGGACATATGCTCCACTATGTTCTTAGCAACCATATTTATAATAGCCAGAAGCTAGAAAGAACCAAGATGTCCTTCAATGGAAGAATGGACACAAAAAATGTTGTACATTTACACAATGAAGTATTATTCAGCTATTTAAAACAATGAATTCAAGAAATTCTTAGGTAAATGGATGGAACTAGAAAATACCATCCTGAATGAGGTAACTCAAACACAAAAGAATACTCATGATATTCACTCACTGATAATTGTATATTAGCTTAGAAGCTTGAAATACCAAAGATTCAACTCATAGACCACATGAAACTCACGAAGAAGGAAGACCAAGTATGGGTGCTTCGGTCCTTCTTAAAAAGAATAACAAAATACTCAAGGGAGCAAATATGGAGACAAAATGTGGGATAGAAACTGAAGGAGGGGCCGTCTGGAGACCATTCCACCTGGTTATCCATCTCATGTGCAGTCACCAAAGGTAGAAGCTGATGTGTATGTCAGGAGGTGCATGCTGACAGGAGTCTGATATAGCTGTCTCCTTAGAGGTTTGCCAGAGTCTGACATATAAAGAGGCAGATACTCAGAGCTAACCATTGAACTGACAAATTGGTTCCAAGTGGAGGAGTTAGAAAGAAGGAGCTGAAGGAGCTGAAAGGATTTGTGGCCCATGAGGTGAGCAACAATACCAACCAACCAGAGCTCCAAGGGTCTAAACCACCAGCCTGGGAGCACATAGGGAGGGACCCATGTCTCCAGCTGTATATGTAGGGGAGGATAGCCTTGTTGGGCAAAGGTGGGAGAGGAGATTTTTTGTCCCATGAAGGCTGTATGCTGAGAATGAGGGAATTCACAGGTGTGCGGGTGGGAGTGGGAAGGCATATCCTCATAGGGGGATGGGATAGGGAATTCCTGGGCTAGGGGGAAATCGGGTAAGGGGATAACACTTTTAATGTAAATAAAATATCCAATTTTTTAAAAAATAAAAAATATATTTGGTTGAAACTATAATTCTTTAATAAGAATGTCTCTCTGAGATATAGCCCCCTCTGAAAGAGATAATATAACCCATCAGAGGAACCAGTTCTGATCTGTCTAGAAAAAAAGACAGTTCAGTTTCTATACTGAAAAATCCAGGGGAGAAACATCCCTGAGAGACAAAGGCTGTAACAAGTCAGTGAAACTTTTGGCAGCCATTATGAGCTTCAAGCTGTGCAGTGGTGCATTCAGCAGTTGAATGGACACTACATGAAAACATTAAAAATTTTGTTGGCGACAGCTGCCATCTCCTCTATCAGTCATTGCAGAGATACATTGGGATGTACATTTACTTTCCCATATGGAGGTAGTGATTTCTCTGAAAAAAAAAAAAACCAAAAAACTTTTGGCATCATTTCAGAGCATCTAAGAACAAATACACAAGGACAAACATTGTGCATTTTCCTAAAAGTCAAACCTGTGTATCATTGCAGTTTTAGTGTACAAAATCCTTCAGTGACATTATACATAGTGGTAATTATAGCATTATTTGGTATAAGAACATACAAGCTGTTAGTAAAAGCTCCTGTCTGTTACATGTAATGCTAAAGAGAGAACAAATATTCAGAAGAAATTGGTATTTTTAACTAGAAAAAAGAAGATAAATATTGGTAAGCAATAAAATCCTCAACTAGGCTTGAAAGAGTTATGCATGGACTATAGCTGCCTGAGGGTCATGCCCTAAGAGGTACTAAGAAAATACCAGAAAATTATCTGTTAATAAATATTAAGGACAATATTTTTTGATTTTTCTATTTGTCATTTAGTGTTTTTTGTAATACTCAGCATACATCTTTTCCAAAAAGATTGTGTACATATTATTTTATAATAAACCAAAATTGTTCAAAACTAGGTTATCAGATTTTTATTCAGTTAGTTATAATTTTATACCATTTGGTAGATCCATAATGTTTTCAATACTTTATGTTTAATATTAAACAAAAATATTGAATCAAAATTTCAAGTCATATAAATAGATACATAGTACTGTTAAGTCTCATATTTGTACTTTTAAACTAAATTTTAGGTTCAGTAAAATTATTCAGTCAGATAATTTGTTTTCAGCAGCTGATTGACCAGGACCCTTGAAAAAAAATCATTTCAAACTTAGGCAATGAACAGAAACTGAGTGAATTCAGATTCATAATTTTAGAAGTTTGGTCTGTAAATCAGTTGAAAAACAGATTAGAAGAAAATTGAATAATGAAGTGTTGAATACAAATCAGGACAATTTTTATTAATCCAAGTAAAAGTGATAGCCTGAATTAAAATTCTGAGAGCATATGAAAAAGTGACAATCTACAGTTGTAAGGTAATACTCAATAAACATAAAAAACATGAAGCTTGACTATCTAGCTCTAGCACATTGATGGATGTTGACTGTGAAAGCAATTTCTGGGGGAAAGTTCCCCATAATTTCAAGAACACAGCCCCAGTGTAAATGTCATATCAGAAATCTCTGATGTTACTAGATGGTAGAATTTGTGACTTTAAGCTCTGAAAGGATATCAGGTCTAGATATATATGTTTTAATGTCATATTTACACACACACACAGTGAGGAAGAGAGAGAGTGAGAGAGAGAGGGGGAGAGAGATACAGAGAGACAGAAAGACAGAGAGAGACAGACAGAGACAGAGAATGGTATTATTATATATGTCTGACTAAATAACATATTGTAATATAACAAGAAAAAAAGAAGAGTTGAGCATCTTAAATAAGTCATTTTTATAGTTAGGTACAAATATTTAAGAATGAATTTGATACAAACAACAAATGAGTTCCGATAAAAACTGAATGAAAAAATATCATCAAGGAATGAACAAGAAAGCTAAGAGAGAAGCCTATAAAAATGTTTCACATATCTAACTAGATGGGAAAATACTACAAAGATACTTTGATTTCCTCTGACCTCATCATTCTGTTTAGAGATACAGCTACTGCTAAGATTTTCCAGTTAAACCTTCTCCAGAGCACTAAGAATGATAAGATGGAGTAGCCTGAAGATAGACTCTGTTCTATCTATTTCCTCTAACATCAAAGCAAGCTCCCTGCCACCTGAATGTGTTTCTAAATGGTAGTGCTATAAAACTTATGTGAGCACACGTAAAATGCATGCCTTCAAACTCAGTGTTTATTTATAATTTCAATCTCCATTTTATTATTGAACCATTTCCTATCTCTTAACTATTTAAGAACTCGGGAATGATAGAGAAAGTCATTATGCATTTGCTAGTACTTGGTAAGGGCAAAACAACATTCACATATCTAAAATTTAGAATGGGTGTAAATAAGTACCTAGTTATGATTCAGTGTTTTCCAACAGTAGCAGTATTGTAGTTATGAAGTAGCAATGGGGTAATTCTGTTTGTGGATCACCACAACAGGAGGCACTGTATTAAAGGATCAAACATTTAGAAATATGAGAACCTCTGCTATAATTGAAGCAGTTTATTGGACATGCAGATGTGCTCAACCTATAATTTGTTGGACAAAATACCTGTAGAAAATGGAGATAAGAAGATATCATACTTAACAACAGTGATTTTGAAGAAAAAAAAGACATCACTGGATGCTAATGAGATGGGTTTAATCAAATTTAGTGACTTGGTGGTGTTACTATTTATGACAAAGAGAATAGCATGCTCCTGAAGTTTTAGAATAGATCCACTGAAGAGTTGTACAGTACATAGTATTCTTGATGAAGATTCTGTGAAGCAGTGACAGGGAAAATATTTCTTCTCACAGGATTTCATACAAGCAGCATCTGAGTAAAATAAAAACCATGAAGGGAAGTACCCACCTACAACTGGTAAGGCTGAGACACGCAAAAGCAAAAAAGATGCTTTAATAGGTTTTCGCTTTAATAAGCTTTTCCTGGTGGTTGAAGGAGATGAAATGTAACCAGGCGTAATTCAAGAGGTTGGGGTTAAATGAAACATTAACATGCTTTTCAGTAAAGTATCTTCTAATGCTTTAGAATGCTCATTAGTTCTCTATGAAAACTATACAAGATTAAAGAATAAATTTTTGATGCAATCTCAATAGAAATGAAGTTATCACTCAAGAATAGACTCACACAAAGATCTGTTCTTCAAAAATTACAAATCATTTAAAATAACTTCTTGAATATATTGGCCTAAGTATCATATGCCCTTGAAAACTATTCCTCTATTAAATATTGTGAGAATTTGTGGTCTTGAAATTTCTTGGAATAGACATTTCCATATTTTTGTGGCATTTCTTCCTAGGATATCTAGACATAAGAGGAAAGTTGGCTTGCAAATGTTTTCAATTTTAAAAGTGTCTTCATAAAAACTACAACGTATATCATCAAGGCATTTTTCTGCCAAAGCCTGAGTGTTTATTACAGCTAGCATTGAGTATGAATATGACAGCTGTGTGTGGGAAGTATAAAAATATAAGCCATATTTAACTTGAATGTAAGTCTGGTTTCAGCCCAGATACATTTTTTGATGAGAAGCTATCTAGTAAATGCTTTACTTTTATTCTTTCTTTCTTTGTATGTGCTCTAGACAGAGAACCAATCATGAAAGCAGAGTTTACTAAGTGTTAATTTCTGAGGTAGGAAGTTGGCTTCTTACCTGAAAGAAATGAAGTGTGTAGAATCTGGAGATGAGCTTCTGAGATTTAATATTTGACTCTCTTGCTGAATAACTATATGGCTTTCAAATAGTTCTTTAACTATTTAAGCATTTGGTATTAACTTTTACTATTGATACACATTAAATTCAATGATGACATGGTAAATGATTGATTTGCACTATCTTCTGATTATTCATTAGCAACATAAGGAACCATCAACAAATGTTGCCAGAACATAGTAAGCACAAGGACACACATGAACTATGCATGAACTACTATTGCAGTGTATCTCGCAAGGTAACTGGAACAATCAAATGAGATAGCAGTCATAGCCCATTTTAGTGTAGTACCTGATACACAATAAACTCACAGTAAACATTACCTGTCATCATATTTTGCAATAAATTACATTAATAAACTTGAGATTAGATGAACTTTACTTTTCAAAAATAAGAAACTGAAACAAGAATATAACTTGGATCTTGAGATAGAACTATTAGCATTTTTCTGAGAAACTGTCAAATTGATTTCCAGAGCAACTGTACAAGATTGTACTTCCACCAGTAATGTACAAGTGTTCCCCTAGCTCCACATCCTTGCCAGTATGTGTTGTCCTTTGAGTTTTGATCTTAGTCATCTGATGAGTCATCTTGATTTACATTTCCCTGAGGATTAAAGACGTTGAACATTTTTTTATGTGTTTCTTGGATATTAGAGATTACTCAGTTAAGAATTCTCTGTTTAACTCTGTACCCCATTTGTAATTTGAGTTAGGGTTGGTAATGTCTAATTTCTTGAATTCTTTATATTTTTTGGGTATTAGCCTTCTTCCATATGTAAGGTTGGTAAAGATTCTTTTCCTAAACAATGGGCTGATGATTTTTCCTACTGACAGTGTCCTTTGACTTACAAAAACTTTTCAGTTTCACGAGGTTACATTTATTACTTGTTGATATTAGTGCTTGAGCTATGGGTGTTCTGATCAGGAAGTTATCTCCTTTACAATGAGCTCAAGGCTATTTCCTACTTTCTGTTCCATTAGATTTACAGTCTCTCATTTTACATTTAGGTCTTTGGTGCACTTGAAGTTGAATTTTGTGCAGTGTGATAAATATGGATCCATTTGAATTCTTCTACATGCAGAAATCTAGTTAGACCAGCACCATTTGTTGAAGATGCTCTCTGTTTTTCATAGTATTGTTTTGGCTTCTTTGATAGATAGATAGATAGATAGATAGATAGATAGATAGATAGATAGATAGATAGAT
>JANHMN010000011.1:44064581-44128976 GCA_030674055.1 Rhabdomys pumilio
GATAGATAGATAGATAGATAGATAGATAGATAGATAGATAGATAGATGTTTATTTGATTTCATTGATAAACCTATATATTTCTATAACAATATCATGTAATTTTTATTACTATTGCCTTGTAGTACAGCGTAAAGTCAGATACCTTCTGGAGGTCAGATAACTTCTGGTTGTTGACTTCAGAAGTTTTTGTATTTTATAGAATTGTTTTATCTATTCTGGGTTTTTTGTTTGATTGTTTGTTTTTTCTATATGAAGCTGAGAATTGTTCTTTCAAGGTCTGTAAAGAGTTGTGCAGAAATTTTGATGGAAATTGCATTGGTAAGATAGCCATTCTCACAATGTTAATCTTATCAATCTATGAGCATAGGAGATCTTTCCATCTTCTGATGTCTTCTTCAACATATTTCATCTTAGACTTGAGGTTCTTGACTTACAAATCTTTAATTTGATTAGTCAGTGTTACAGCAAAATATTTTCTATTATTGTGGCTATTTTGAAGTATTTTACCTCAAGGCCCACCTCTAACACTCCTGGGCATATACCCAAAAATATGCTCCATTGTCCCACAAAGACACTTGCTCCACTATGTTCATAGCAGCTTTATTTATAATTTCCAGAAATTAAACAATAACATAATGTCACTCAACTGAAGAATGAATAAAGAAAATGTGGTTTGTTTACATAATGGAATACTACTCAGTTATTAAAACAAGGACATCATGAATTTTTCAGGCAAATGGATGGGACTAGAAAATGCAATCCTGAATATTATATGGACTCACTTATAAGTGGATATTAGCCGTAAAGTATAACATTATCATGCTACAATTCACAGACCCAAAGAAGTCAAATAATAAGAATCCAAGGAAGGATCCTCACAGAATGGAAAATAAAACAGATATTGAAGGAGATGGAGAGGGTACTGGAGAGGCGAAGGTGAGAGAAATTGGGCAGGGAGGAAGGGCTTAGATATAGTTACCAGAGAGAAAACAAAAAACAGTTGGGGGCATCTTTAGAGCAACCCAAAGTCCTGGAATAGGGAGGAGGATTTCCTAGAGTGCTATGAACACCATTCTGAGACTTCTAGCACTGAGGGATATGGATCCTGAAGTGGCCACATCTAGTAACAAGGTCAGACTTCCAGAGAAGGGATAATGACAGCAACCCACCCACAAAATATTTGACCACAAACATGCATGTGCAGGGACAAAATTATAGTAGAAACAGAGGGAGTGGTTAACCAATGACTCACCAAAATTGAGACCCACCCCATGGGCAAGAACCAATCCCTGACACCACTAATCATAATCTGTTATGCTTGTAAACAAGAGCCCAGCATGTCTTCTGTGAGGCTCCAACCTCAGCCAAAGAAAACAGATACAGAGACACCGAGTCTAATATTATATGGAGCTCAGGAACCCTTGTGGAAGAGGTGGGGTAGGACTAAAGGACCCAAAGAAGGCAGAGACTCCACTGAAAGACCAACAGAGTCACCAAACCTAGACACATGGGGACTCTCAGATACTGAACCACCAACCAAAGAGCAAGCATGGGCTAGACCTAGACCTGCTGCATATATGTAACAGAAGTACAATTTGGTCTTCAAATGGGTCTTCCAACAACTGGAAGGTGACTGTCCCTCAATCTGTTGCCTGCCTATGGATGCCATCCCACTGGCTGAACCACCTTGTCTGCCCTAAAAAGGAGAGGATATGCCTTGTCCTGCAGTGACTTGAAGTGCTAGATATGGGAAGGGGGTTGGGGGATACACAAATGGACATTCACAGGAACAGCAGGAGTGCTCACCCTTCTCAGAGGAGAAGGGAATGGTGGATTACAGGGCAAATCTGTGTGAAGGGGTATTTGGAAAAAAGGGTGACTGTCATTGGACTGTCAAGGGAATAAGTTAATTAATTGATTAAAAAAGAATATAACTTGGAATATTTGAACATTATGAAGTAAAACAATTTAAGTCCCATGGCAAGTACTCACTTGAAATCTATTTTCTTTTTTCTTTTGACTAGTGACTAGTTACTATAATATCCACTCTTCAATACTTTTGTAATACTTAAGTAAGATAATCATTATGCAATGCTTTGTAATCTACAAAAACCAAATTACTATATGTTATTATATTCTTACTTTCAAAAAGAAAGTTCTTAAATGATGCATAATATTATAGTAAAAAATGTATCTGTTAAAGATGAACAAATTTTATTTGCCTTCTTAGTTCATATCCTGAGGTCTTCAGATGAAACATATAAAAGACAAACAAGGGAAATATGCACTTTATATGCACTTTGTATGCAGTTTTAATTGCATACAAAAATTTACAAAACTGAAACAAATGGTTAATATCTCTTGTATTAACTATTGCTAAATAGGAACAGGGCAAGACTATATGGGAAGAAATGAATCTTCCTCTAGAACTACTTGAAGAGAAGTTTGCAAATACATTTATTTCACTCAGGTGCAAGAATATGTCGGAGTAACTATAACTGTCTCTAAATATATGTGGGTATTCAGCTTGTCCCTCCCCTGGTAATACCAGCTACTTTCCGAGGAAAAATGATAGAATGACTTCTAAAAAGTTCCAGTTCAGGATGAGGACTGCTCCAGGACGGGATGCTTTGTGTTTTTGAATTCCAAAGTTTTCAGCCAAAACATTCTTCTACCATCTCTGGAGTTATTTTCCAAAAAGTTTTATTGATGTTTTAAATGTTATCCATGGGAGCGCCTGTGTGTATGCATGCACAAAGTGCACAATGTTTGTGAAGGACATGCAGAGGCCAGAATGGGGAAGTGGATCCTCTGTAACTCTATATACAGTTGTGTGGGTGCTATGGATGTTCTGGAAAAGTTAGTGTTCTTAGTAGCGAAAATCTCTCTTCAGCCTCAATCATGTCTACAGTTCCAAGTAATATATACATAGTCAATGTGATAACTACAATTTCCAGTTTCACACTTGAGGGTGTCCTAGAATCTGATCTAATTTTAAACACACTTACAAGATGTGGCGTCTGCATCTACTTCTTGGACAGCCTAACAGGCTCCAGAATCTATGTAATCCATGAATGTTAGGAAAGTTATGTTAGGTAGGAAGAGTGACTGTTAGAAATAAATTTATTTCTTTATATAAATGTACTAAAGTGTGAAACAAGAAAGGCAATAAAAAAGTTACATCGAGACTTAAAATAATTCTGAAAGAGGTGGAAGAGATGACTTCAGCAGTTGAGAAAATGTGTTTTTGCAGAGGACCGACCTACACTGGGCAGCTTCCAACTGCCTGTAACTCCAAGTCCATGAGAGCTGAGACTTTTTCTGAACTACACAGGTATCTGCATTCACCCATATATATATGCACAAAAGATATATGCATACACAAATAATTAAAAATTAAACAATTGAAAATAGTTTTTGAGAAATAAATCAACAGCAATAATGTTGCTGAGAAACTTCATGATAAAATCTGGAGTAAATGAAAATGGAGTAAGTCTTAAGAGTTCTTACCCTTAACTCTTACCGTAAATTAGACTCAACTAATTGTGAATGTGCCTAATTCATGACAATAAAAGTAATTCATTTTAACTAATGCTTAGAATGGCAGGCCTTTACAAACTCTGTGGGCTTTCAATTCTCCATATACTTCATTTTCTACAAATATGATAAGCATGCCAATAATAATAATAATAATAATAATAATAATAATAATATCCAGAAAGAAAGACATGGTAAATCTAGTAAATCAAGAATTATTGGAAGTAAATTAACTATGCAGAATTGTTAAGCAGTAAATTAGATTTTAATTAATAATGCACTTGACCTTTTGCAAGTAAATGATGTTTCCTTATTGCTGAATATCATCCCAGAGAAGGACTATGTTTCAATATTTGCAAGCACTGGCAAATAACCTACTGAGTTATCATCACTTTTAGTTGTTTGAAAAGAAAATCTTTTCCCTGTGTGTATTGTTATTGAAGGTTGACATCAATTTACGAAAATAGCTTTATATGAGAATAATAAAATACCTTTTAATTTTATTTTTTATGATAGAATGTAATTATAACATTTCTTCATTTCCTTTCTCTGCTCCTCCCCTCTCCTTCTAATTCACCCTCTCTTTTTTCAGTAGTTATTAGTGGATGTGTATATTTTACTAATAACTAAGAACCAGCAGCCAAGCTGTGGCAAGCTCTATATGAAGCATCAGTCAATGAACATAAAGTCTCGGGCTTAGAAAGCCTTCAGAAATATTGTATAAATTTTTTAAATGTTTTCACTGATCAAGGGTTTTTATGATTATGATGAATTACTGAAAACTATTTGTAGAACAGCTTAGCAATTTGAGTTAATTTCAACACAACTATTTAATCGTTATTTTTTGAATGAACATATTTTCTGTTTCTGATTAAATGCTCCTAATGCCAGTTATATGACATTTTCTGCAGGAGGGAGAAGGAGGTTCTTGAGACTCAGAAAGTACATGAAAGGTCAGAAGTCTGGGAGAACAGACACTTGGAAGAGTCTCAAAACTTTTTTCCAGAAGAATAAATAAAGAGAAACAGCTACCAAGGGAGGTTACTCTAGCTCATCAACCTGCAGAGAAAAGGATCTCAGTTGAGCTGCCTTCAATTGTGTAGGGAAACACTGGGTTGAAGCTTTTGTGAACTGTCACCCATGTTTGGCAGGGTATTTCCAGTACAATGGCTGCTTCTGAATTATTCCTGATTCTGCAAATATCGTCTACCAATCATACTTTTAGTAACTCAAAAACAAAGTTATTGATTCACCAAGATGGCCATTAGTCCAATCATTACTTGGTCTGATGTAGGTTCCCTTACTAGGATGACTGATGGGTGTGTTGCAACTCTCCAAGGAGTCTACCACATCACAAGGCCTGAAGTAAGGTCTCTCCCCATTTCTTCACCTAAATGAATCGAAAATGTTGCAGATACTTATAGCTCCCAGGGTTAAATCTCCAATGCAAGAGTATACATAGATAGGGCCATGACTCTAGATACATATGTAGCAGAGGATGGCCTTATCTAACATCAATGAGAAGGGAGGCAGGCTTAATGCCCCCAGAATAGGGGGATTCTAGAGGGCTAAGATGGGAGTGAGTGAATGGGTGGAGGAACACCTTCATAAAGGCAAAGGGCCTCAAGGGGGTCAGGGAGAATGGGATGAGGGGATGGGTGGATAGGTAACCGGACAGGGAGATATCATTTAAAATGTAAACAAATAAAATAATTAATTAAAAATATTAATACAGTCTAAAAATATTTCCTTTTGTTCATGACAAAAAGTATTAGTAGAATATAGCATCACATTTCTTTCTACTCAGGCTTTCTCATAAAGCTTCGAAGTTGAGAAGATGTTTCACATTAGTAGATGACATAGGTATGTCTTAGAAACCTCAGTGGTCTGCCTTCTGTACTTGTGGGTTCTGTTCCCAAAAATTCATCCAACTACGAATTAAGTCTACACCTCTTGTTTCTTTTCATTGATGCAATATGACAAATATTTATTTGAGTTTTACTTTGTGTTAGGCATTAAAAATAGTCAATACACTCTAAAGAGTATCTCTAAAGTATAAGAGAAAAAATGGAGGTGTATAAAATTCTTGTGCCCTTTGATTCAGGGGATCTAGACTCAATCCTTCTTGAGTTTCAATAGAAACCTGCATCTGAAATAACTTTGTAGGTGAATGTTTAGATTTAAAAATGGCAAGAACTCTATAATCGCTGCAAGTTAAGCTAACTCATGCTCTCTCACTCTCAGACTTACGATCTTTCTATTTCCACTGAATCCATGCAGGTTTACACATTCACATTTCAATATCAAATAAAAATGAATTTTAGTTAAAAAACAGAGTGCATGAAAGAACTTCTTAAACATAAAGATGTTTTAATTCAGAAGAAACTGTATTTTCTGCCTTTTTCATAAAATAAAAACAGAATAACAACCATTAATAAAGTACAAAGGAAAAAAACAATAAAGTAAAAAGATATTTATGTGGTCAGCATTTACACCATTTGGCTTCATAGCATATAGGAAATTAGAACTGCAAATAGAAGAAAATGGTGTGAGAAAGTACCAGATGTAAAATAGTCAGTGACAATTCTGGACTACTAATTTGTGTTATGAATATTCTCATGCTAATAGTTTTCATCTCCAAGGAGAAGATGGGCTTCCGCAGCTGACATGGAAATCAGTTTTCCACAGAGAAGTAAAAGAGAATATTGAAAGGAAATGAACTCTATCAACAAGTTAGCTACTGCACAAATAAACTGAGGGAATAAAGCAAGTCTCTAATGCCAACACTTAGGAAGATAAGGCAAAAGAATCAGGAATTGAAAAATCAAGATCCTGTGCATGCGTGTGTGTGTGTGTGTGTGTGTGTGTGTGTGTGTGTGTGTGTGTGTGTAAATTTAGTTTGATGTAAAAATTACCATTCTTCTGGAATTTTCTAACAAAATAGTGTTAGTTCCCCTTTTTTCTCTATATAAGTCTTTATTGACCACTCTTTCCATAACTGAAGCTTTTCTTCATTTATCTAATTTTCGATTTCACACCACTTATATCATGTTATTGCCCTCTATATCCCTTCACAATTTCTGGTTTTGCTTACCTGATTTTTTTTTTGCATTAATTTACATTATATACTCATATAAGAGGATTTGGAGCCATTAACACTAGATGATAGAAAGTTTGTGATATTTGTTTTTTAGGGTCTGGTTAGCAGACTAAATATAGTATTTTCTACTTTGCATGCAAGCTTCATGATTTTGTTTTTCTGTAAAGATGAATATTAGTCTATTGTGAATATATACATTTTCATTATGCACTAAGCCGTTAAAGGACATTATTGTTGTTTCCATTTCCTATATATTATGAATAAAGTGAGAATGAACATGGATCAACAGGATTCTGAAATGTCATCTCATGAACCCTACACAATATCATTCCAATTGACATTTTTACAAGCAGTCAGATTGGTTTCATAAACTACCTTACTTTAAATGAGCAACTCTGGACAGTCTATGACTTCTAGAGGATAAGACTTAGTTTAAGGGTGTGGCTCAAAATAAGGTGTCTACATTCCAGCAGTATAATGGCAAAAAATAAAATAGGTTGAGGACTTATTAACAAAAGAAATTAAACACAATGATCATCATCAGAACTAAGCAGGATGAGATAAATCTGGAAAGAAGCAGGGGGATGAATATAGTGATAAAAATGATCCAGATAAATTACATGCATTTTTTTTAAAGAATTAAGAAGCAATGTTTTAAAAAGGTAATTCTTCTTTAACAAAATCTCTCCTTTCCTCTCTTCTGTTCTATTTTCTGATATGACCCGTGGAAGTCCTAATGCAGCAGCCTGTGTTGACATTACAACATTCCAAAATAAAAATAAATTAAAGAAAAGACAATCCTTTAATTTGTCTCTATGTTTGAAATATGATTTATAGCTATACAATTTCACCATTCTTCTGATACAAGCTTTTGCTTTCTTCTATAAGCTAGAAAATATTGGTTCCCTCTGCATGACAAGGAGTAGGGAAAGGAGGCTAATATTCTATTTGTAATTTAATCTTTTGCCAGCAGCAGCATTCTGGTTTGGGGCCACAATCATTGTTCTCTATCCTCTTGTCATAGGAGGTTTATCCTAAACTCTACTGAAAATCATGAACAAATTCCTAATGATGTTGTAATTGTAAACAGATGCCCAACTGAATAAAGCAATGACTACTGGGAAATTTTTTTCAACTAATATTAAATTCACTATTCCTCATGTAACATTTAGAGCATTTTCCATATGTTATGTATGTTATTTATCATGATAGAATATTGAGTTTCTTTTCTGGAATGTAATGCTTTACTGATTTGTCATTAATCTATTCATTCAACGGTGCTAACAGTAGTGAGAAATCAAAAATACGAATGATATAATCATAACAGAATATAATGCTACAATAAATAAATTAAAATTATTCTGAATTTGGTTTTGAAATTTAGCTTCTCCAGTTCTTTATATATTTTGAATATTAGCCTTCTATTGGATATGGAGATACTGAAGATTTTTCTCCAATCTGTAAATTGCAGATTTTTTCTAATGTCTGTATTTTTTGTTTTACAGAAGCTTTTCAATTTCATGAGGTCTCATTTATTCATTTTTTTAATCTATGAGCCTGAGTCACTGGCATTCCCCTCCCCCACACCAAGCCAATGAATTTGAAGCTTTTACTCACTTTCTCTTCTATTGCATTCAGTGTATCTGGTTTTATGATGAGATACTTGAGCCTCAACCCAATCAAAAAATGGGGTATAGAGCTAAACAGAGAACTCACAACAGAGAAATCTCAAATGACCATGAGGCACTTAAAGAAATGTTCAAAGTCTTTAGTCATCAGGGAAATGAGAATCAAAACAACCCTGAGATTCCACCATACACCAATCACAACATCTAAGATCAAAAACAGGTGACAGCACATGTTGGCAAAGATGTGGAGAGAGAGGAACCCTTCTTGATTGCTGGTGAGATTGCAAATTTATACAACCACTCTGGAAATCAATCTAGTGGTTCCTTACATAATTGAAAATACATCTACCTGAAGATCAAGCTATTGGGTATATACCCAAAAGATGTCCCACCATATCACAGGGGCATGTGTTCCACTATATTCATAGAGGACTTATTTGCTATAGCTAAATCTGGAAATAACACAGATGTCCCACAAATAAAGAATGAATAAAGAAAATGTGGTTCATTTGCACACTGGAATATTATTCACCTATGAAGAATGAGGACTCCATGAGTTTCACAGATATAGATGGAACCAGAAAATATTCTGAGTGAGGTAACTCATACTCAAAAGGATGTGCATGGTATGTACTCACTAATAAATTTGTATTATCAAAAAAGTACAGAACACCTAGGATATATTCCACAGAACTCAAGAAGGTTTAACAAGCAGAAGGGGTCAAGTGAGGTTGCTTTAAACCCACTTGGGAGGGAAAAAACAATAATCACAGGAAGCAGAGGGAGAGAGGGATGTGGGTGGGAGAGGGGAAAAGGAGAACATGTTTAGGTATGTGGACAAGGAAACAGGAGAGAAGCCCAGAAGGTCAGCAGAATGAATGAAATATGCAGCTTCAGGGTTGTGAGGCTGAAGGGGAGCCTCTAGAAAGTACCAGAGACCTGAGAAGAGAGAGACTCTCAAAACTCAAAGGGATGGATCTTAGATGAAATGCCCAACAATTAAGAGAGGGAACTTGTAGAGTCTGCCTCCAGTATAAAGACAGGGCATCAAGCTGAGGAAGGAAGTTGCCATCCCAACAGTCAAAACACTGTTGCAGAATGTTTCCTGTCTAAAAGAACTGCAGGGACAAAAATGAAGAAGAGACTGAGGGAGTGCTCTCCAGTGACCAGATAAACTTGAGATCCATCTCAAGGGAAGGCTACAAGGCCTTACACTATTACTGATGCTATGATGTGCTTGCAGACAACAGCCTAGCATGACAGTCCTCCAAGATACCTAACAAGCATCTGACTGAGACAGATGCAGATACTTACACCCAACCACTGGACTGAAGTCAGGGATACCTGTGGTTGAATTAGGGAAAGGCTGGAAGAAGTTGAGGAGAAACACAATCCCATAGTAAGACCAAGAGTCTCAACTAACCTGGAATTGAGAGATCTTTCAGACACTGAGCCATCAACCAGGCAGCATACATCACCAACCAAAGAGTACACATGGAGGGACCCATGGCTCCAGTTGCACATGTAGCATAGAACTACCTTATTTGGCATCTGTGGGAGAGGAGTCCCTTCGTTCTATGGGTCCTTGAAGACTTAGCATAGGGGAATGCTAGGTGGTGAGATGGGAGTGGGTAGGGGGTTGCATCCTCATAGAAGCAAGGGAATGGGGAAGAGACAGGGGATTTATGGAGGGAAAACTGGGAAGCAGGATAATATTTGAAATGTAAATAAATAAAATAACCAATAAAAAAGCAGGCTTGTAACAACTGAAAACTAGAGTTATAATTCTGAAAAGAAAGAAAACTATAGTGAATTTTGTTTGTTTATATTATAATGAGAGACAGCAGTGTGAGTTTAATATTTTACTGATTGAGAAATAAAAAATAATTATAAAAATGATTTCATCACTTTTATGCATTTGTGCATGAATGTTAATACACACACACACACACACACACACATTTTATCTTCCATGCAGTTCATGATTGAGAGGATATATGAGTTGCTTGTCTTTAATGAACACACTGGTAAAGTGTTGTTGACTTCTAAACTCGGATTGTCACAAAAATAAGCAACAGTTGTTTTGCAAATACTTTAGTACAGAAGTTCAAAAATCACAAGATAATGCTGAAATTACTGTTATACTAATAAGCAAAGAATTTCTCAGTTTTCAGAGTTAGAGTTTGGATTTGTAATGCTACACAAAATGTCATTTCATTGAAAGGTTGGTCACAAGCTGTATACAATAAGAAAAGAAAAGTTACTGAGAATTTCAAGACACAAGGCTCAGTTGGAAGAAGCCATCAAAATGACTTTAACGAAGTATATGTTTGACACTGGCCATGTTTCTATCTGTACTTCCTGACTTTCTTGACTCACATTGTTTCCTGAGGCTCACACTGTGGATCACATGCTCATGTTCTGTCTCACATCTCTACAGAACGAAGTCAACTAATTATAGACTGAAACTTCTGGAACTCAGATCAAAAATGCTTTTCAACTTGAATGTGATTTTTCTCATGTGTAAGCAAATAAATAAGAGACACACAAACACTGAGAATTTTGGAAAGAGTTGTTGAGGCATTTAACCCAGTGTACATAGTTGGCCTGGCATTAATGAAGGTCTAGACCCAATTATGTGCTAAAATAAAAGAGGAAACATTTTTTAAACTACTATTTGTCATTTCAAATATAATGTAAATCAATATCCATTAGATTAAAAAACATATCCATCTTTACTTAATTAATTAAATTTCTGATACAAGAGAAATTGAAATAAAATCAAAATTGTTTAGAGAAGGAAAAAATAGTGACTTATTTTGACCAGATACCATTTGTTACTTTAATCAAAAAATTAAATGGAACTCTGTACATAATGTAAATAGTCATATGTATAATCCAGCATGGTGCTCTGGAGAATGTAATATGGTTTTGTGATTATTTTTGCCAGAAGTGCATGACCTGAATCTTGCCATTGTCAGTTTGACATAAGCCAAGACATAACAATGTACTGTAGTTAAATTTAAAATATCCAACATCAAGAAGTTAAAGAAAGCTCATGGTTTTTCCATACTGTAATATAAACACAAACTGTGATGAGGGATTTATCTTTGGACACATTTGCCATATAGCATGATTGGTGTAATCTGTGAGTCCAATGATGAAATAATAGAAATGTGCCATTATTATTATCCTGAGGTTAATGTTTATAAAAGATAAACCCTACAAAAAGAACTATAGGCAACTGAGGTAAGCTGGGAACCATAGATGTGGTCTTCCCCAGGGAAGGGTACACCAACTTGTTGTCCAGTGATAAATGATCAGTCACAAAAACATATATATAATTGCATTAAATATACTTAACAGGTTATATTTATAAGTAAAAACATGCACATACATACTTTGCATATAGTGTATATATATGTGTATGTATATATATGTATATACATATATACAGATACACACACACAGAAACACACTTGCAATAATGTTAGAAGAGACTAAGAACTGGAAAGAGAACAGAAAGGGATATATGGAAGGATTTGGAGGTGAAAAGGAGAGATAGAAATGTTGTGATTAAATTAATCTCAAAATAAAAAAGAAAATATAAAATATATCTAAACATTTTGAAAATCTCTAGTTACAAAAAGCAATCAAACAGATAATAAAATAACTTCATTGTTTGTTTTCTATATGGTTATAGTGGACATCAGGTTAAAATATCAACTGATAAATTTCAAGTCAATACTCTTTTTTCTATTCACTTTCAGAAGATTATAATGTACATTTATGTCTGTGATATGATAAGACATTTGAAAATCCCAAGGTTATACACTCGTGGGAAAGATTGTCTTTTCCTGCTCTAGATCTCCTAGATTCATCTATCCTACACAGAGTCCACACAGAATCTGGCCTTGCTTAGTAGAAATGTAGCATTGTTAGGTAATATATATTGGAGATTACCTCTATATTAAATTTATGTGACAAAACATGAATCTTTTAATGGATAGTAGTAGTTAGAACAAATACAAAATTTCAAGTGGTGGGCAGGTGACAGAAAACCAAGATGTCTGAAATCCATTTCAGCCTTATAGTTACACAATATTATATATTCAAGACCACATCAAATAACCCAGTTCTTCTAGACTTTACATGTGATTGTGACTTTAAAACTTTAATATTACCTCTTGGAAGAGACTCAGCATCCTACTCAATGGGAGAAAATAAATAACCCTCATTGTTTATCCAGTGGAGCCTCATTCAATGGATAATAGTCTTGAGACAGTAACTGAAAGAAGTAGCTATATTTAAACATTAAAAAATGAATGAAGTGTAAAATTATTAAACTAACCTTTAGTAAAGTATCTTGCACACTATTCAGAAAACTTATCTCAAAAGCCTTAAGCATAAAGTTATACAATTGCATATTAGTTACTATTTATTTTAGTTATCTGTGATTTTTAGTAACTAAGAATAACAAATATCAAAGTGAATATTAAGAATATCAAGAAATTAAGAAGCACCTTCATTAACTATTCAACATAATATCAGAAATAAAAGATTCAATGTATTAATTTTGCAGATACTATTTATACAAATGTGATTAGAATTAGTTATATACTTGATATGCTATGTGAATGAATAAGGCAAATAAATGAAAATAATATGAAGCAAATTCTAGCTAATTTCTAGAAAATTAAAATATTCTAAAGTAGACAAAATTATCTAACCACTGAAAAATTAACAGGAAATCACAGACAATAGATCCTAGAACCTAAATAAAAATTCAATTTATTGGTGGGTCATAGATAACCATGGTGTTTGAAATCTCTTTTACTCTTTTACAATTATTCATTGTTGCATATTCAAGACTACATTAAATAAGGCGGTTACTCTTGGTTTTATAAAGAAGCATTACCTGAAAATGTATACATTACACTTTCAGGATTTGGTAATTATTTTTTCTAAAATTAATATCACAAAAATGAGCTATGGTCAAATTTGCTACTCTGAAAGTAGTAAAGAATAAACTCAATAGTAAACAGAAAAAGGAGAGCACGTGGTGACTGAAAGAAATTTGATTTATTATATTAAAGAGTGGCTCCACTGCCTAGTAATATCCATTGGCCTGAAGCTAGCCAATTTAGCTTTTACAATAGAATGGCAAACCTACTGCCACAGTATTCCTTTAAGAACATGTGTTTCATCAGTCATCATATGGAAAGTGACATTGAAGAGCAGGCATGTTTGCAATATCAGAGCATGGCAAACTTGATTACAACTTTCAATCACACACAGCATTTGAAGAGCAGGTAAGCAGGTGTATTTAAGCAACTTTCATTTGAAAATTAATTTCTATGGTAAACTCTCTATAATGTGTATAATTTATCATTAACACACCAAATAGTGCTCATATTATGAGAAAATAAGTCCATATCTATGACATCAAATATACCAACAAAAACAACCAAATTATGTCTTTCATTCAGCACTCAACTAATATTTTAAAAAATCTTAAAATAAGATAATACATAAATAACTAGAAGAGTCTCTTTTCATCTAGGCACATAAATGTCATGATATAATTGGGCTATAAGTAAGAAAATTCCCCATTGGCCAAGGACAAGTGGTTGTGCTGCAAATAAAGTTAAGATTTGAAAGGTGTGCGGGTTCAAAAGTGAAGAAATCTATAGGTCAATTTATAAAAGGCTTGTTGGACAATCTTTAAGACCAGAGTTTGATCACCTATCATTTATGAAAAGGAAGCCAGAGTATGGATAGTCATGACTTGATTTGAGATGCTTTATTTATGGTAAATATGAACTTTATGGTAATATCGAATTTTAAAGAATGGGCAGTTTCATTCTAATCTAAGATATCTAATACTGTAACCCTTATAAACTCCTTAACCAAACTTTTTATATCAAGGACTCTCATTATCTTTTATCCTGGCTTAAAACCTGGTATAAACAATATGTATCACTTCATTTAAAATTTTGAAAAGCGACAGGACTTAATGGGGATGATGTTAGCCAAAATGCCCAGCAGTGGAGATATGGAAAGGAACCTGACAACACCATCTCCAGTAGACAGACATAGCCCCCAGTTGAGTTATAGGACCACTGACCTAACTTCAATATTTTTGACCCAGAATTGTCCTTGTCTTAAAAAAATGAAGGGACAAAACTGGAGCAGTGAAGGAAAAGCAATTTAGTGTCTGGACCAACTTGGGATTCACCAATGCATAGGCACCCAACCCTGACACTATTACTGAGGCCATGTTGTACTTGAAGACAGGAGCTTAGCATAGCTGTCCTCTGAGACGCTCTACAAGCAGATGATTGAGACTGATGCATATACTTACAGCCAAACATTGGAGTGAGGTCAGGGACCCCTGTGGAAGAGTTAGAGAAATAACTGAATCTGCTGAAGTGGATGGCAACCCCATAGAAAGAACAACAGTATCAAATAACATGGAGCCCTTAGAGCTCCTAGAGACTAAGCCACCAACAAGAGTATACTTGGACTGATCCAAGTCACCGAGCACACATGTAGCAGAGGATTGCTTTGTCTGACCCCAATGGCAGAGGATGAGCCTAGTACTGTAGAATTTTGATGCATCAAGGAAGGGGAATACTGGTGGGAGTGAGGTGAGGGGTAGTGGAGTGAGTGGGGGAACACTCTCTCAGAAACAAAAGGGAAAGAGGATAGGATGAAGAACTCGGAAAGGTGGGACCAAAAAAGAGGACAAAATTTGGAATGTAAATAAATAAAATAATTTAGCAAAAAAAATTGTAAAGAAATTTTGAAAGGATTGGTAAAATTACCATTGTATAGGTACATATTGTGTTGAAAATTGTGTCATAAATGGGAACTTGAGAGTTCATGGGCACTTGGCATTTAGCCAGGCATTTTACTTTCACCAAATTCCAAAATGAATTGCCATTTTTAAATCACCCAGACCTCCTCAACGAGTCTCAAGTTCTTTACATTTTAAACAGAATATAGATTGTCTTCGGGTTCCTAGTATCTCATTATTCATAAGATCCAAATAAGCAATCATTTTAAAACAATTAAGAATTTTTGCTAGGATGACTCAAACTTTAAAAGACAATTAACTAATTAATTAAAAGCTAGATACAAAAGACAGGCGTAAAGTATACTGAATTCTGAAGACTTTTCTTTCTTAATGGCAAGAAAATTAAAGTACTTGTATCTTGAAAGAGCTCATATTTGTTTCATTAATCTTGGTCATTCTGATTGAAATAAAATGAAATCCTAAGGGAATTTTAATTTTCATGTTTCTGTTAGCTTGGGATGGCGAATACTTTTAAATATTTCTCAGCTACTAAGTATTTCTCAGTGTTTCATCTTGTGAAAACTCTCTTTAGTATTATATTCTATTTTTTAAGTACTGGTCAGGATGAAGGGAACAGAGAACACTAATAAGTTACAAATTTCTCTTTAAAGTCTTCTATTTTTCTTTTAAGATCATTTTTTTCTTTTAAAATGCTTCCACTTTTCTCTCTCTTCTTTCATCTCAGGGAATCCACAATGTGACCCTTGAAAATACATTTGTTGAAAGTATGATACTTTGATTTTTACTTAGTGAACACTTCATGAAATTATAAACATGCTTCTTTTTCATTATTTATAAGCTGGGAATGATCTGATGATCTGGGTTGGTTTCCTGGCTGTTTGCACACATGTAGCCTCATATTAGCCTAGATCTTTCACTGGGACAACAGGAGTTAATCCAAATAGTCATGTCAACATGTGGGAAATAGACTGGCATTATCTTTTGTAAAATGCACAAGACATACTTACTTAAGATATCAGGAAGAGTTAACAGTTTGACAACTATGAATGAAAAACTTACCTAAATGCTCAGAGTATAAAAGTTACATTGTGTTTCAATGATGAATGCTTGTTCGTACAAAGGCATTGTATCATTTCTCTTCCTCTTCCTCTTTTCTCATTAGGCCTTCACCTAGGAGCAAGATCCAGTTACTTCTTCGCAGCACACAGTATGATGCACTCCACATTTCTTCTTGTCTTTAAATCACACTGCTGACCTTCTGAACAGAGCATAATTTTCTTACCTAGTGTGCTGTCAAGAAAACTCTTGTGATGCGTCAGGAATTAGTTTGAGTGACAAGTTGACAATAATGCAGTCCTTGTTCAAGAATGCTATGCATAGTGCCTGAGTAAGTCATAATAAATTTGAAATATCCTTCTGTCCTCCTCCCATCAAGTGCCAAATGCTCCTGTAGGCATAATCACCCATGAACCCATTGCATAGGCAGTGACATGTAATTAAAATGGCATCACAGAAATAGGATGTGAAAGTGTCAATCCCCATCTGAGAATACTATCTTGTAAAATAGTTCAGGGGATATCTTGTTTGGTTTGTTTTAAATTTTAATCAAGCTTGATAGATCCAATGTTTATGAAAGAATTTAGCTACCTATTAAAATAAATATTTTAAGGAAGTATACTTCCTAAATGTATCTCATTCAGTATTAAATACATAAAACCTTTATTGAACTTTTACTCAATAGTAAGCATTATTTACAAGATCAAGGCCTTAAAATAGTATTCATAATTATTTCATTTAGAAAAAAACCTTCATTCTTTCACATTTATTTACTATTTCTATAAGAGGTGTGTATGTATGCTATTACACATATATGCAGAACAAAGAACAACTAGCCAGGTAGACACAAGACTTAACATGCCATGTAGATACTTAGGATCGAATTTCAGGAAACACTGTTGAATACATCGGGGCAGTCTTGCAATGCTTAAATCATATATATATATAATTTCTTACCTCCTGGGTTTTATAAGAACTTTCAGTAATCTTGAATATTATTTATTTTTAAAAACACAAACTTCAAAAATAGTCTAAGTGTCTCTGATTTTAATAAGTCATTGCCTGTTGAAGACTTCAGAGGAAGCAAAAATGAGAACATGTAAATTAGTCAGTTTACATCTTAATGTCTGAAAAAAGTAAGAACAATCCATGGAAATTACCACATAATAATGTTGAGATTTAAATTTTGAGATGAGCTAAAATTGTTGTCCTTTCAAAAATAATATAAACAAAAAACAACACAGTAATCCTCTCCCTGTACTCTGAACTTCTTATTCCAAGTTTAGTTCTGGTCACTTTTAACCAAATGAAAATTTACCTTTGGTTTACTCATCACCCCAGAGCATGAGGGATGTTTATGTCTTATAGATAGAAATATCTTTATATATGTCTATAACACACTAATTTTTAAAAAGACAGTAGGTCCTGCAAATTCCTGAGCAAGAACCAAAAGCAAGACTACAAGATGACAGTGGTTCACTCAACTCTACCAAGCATTCAGTGGCAAAGGCAGCAGCTTCTTAAGAAGCAAGGACAATTTTTTTCTATCATGGCTTAAGTGTTACTAAATTTTCAATTCTATCAAGCTGTCTACATAAGGACAATTGTTAATATTATCTTGAATATTTCAAAATAGATTAGAGAGAGTAACTTTTGAATCTTTTCTCACTGAAAATCAACACACTTTTGGCAGTGAATATGGTGTCTTCAATCCACTATATCACTGCAACAACACCAGTAAAATGTAAATCCTGAATTTTGTTTTATTATCCACGTTGACATCAAGAATCAAATCAGCTTTGATCCATTTAAATGCAAAGTTCTACCCTTGATCCAGGTGTATTTGCTGGATGCTTCCTCATTTTCCTCTCCATATTCCCACTGAAACTCTGACATCAGTAGAAGCATTAAATTGTTTGAACTGAAAAATATTTTTCTCTTGGCTTATACACTTTATGACCCTTGGACGAAAAAAGGGTCCAGTCTCACCTTTCCTTGTAACTGGGACTCACCTTTCAGAGCCTGTTTTTCTTTTTCTGTTTTTTTTTTTTTAATCTCTTCTAACTAGCTCTCTGTGCAACCGAAGAGGACATGTTGCAGTGTGTACTGTTATTTGGTTGCACATCTATCTTCCATCCTGGACTGGAAACTAAAATGCATTGCATGCCATATACCTTCAGAGTTTCAGAGTTTGATATTTTTCCTGATAAGTAGTGTGCTCTCAATGAATAGATATACAGCTGTGCTGAGTTCATCCATACAGTGAAATGTGATTATTTGTCTTTGTTTGGTTCATAGTCAAAACAATTACTATGGTGATTGTCTTCTTCCATACTTTAACTCATTGTCTTTATGTTATGCAAGCACAGCTTCAATTTACCTCTCAAGGAGAAGAAAAACATAAACTGTGATAGATCAGGATACATTATGTCCCTATTCTTTCTGATAGTCTGCATGAATTTTTATCAGTTAAATTCATCACTTGTACAGCTAGTAGGGCTGTAATTAGACATTCATGGAATTGAATAGTTGGGTCTCTTTCAGGAAGTAGTTTTATAAACAAAGAAACAGGAGAAAAATTATGTTAGCTATTTTTATTCTGAAAATAGGAATACAAAGAATAAAGGTTTGTGAAAACATTGCATTTGGTATGTTTAATAGTAGGATAGTATTTTTGTAATGGAGAAAATAATGTGAAAATTCTACTTCTGTAGCTTTCTTGGTTTTGTACCAATTCTAAACTTTATAATTATGCTATAGAATATTAAATATTAATATTTGTTTTAGAGTAGTAAATATTTATATCTAAGGAGCAAAACTCTCATGAGAGCACGTGAAATCATACTAATAGTTAGTTCCACCAAAGTTTTTTGCAATGTTAATGAAACTTTCCCCAAACAAGTACCTTAAACGCATTGATTTTTACTATTTATTTATTTATTTATTTACACTCTAGATTTTATTTCTCTCCAGGCCCACCGTCTGACTGTTCTACATCCCATATCTTCTCTCCACCCTCAAGTCTCCACAAGGATGTCCCTACCATCCTTACCCCACCAGACCTCTAAATTCCCTGAAGCCTCTTGACAGTTAGGTGCATCTTATCTGACTGAACACAGACCCAGAAGTCCTCTGCTGTATATGTGTTGGGGGCCTCATATCAGCTGGCGTATGCTGCCTGGTTGGTGGTCCAGTATTTAAGAGATTACAAGGTTAATTGAGACTGCTGTTCCTCCTACAGGGTTGCCTTCCTCTTTGGCGTCTTTAAGCTTTTCTCTAATTCAACACAGGGGTCAGCAGCTTCTGACCATTGGTTTGGTGCAAATCTTTGCATCTGACTCTTTCAGCTGCTTGTTAAGTCTTTCAGAGGGCAATCATGATAGTTACCTTTAATGAGAACTCCATAGGCTTAGTAATAGTGTCATGTCTTGGGGCCTCCCTTGAGTTGGATCCACTTTGGGCCTTTTGCTGGACTGTCTTTTCCTCAAGCTCTTCTGTATCTCTATCCCTGTAATTCTTTAAGACTGGAATAATTATGGGTCAGAGTTTTGACTGTGGGATAGCAACCCCTTTCCTCACTTGATGGATGCCCTGTTTTCCTGCTGGAGGTGGGCTCTACAAGTTCCATCTCCCCACTGTAGGGCATTTCATCTAAGGTCCCTCCTTTCAAGTTCTAAAAGTCTCTCACCTCTCAGGTCTATGGTACATTCATGGAGTCCCCTCCAAGCTCATACCTGTTGAGGTTGTGTGTTTCCATTCTTTCTGCTGGACCTCAGGACTTCAGTCTTTTATCCCCACCCAATAATACATCATGTTCCTCTCCTACTTGCCTGCCTCTTTGTCCCTTCTCCTTCCCAGATCCCTCCCTACCTCCTCCCTTGTGATTGCTTTCTTCTCCCTCCCAAGTGGCATTGAGGTGTCCTTACTTAGGCCATTCAGCTTCTTGAACTTTCTGAGTTCTGTGGACTGCATCTTGGGTATTCTGTACTTTTTTTTTTTTTTTTTTTTTTTTGCTAATATCCACCTGTTCGTGAGTACAAAACATGCATGTCCTTTTGGGTCTGAGTCACCTCACTCAGGATGATATTTTCTAGTTCCATCCACTGACCTGCAAAACTCAGGATTTCCTCATTCCTAATAGCTGAATGGTATTCCATTGTGTAAACGAACAACATTTTCTGTATCCATTTTTCTGTCATGGGACTTCTGGGTTGTTTCCAGCTTCTGGCTATCACAAACAGTGCCACTATGAACATAGTAGAACATGTGTCCCTGTGGCATGGTGGGGTATCTTTTGGGTGTATTCCCAAGAGTGGTATTGCTAGGTCTTCAGGTATGTCTATTTCCAATCTTCTGCAAAAGCTCCATATTGATTTGCAGAGTAGTTGTACCAGTTGGCAATCCCACCAGCAATCTCTACATTCTCACCAATGTGTGTTGTCACCTGAGGTTTTGACCTTAGTCATTTTGATTAGTCTAAGGTGGAATCTCAGGGTTGCTTTGATTTGCATTTCTCACAACACTAGGAACTAAGAACATTTCTTTAGGTGCTTCTCAGCCACTCGAGATTCCTCTGTTGTGAATTCTCTGTTTAGTTCTATACCCCATTTTTTGAAACAGTTGTTTGATTTTTATTGGTAAGCTTCTTGAGTTCTTTATGTATTTTGGATATTAGCCCTCTATTGTATGTGGGGTTAGTGAAGATATTTTTCCCAATCTGTAACTTGCCAATTTGTCTTATCCAATATGTCCTTTGCCTTGCAGAAGCTTTCTAGTTTCATGAGGCCCCACTTATCAATTCTTGATCTTAGACCTTGAGCCATTGGAGTTCTGATTAGGAAATTCACCTCTGTGCCAATAAGTTTAGGGCTCTTTTCCACTTTTGCTTCTATTAGATTAAGTGTATCTGGTTTTGTGTTGAGGTCTTTGATCCACTTAGGCTTGAGCTTTGTGCAATGTGACACATATGGGTCTATTTTCATTTTTCTACATACAGACAGCCAGTTAGACCAGCATAATTTATTGAAGAAGTCTTCTTTTTTCCATTGTATATTTTAAGCTTATTTGTTAAAGATCAAGTGTGCATAAGTGTGTGGTTTTATTTCTGGGTCTTCAATTCTGTTCCACTGATCAACCTGTCTGTGTCTGTACCAATACCACACACCTCAATAACAAAGATAGACACTATCTCAGAATAAAGGATGTAAAAAGGTCTTCCAAGCAAATGGTCCCAAGAAACAAGCTAGAGTTGCCATCCCAATATCCAATAAAATTGACTTTCAACCAAAAGATATCAAGCGTAATGAGGAAGGACACTTCATATTCATTAAAGGGAAAATCTACCACGAGAAAGTCACAATTATGAACTTTCCCCTAGTCTATGCCCCAAATTCAAGGGCACCTACTTTTATTAGAAAGAAAGAAAACTTTGTCAAAGCTCAAAACACATTGAACCCTACACAATAATAGTGGGAGACTTTAAAACCACATTGTCACCAATGGACAGGTTATTAAAACAGAATCTAAACAGAGACCCAGTGAAACTAATAGCGGGTTATGAACCAAATGGATTTAACAGATATCTACATAAGATTTTGCCCTAAAACGAAAGAATATACCTTCTTCTCAGAACCTTGTTGTACCTTCCCAAAAATTGTCCATATAATTTGGTTACAAAACAAGAAGTTATTAAAAACCTCCCAACCAAAAAAGCCCAGGACCATATGGATTGAGTCTAGAATTTTACCAGACTTCCAAAGAAGACCTGATACCAACATACTCAAACTATTCCATAAAATAGAAACAGAAGGAACACTGCCTTCTATGAAGTCACAATTACTCTGATATCTAAACCACACAAAGACCTAATCAAAATAAACAAACTTCAGACCAATCCCACTTATGAATACCAATGCAAAAATACTCAAGAAAATTCTTTTCTAAAAGATTTTACTTATTTATTTATTTTATACATATGACAAGTCCACTGTAGCTGTCTTCATACATACTAGAAGAGGGCATGCGATCCTGTTACAGATGATTGTGAGCCACCATATGGTTGCTGGGAATTAAACTCAGGGCCTCTGGAAGAACAATCAGTAATCTTAAGGACTGAGCCATCTCTCCAGTCCTTCTCAAAAAAATTCTTGCAAACCAAATCAAAGAAACACATCAAAACCATGATTCACTATGATCAAGTAGGCTTCATCCCAGGAATACAAGGTTGGTTCAATATACAAAAATCCATTAATGCATTCCACTATATAAACAAACTCAAAAAAAATCCCATGATCATTTCCTGTAAAACAGAAAAAGGATTTAACAAAATACAACATAACTTTATGTCAAAAATATAAGAGAGAACAGAAGTTCAAGGCCCATACCTAAGCATAATAAAAACAATTTACTACAAACCAACAGCCAATATCAAATTAAATGAATAGATACTTGAAGAAATCCCACTAAAACTGGGGACAAGATGCCCACTCTGCCCATATCTATTCAGTATTGTATTCAAAGTTCTAGCTAGAACAATAAAAAAAAAGAGAGATGAAGAAAATTTTTTTCTGGCAAAGAAGATAAAATGATATCACTATTTGCAGATGATATTACAGTATACATAAGTGACCCCAAAAATTCTACCAGAGCTGATAAACAACTTCAGAAAAGTAGCCAGAAATAAAATTAACTCAAATAAATCACTAGCCTTCTTGTGTACAAATGACAAACAGGCTGAGAAATAAATTATGGAAATGATACCCTTCACAATTGCCACAGATAATATAAAATATCTTGGGGTCACAAAATAAGTGACAGATCTGTATGACAAGAACTTCAAGTCTCTCAAGAAAGAAATCAAAGAGGTTTTCAGAAAATGAAAAGATCTCCCATGCTCATGGGTTGGAGAATTGACATAGTAAAAATAGGCATCCTACCAAATGCAATCTACAGATTCAATGCAATCCCCATCAAAATCCCAACACAATTCTTCAAAGACATGGAAAGAGCAATTCTCAAATTCATCTGTAAATGCAAAAAGCTCCAGAATAGTGAAAACAATTATTTTTTATTGTATATTTATTTACATTTCCGATGTTATCCCCTTACCCCATACCCCACACCACGCAGGGAACCCCATTCCTCCTGCTTCTATGAGGATGTGCCTCCACCTACCCCCCAGACTCTCACCTCCCCACCCTTGAATTTCCCCACATTTGGCATCTAGCCTTCATGGGACCAAGGATCTCCTCTCCCACCAATGCCCAAAAGCCCATCCTCCCCTACATATACAGCTGGGGCCATGGGTCCCTTCCTATGTGCTCCCTGGCTGATGGTTTAGACCCTGGGAGCTCTGGTTGGTTGGTATTGTTGCTCTCCTCATGGGGCCACAAACCCTTTCAGCTCATTCAATCTTCTCTCTAACTCCTCCACTGGGAACCCCTAAATAAGCACAATGGTTAGCCTTGAGCATCTGCTTTGGATATGTCAGACTATGGCAGAACCCTAAGAAAACAGCTATATCAGGCTCCTGTCAGCATGCACTTCCTGACATACACATCACTGTCTACCTTTGGTGACTGCACGTGGGATGGATACCTAGGTGGAATGGTCTCCAGACAGCCCCTCCTTCAGTTTCTGTCCCACACTTTGTCTCCATATTTGCTCCCTTGAGTATTTTGTTACTCCTTCTAAGAAGAACAGAAGCACTCACAATTGGTCTTCCTTCTTCATGAGCTTCATGTGGTCTGTGAGTTGAATCTTTGGTATTTCAAGCTTCTGGGATAATATCCAATTATCAGTGAGTGAATACCATGTGTGTTCTTTTGTGATTGGGTTATGTCACTTAGTATATTTTCTAGTTCCATCCATTTGCCTAAGAATTTCTTGAATTTATTGTTTTTATTTCCTGAGTAATACTCCATTGTGTAAATGTACCACATTTTTGCATCCATTACTCTCTTGAAGAACATCTGAGTTCTTTCCAGCTTCTGGCTATTATAAATAAGGCTGCTATGAACATAGTGGAGCATATGTCCTTGTTATATGCTTGAGCATCTTCTGGGTATATGCCCAGGAGTGGTATAGCTGGGTCCTCAGGTAATGGTATGTCCAATTTTCTGAGGAACTGTCAGACTGATTTCCAGAGTGGTTGCACCATCTTGAAATCCCATGAACAATGGAGGAGTGTTCCTTTATATTCACATCCTTGCCAGCATCTATTATCATCTGAGATTTTGATCTTAGCCATTCTGACTGGTGTGAGGTAGAATCTCAGGATTGTTTTAATTTTCATTTTCCTGATGACTAAGAATGTTGAATATTTCTTTAGGTGCTTCTCGGCCATTCGAGTTTCCTCCATTGAGAATTTTTTTTTTTTTTAGTTCTGTACCCATTTTAATAGGGTTATTTGGTTTGGTTTTCTGGAGTCTAATTCCTTGAGTTCTTTGTATATACTGGATATTAGCCCTCTATCGGATGTACGGCTGGTAAAGATCTTATCCAAATCTGTTGTTTGCCATTTTGTCCTATTGACAGTGTCCTTTCCTTTACAGAAGTTTTGCAATTTTATGAGGTCCCATTTGTCAATTCGTGTTCTTAGAGCATAAGCCACTGGTGTTCTGTTCAGGAAAATTTCCCCTAGGTATTTGAGGGTCTTCCCTACCTTCTCTTCTATTAGTGTCAGTGTATCTGGTTTTATGTGAAGGTGCTTTATTCACTAATAGCCATCTTGCCAAAAGCAATCTACAGATTCAATGGAATCCCCATCAAAATTCCAAAGCAATTCTTCATAGAGATAGAAAGAGCAATTTGCAAATTCATTTGGAATAACAAAAAACCCAGGATTTAAAGAACAATTCTTAACAATAAAAGAACTTGTTGGGGAATCACCATCCCTGACCTCAAACTGTACTACAGAGCATTAGTGATAAAAACTGCATGGTATAGGTACAGAGACAGGCAGGAAGATCAATGTAATAGAATTGAAGACACAGAAATGAGCCCACACACCTATGGTTACTTGATCTTTGACAAAGGAGCTAAAACTGTCCAGTGGATAAAGGACAGAATTTTCAACAAATGGTGCTGGTTCAACTGGAGGTCATCATGTAGAAGAATGCAAATTGATACATTTTTATCTCCTTGTACAAAGCTCAAGTCCGAGTGAAAGCAATTCTTAACAATAAAAGGATGTCTGGGAGAATCACTATCCCTGATGTCAAGCTCTACTACAGAGCAATAGTGATTTTTATTTTCAAGAATGGTATCAAGGCAACAATACTTGTTTGGGGTCCCAAATAGTATATAAGGATAAGTATGCGTAAAAATACATTAAGTGACAAGAATAATGTCCCAAAGCTATGAACAGTGTAGCAGATAGTGTTCAAAGCTTCACTTTTCTAAATAAAACAACTTGGTACCCATGCTGTGTCCCCAGAGGGTAAACTGTTTTTATGCATACACCATAAATGGGCAAAAGTAATGTGTTACTCCAAGGTTGCAAGAGGCTCTTCAAGATCTACCTTGTTTTGTTTGAATTTCCCCTCAGAAGAAAACCAATAGACTTGTGTAGGAAGCCCTGCTTTCCTGATTGTTGCCCTATGACAACCTGCGAAGGGAGGGACAATTATATGAAGAAGAGTATTTGATCAATCCAGTAGTTTTAATCTTCTGGTCACAAGCGTCAAATGATTTGAAAAATGATTTGAATGTTTCTTTCAGAGTATACAGCTGAATAGTAGCACTAGGAGACTTATTAGACCACCAAAACCAACACTACAGAATTCCTTTTGTATTTCCAGCAGCTTAGAACACACACAGCATTTGATTCCCTATTCATTGAGAAACAAAAGCAAGCTACTCTTCCTGGACTCCACAAATAATAATAATAATAATAATAATAATAATAATAATAATAATAATAATCATGATTACCAACATTCAGTGCTAACAAAATTGTTATTTCTTCAGATCATTGATCTTAAGTTGGCTAAGTGTGTAAATTAAGAGTCGGTATGATTAAGAGCAGAATAGAACCAGGAATGGTGGGTCTTGCTTATCATCTTAACACTTGGGAAGCTGAAGAAAAAGTTTGAAGCCAAGACTATATAGTAAGATCCAGGCTAGCCTCAGCAACATAAGGAGACTTTGTCTTAAACATTCTTTTAAAAATAATGTTAATAATTATTCTCTACTGCAGCCTTTACTTTATATATTTTGCAGTCAAACAAAAGTGATACTACCTTATTGAAATAATAGCATATATGCTCTGTTTACAGAGAGGCTTTGAGGATACCTGTGCTATGGCAGGTGGATTGCCAGATTCAGTCAAGGACTATTATCACTTAAGTAAAAGACTAGTGATCCCTGAAATGTACTTGCCTTAGCAAAGTCCACTTAAGGTGCAAGCTTATCTAATGGATTCCCATATTCCATCATTCTCAAGAGGAGGAACAACAGAAAAATACTAATAACATTTAACACAAAATTATGATTTGAAAAAATATATAGTGATACATAAATATAAGCATATATGCCTATAAAACATTTCAAATATATATACTCTGGATGCTTCTAAATGCTTCACTGTTTTTATTTTATAATGAAGAAAAAATTGAAGTCATCAGCCAGACATGATGACTCACTTCCATCCCAGAACTGGTGTTTTGTAGTGTTATTTTGGTAAGGGAGGGCTTTGTTGTGTGTTTGTCAATTGTAAACATCGTAGAAAAAGTTGTGTGGCAGTATCAAAAATATTGGGCACCACTCTATGTGTGATAAAGAGCATATATACCAAATTAAGTGAGGTATTTCCTAATGTTTTGAACATACAAGAATCTGTGGAAGGCAAATCCATAAAAAAGAGTTCAGTTTTAATTTAAATTTAATTTAATTTTTAAAACCTAAAGAGGTGCAGAGTGGCACAGAGGACACTGTGGCCAAGAAAAAATGTCAATGGCTAAAATTATTTTATCATTATTACCACTTTGTGATCTTGTTTGAATTTGGTGGAATATGTTTGATATATTTGTTTGTCAGGTATACACATGACGTACACATAGTAGAAAGAATACACTACTGGGAGTGCATTCTCTTCTTCCATGCTGGGATCTGATGAAAAAACTCAGGTTGCTAAGCTTAGGACAAGCTCATTTATTTACTGTGCTATCAAAAATTTCACATAGAAATGTAAATTTGTGGATGATTTTATGCAAAGAAATGACCTGATAAAGGTTTGATTTAAAAACATAATGCCTATTTTAAAGATGAAATGGAAAACAAGAAAGTAAATCATGAGGCGCTGTATAAAAAATATTATGGGTAGTATCAGAAACTCCCAGAAGCTGCTATTCTAGAACACAGAAGTGAGTACATTGAAACAAAACATAGAAAATAGACTGGTTTTATTTAAAAAAAATGATCCTTCAGTGTGCATGCCCATGTGTGTACATGAGCACATGATTGCACAAACATACATACAAATAAAACTAATTACACCTGACACTGAGTCTTTCCTCAGCACTGTCTACCTCAACAAGTGATCACTGTGAATTTTATAGTTCCTCAAACTCAAAGTCTTTTACACTAGTTCAACAAACAGATACATTCACCTCAAGTATTCTTTAGGCTTAGAAAACGGAGACTGACAGAATATCTTCAACTTGACCAAAATTACAGTCTTGCATAATTAGAAGGCCAGATTGAGTCAACAGACATTATGCAGCTCTGATGATTGTTTCAGAGGATTTCCAGCCATCCATTTCCTATCTCTGTCAGAGTATGACCTTAATATGACAGATATGTTTATTTTTTCATATTTTTTCTGTATTAAAAGTTTATTTTTATCGCTCAAACTGAAATTCCTAATCAAAACTTGGTATTTCTTTTCATCTAAACCTAAGATAATTTCAAAAGCAGTAATGAGCCTAGTTCTGTTTCAATCAGATTCATTTAGCACATGAACAGCCTAGAATGTATTTGAAATGGCTGTGTTTGAAACTTACTTTCTATTTTCCATTGTCCAAAATACTACATCTACACTTCTAGTCACATTGTTAATAAGACTCTCCTTGCTGTGATTATTCCCTAAACATATTGCCCAGTGGACTTTACTTTGCTTGCATAAACAGTTTCCTTAGGGGTCTTGGCAAGACTCCAAAAGAAGAGGCACGTAGTTTTATTTGTCTCAAAAACCTGTGGTCCCATGAAGCCAATTTCTATAGCTATTCACACTCAAACACACAGGTAGAGAGAGACAGAAGCACTGGGGGTGTCAAGGATCATTTCTGATTGAAAAACATATATCCTCTGTGATTCATACACCTGCTTGGCCAAACAAATTCTATTCAGAATTCAAAGAAAAGAATACAGAACACTTGGAAGGAAGCCTTTGAAGGCTGTTGAGCTAATTTCCCAAGATAATAGCAGGTATTGTATCACAGTGTATTTTGTCCTTAACAAACAGAACCATAAAACTTGTTTTGAGGTTTAGGGGTTTTTTTCTTAATAGAAAAGAGGGTTAAATGAAAAGTTACTGTCTTATTTTACTGAAAGAGAAAATGATCCAGGCTTTTAATTTTCTTTCATGAATTGAATGTATTTCAAAATATGAAATACTTTGTAGGATAATAGAAAGGAAATGAACAGAGGCCTTAAACTGCTATTTCATTTTGTGTTGACACATAGACAATAGAACATGGCATTCAGTATATTTTACAATGGTAAAACAGAAGAATACAGTGGTAATGAACAGTGCTTAACACCGTCTGTCTCATTTTTCAGGACATAAATGTCCTGTAAAATGAGTTCAAAGAAATGAAATTTTGGAAAAAGGTAGATGGAAGGAAAAAATGGGCATAAACTGTGACCCTTCCAAGTTTCTATAGCCATAGAAAGACAGAAGCAAACGAGGAAAAAAATAAATAAATCTGAAGCAAATTGGTTGGAACGAAACCTGTCTTTGAAGAAAACAACAAAAAAATTGAGCAAGTATCATATTGTGAATTATCTGGACAGTAATTACATATAACCAGATTTAAAATAAACATAAAGGAAAAACTCATATTAAATGAGACAACTGGAAGAGCAAACAAATTTGGGAAAATTGACTCAGCATTGGATTTTTCAAGCATACAGTATGCCTAGCCTGTATCTCAAAGCTCTCATGTATTAATTTTAAAACTAGGTATTTTTGCATTTTTTGTTAAATACTAAAATCTGTGTTTTATCATTTTCTATGCAGAGATGGGGTCACCAACCAACCAACAGAATCTTTGCACCAAATTTGTTCACATCTTAAAAAAAAAAAATGCACGGGGAAAAATGGAGTAGAGTCTAAAGGAATGGCTGACCAGTTACCAGCCCAACTTCGGATCCACACTATTACTTATGCTGTGTTGTGCTTGCAGACAGAAGCCTAGCATGGCTCCTCTGAGAGGTTTTACCCAGCTGACAGAGAAATTCACTCATTGACTAACGTATTCTATTTCAAGATTCAGTTTTGACCTCATCAATGTACAGTTGTTCATTTTTTTAGAGTGTTTTGGAAAAGGTTTCTCTTTAAGTACCAATAAACTGAACTCAAAAGATCTATAGTGACATTTGGGCACATGTGTAAATGCAGAAGCTATCCCAATACTAGCACGATGCTCAAAATTGTTCTCAGAGGCTAGAGTAAACCTATAATTTTTCCAACTACTTGCTGTGGGATTTGGCAGCACGCTGAAGAAATAATATAGGTGTCATCATTTTATCATAGTTGAACACAATGCATATCGCACATCGCCGGGGGAGTGTGGACTTGAACATTTCCCCGTGTGTATTCCCCCTTGCATCTTTGTTCCTATTTCTTTTTGCTGTCATGTTGCCTCTTGTAGAAAGGGCGATTCTCATTACAGATAAGAATAAGGCTAGGTAGGTGGCTTTGCTCTCTTTATACAAGACACAGTCCCTTGTGGTTTTCTTCTAGAAGATTGTTTTTCAATACTATGGTGAACACATACTCTCCATTGAACAATAAAGCCATGTATTGAAAATAAACTTCTAAAACCGTAGATATTTGACAAGATTTTGTTGTAAAAAAGCAATTGAACAAAAAAGGACAAAGGAAACATTCAAGTTTATAAGAAGCATACAAAGAATACTGTCAGCAAAACCACTATACAAACCATGATTGCATCTAAAAATACTAGAAGATCACAGAAAGATAAACCCATGTTACTTCATATAAAAAGCATTCAATGCAAATAGTTTTATAAGTTTATCAAAGAAAACACTTGTGGAGGTGTAGAAAATCATCGAAGAAAAGGGGAAACAAACATATGTCATATTCACCAAATCCCACCACTACAGCTTATCTCTGCTAGGAAAATAGACTCCAGATATATCCCATGATGAATTTATACATTAGCTGTTGTTTAATTGTTGTTTGAACTCATTTGTGACAGAAAAAAATATTTTTTTGTTATTTCTAGCTCAGGTAGAATAGATGCACATGTTCACATATAAATTTGAGGTAATGAGATCCAGAATGTAAAAGTATGAAATCACAACATAATGCTGAAATATATGGGGCAAGGGAACAGAAACAAAGCAACAACTGTAAATTTTCCTGACTCTTATTAGCTGATCATTCAGATCTTTCCCTAAGTCTCTACTAGTGTCTCATAGAAAATGATAGATACGAACATCTCTGAAAGAACTTGTGTTATGAAATCTACAAATCTAATCAAGTTTTATTTCCTCTTTCATTTTTCTTTCTTTCTTTTCTTTCTCTCACTCTAGAATAACAAATTAAATACTAGAGTTATATTTTCTATGTATGATATAAAATCTGTAGGCATTCATTTATATTCCCAAAACATACTCTACAGACTAAAACATTTAGTAAAATGGCTAACTAGGATCTTTTGTGGAGATCTCAGATCAGTTGGCTACATCTGGTGATGATTTTTGTTGGTAGACTCCCAAAATGGTAGAGACTACAACACAAGAGATAGGGAGTATCCATATGTGATGTCCTATGCTCTGGACCACCCACCACCACTGGATGGTATTTGTCCTTGTGGGCTGGGGATGAGGTGGCATGGAATCAAAAGCTCAGATTCTAGAAACAGGTGAGAACGCTGTAGCAAGCTCATTTATTAATCCAAAGGGAGTGCCCTTTATATCCTTCCTCCACTCATGTTCCTTTGGTCCCGAGTAAACCTGTATTCCAATTGGCAGTTCCCGATTGGCTCGCATTGTCTGTGTCACCAATCTTTAGGTTCCAGGGAGTCTTCAATTAGCTCCTCAAGTGGAAGTTGTCTCTGTGGCTATGCACCTCCATATGTTTATCCAGAGGCAGTCACCGCTTTGTCAGTGAGGCATGCCATTTCTCCTACACATATGTACATTTGATCTCTCTGCCTTCAGTTATAAATTCAGTATCAGTCATGAAGGTTCTACCTTCTGCATCATATCTAATTCTCATTATCGCTCAAAGATTGCACTTTCAAAAGTGTTCATTTATTTTTCGATGCTATTCAGAAGAGTCTATAGTGCTTGAAATAGCATGACAGCAAATGGCTATAGCAAAAGACAAAGAGATGACACTTAACCACACAAGGATGCAGACATTATTTATTTTTAACCCACTGAGTCCAGTTAGTGCCACCACATCACACATAGGTATGGACTCACTCATTTGACTATGGAGAATCTACCAGTACCCACATCCTCACAGAAAACTAACTCTCCACAATTCAAAAGCCATCAATGTTCTCAGCTCCCTAGATGGGAATGGAGACTTAGAAGACTATGTCTATTATATTTTTTGGCTTCTTTGTCAAAGAACAAGTGTTTTTAAGTGTGTGGTATTATTTCTGGGTCTTCAATTCTATTCCATTGATCAAGTTGTCTGTCTCTGTAACAATACCATGCAGTTTTTATCACTATTGTTCTGTAGTAAAGTCTGAGGTCAGAGATAGTGATTTCCCCAGTCATTTCTTTATTGTTAAAAATTGTTTTCGATGTTCTGAATTTTTTGACTTTCCAGATAAATTTGAGAAATGCTTTTACCATGTCTTTGAAGAATTGTGTTGGGATTTTGATGGGGATTGCACTGAATCTGTAGATTGCCTTTGGTAGGTTGACATTTTTACTATCTTAATTCTGCTAGTCCATGAGCATGGGAGATCTCTCCATTTTCTGAGATCTTCTTCTATTTCTTTCTTGAGAGACTTGAAGTTATTGTCAAATAGATCTTTCACTTGTTTGGTTAGTTACTCCAAGATATTTTTTCTTTCTCAGCCTGTTTATCATTTTTGTAAAGGAAGGCTACTGATTTATTTGAGTTAATTTTATATCCAGTCACTTTGCTGAAGTAATCAGCTGAAGAAGTTCTCTGGTAGAATTTTTGGTGTTGCTCATGTATACAATCATATCATCTGCAAATAGCGATACCTTTATTTTTATTTGTCAATTTGTATCCCTTTGATCTCTTTTTATTTTCTTATTGTTCTAGCTAGGACTTCAAGTTCTATGTTGAGTAGAAATGGGGAGAGTGGGCATCCTTGTCTTGTTTCCAATTTTAGTGGGATTGCTTCAAGTATCTATCCATTTAATTTGATATTAGTTGTTGGTTTGCAGTAAAGTGCTTTTATTATGCTTAGCTATGGGCCTTTAATTCCTAATCTCTCCAATAATTTTAACATGAAGGGGTGCTCTATTTTGTAAATGCTTTTTCTTCATTTAAGGAGATGTTCATGTGATTTTTTCCTTTGAGTTTATTTATATAGTGGATTATTTTTAAAGGATCTTCATATATTTAACCAACCTTGCATCACTGGGATGAAGCCTACTTGGTTATAGTGAATGATGATTTTCATGTATTCTTGGATTCGGTTTGAAAGAATTTCCTTGAGTATTTTTGCATCTATATTCATAAACAAGATATGTCTGAAGTTCTTTTCTTTTTTTTTTTTTTTGGTTGAGTCTTTTTTAGTTTAGGTATTAGAGAAATAGTGGCTTCATAGAACTGGAAAGGCAGTGTTCCTTCTGCTTCTATTTTATAGAATAATTTGAGAAATATTGGTATCAGGTCCTTGAAGGTCTGGTAGAATTCTGGACTAAATCCATCTGGCCCTGAGATGTTTTTAGTTGGGAGGTTTTTAATAATTTCTTCTATTTCTTTGTGCAATATGGGCCTGTTTAGAAAGTGTACCTGCACTTGATTTAACTTTGGTATGTGGTATTTGTCTAGAAAACTATCCATCTCATCTAGATTTTTCAGTTTTGTTGAGTATAGGGTTTTATAGTAGGATCTGATTGTTTTTGAGTTACTTCCTTTTCTGTTGTTATGTCTCCCTTTTCATTTCTGATTTTGCTAATTTGGATACTGCCTCTGGGCCCTTTAGTTTGTTTGGCTGCAGGATTATCTATCATGTTGATTATCTAAAAAATAAAAAAATAAAAAAACAGCTTTTGGTTTTGTTGATTCTTTATATTATTCTCTTTGTTTCTCAACATAAAACAGAGATACAGTGAATCTAATAGAAGAGAATTTGGGAAAGAGCCTTAAATTCATTGGCACAGCAAGAAATTTCCTAAACAGAACTCCAATGGCTCATGCTCTAACATCAAGAATTAATAAATGGGAACTTGAAACTGGAAAGGTTCTGTAAGACATAGTCAAATTGGCAAACTAAAGATAGCCAGAAGCTGGAAACAACTCAGATGTCCCATGACAGAAGAATAGATACAGAAAATGTTGGTCATTTACACAATGGAATACCACTCAGTTATTAAGAAATAGGACATCCTAAGTTTTGCAGGAAATTGGATGGAGCTAGAGAATATCATCCTGAGTGAGGTATCAGACCCAAAAGGACATGCATGGTATGTATTCATGAATAAATGGATATTAGCCAAAAAAAAAAGCAAGCAAGAAAGCACAGAAGAAAGAAAGGAAGGAAGGAAGGAAGGAAGGAAGGAAGGAAGGAAGGAAGGAAGAAAGAAAGAAAGAAAGAAGGAAAGAGAGAAAAGTACAGAATTCCGAAGATACAGTTCACAGAACTCAAAATGTTCAACAAGATGAAGGGTCCAAGTAAGGATGACTCGGTCTCACTTGGGAGGGAGTAGAAAACAATCACAAGTGGGAACAGAGGGAGAGACCTGGGAGGGAAACTGGACAGGTGTTGGGAGAAAAGGGTTACTCAAAATGGATACTTAGTCTTAAACTTTGAAACATTTTCCAATACTTTGAATAAGATAAAGAGCATCAATCCAATTTTTCAAATGTGTATCTAAATCCTCTTGCATACTCAACACATTAGGAACTTTTTTTTTTTTTTTTTTTTTTTTTTTTTTTGCTAAATGATAAATGAAAGTATCTGTCTTAACTTCTTGTGTTAAAGCAATTGCCGAAACAGTGGTGCTAGCAATTAATGTAATTAAAGCTGTTATACCAGAAATAACCAAGCCCATTACCCTCTTGTTTCTGTTAAAGCCTAACTCACTTCTTCGAATACTTGGAAGCCGTTTTGGAAAACCAAGGTTCTGTAACACTCAGGGCAATAAGACCAAAGATAGTTGATAAAACTCCACAAATGACATGCTGGATTTCAAAACACTAACACAATTGGAAAGTGTACAATCAGAGCAACTTATGATAAATACTGTAGAAGAAACAAAATTAATTTTGTCTTGACAATTAAAAGAGCCTTAACACCTGTGCTGACACCTGTTTGAAATCCAGATGCTGTCCCAACTTTATCTCTTGCTAACATAACATCATAGAGAACTGCAGCTAACTTCCAAATATGTCTCTGAAAATGTCCATAACCAGACTTCCAAATGAAGACTGTTATTTCCAATATTGGATAGATTTCTAGACCAGTACATGATTGAGTCTGTATAACTGGTCACCTTTAAGAGAAATTCAAGAGTCATTATAACTTCTCTTTTTGATTATCTGTCCCACATGGTCTCAAAACTTGATACAAGTTAGCTTGTCCCATCTGAGATATAGGAAAGCAAAGGTGGGTCAGGAACCTATGTCCAATATAGTTTCTCAGTCACCATTGTGAGAGTATTCAGCTCATAGATCAACATCATTCTTTCTCCCAGCATCAGCAAGTCTCACCAATCACTCTGGCAGCTACCATGCTCCTTCAACATTCTGCAGAAAAACACAAACATGACCTCTTCCCCATATTAAATACCTGGTTGGAATCATGCCTTATGCCAGTAAGTGGATCCTTCCTTTTCACCTAGGCATAAGTATGCCCAGTTGTTGGATGCCATAGACACGCAGCAGAAAGTTCCTTGGCATCAAACATTTTAAAACATTTAGGATAAAAAGAGCATAATTTAAGTAAATGTGTAATGTACAGGGTTATACTTCCCCCTTTTTTAGTTTATGAATATATTGTTTTAAAGTTTCATGGATTCCTTCCACAGTACCTTGTCCTTGAGACTTATAAGGAAACCCCATAATATGGGTAATATTAAATTGTTGAAAAAAGTCTCAAACATTCAACTGCAAAAGCCAGTTCTGTTATCTGTTTCATTTATTGGATATTTTATTTATTTACATTTCAGATGTTATCTCCCTTCCCCATACCCCAAAACCCCTTATCCTGTCCCCCTCCTGCTACTTCTGTGAGGGTATGCACCCACCTATCCACCTACTCTCCCCTTCCCATCCTTAAATTCCCTCACACTGGGGCAACCAGGCTTCACAGAGCCAAGGACCTCCTCTACCAACAATGCCTGACAAATCCATTCACCACTACATATACATCTAGAGTCATGGTCTCTCCCAGCATGTTCCCAGGCTGGCAGTTTAGACCTGAAAGCTCTGGTTGGTTGGTACTATCTCTCTTCCAATGGGGCCACAAGCTCCTTCAGCTCCTTCAGTCTTCTCTCTACCTCTTCCATTGGGAATTTCATGATCAGTCCAATGGTTGGCTGTGAGCATCTATCTATGGCACAGCCTCTCAGGAGACAAGTATATCACGGTCCAGTCAGAATGCACTTCCTGGCATCCATAATAGTGTCTGCCTTTGGTGATTGCACATGGGATGGATCCCCAGGTAGGGCAGTCTCCAGAAGGCCCCTCCTCCAGTCTCTGCTCCACACTTTATCTCTGTATTTGCTCTCATGAGTATTTTGTTACTCTTTCTAAGAAACATTGAAACACCCACACTTTGGTCTTCCTTATTCTTGAACTTCATGTGGTCTGTGAGTTGTATTTTAGGTATTGTGAGCTTTCATGAGCTTTCAGACTAATATCCACTTATGAGTGAATGCATACCATGCATGTTCTTTTGTGATTGGATTACCTCACTCAAGATGATATTTTTCTAGTCGCATCCATTTGCTTAAGAATTTCATGAATTCATTGTTTTTAATAGCTTAGTAGTATTCTATTGTGTAAATATTCCACATTTTCTATAACCATTAATTTATTGAAGGACAACTGGGTTCTTTCCAGCTTCAGCTATTATAAATAAGGCTGCTATAAACATAGTGGAGCATATGTCCTTGTTATATGTTGGAGCATCTTCTGGGTATATGCCCAGGTGTGGTATACCTGGGTCCTCAGGTAATAGTATGTCCAGTTTTCTGAGGAACCATCAGACTGATTTTCAGACTTGATTGAGCTTGCAATCCCACCTACAATGGAGGAGTGTTCCTCTTTCTCCACATCCTAGCCAGCATCTACCATCACTTGAATTTTTTATCTTAGCCATTCTGACTGATGTGAGGTGGAATCTCAGGGTTGTTTTGATTTACATTTCCCTGATGACTAAGGCTGTTGAACATTTCTTTAGGTGCTTCTTGGCCATTCCAGTTTTCTCAGTTGAGCTTTATTAATCTCATTTTAACAAGAGGCAAAAATGAATGAATAAACAAATAAATAAATACCACATCACTTTGCAGTTTTCATCTCTCCATCCATGTAATTTTAAAATATGACTCAGTGAATGGTATTTCTGAAATTATCTTTGTTATCCTAATGTGTTACCACTTGTCAGTGCCTAGCTAACAAAATCAGACCCAGTGTCTTTTGTATGCCATGTTTCAGGATACTAGTGCTCTATATACTTGAACCCTTTAGGCCAGATTGTATTTCTCCAGTAAGAAATACATCTTCATAATAACTGTATAAGCTTACTTAAACAATTTTAATTAGAAAGAAACTAATATAATAAATTCTAACTAGTCAATGGATGAAAATCATTGATAGAAACAGAACCATTTCTAAACTTGCTACTATAAATATCAATAATTTGTAAATTCACAGAGCACATTGAAGATTTGATTTAAAATATATAACACTAATTATTCTAACCTACTATAATACATTAAAAACTATCAGAATTTCATAATCACTTTGAAATCAATACAAAATGTTCAAATAAATAACAGAAAATTTTAAGTTACCTCAAAACCATTACCTGAGGTAACTCAAACCTTAAACAAACAAACAAACAAAAAAGACCTGTAAACCTGGAAGTATGTTTTAGACCGACAAAATTTGAAACAGTCTCCCTTGTAAAATTTAAGTGACAGAATTATCAGTAGCCGCCACAGCCAAAGTCATTCATGTCAACAAGAAAATAGAATTCAGATACTACCACACATTAATTACTATAGTTACTTTCAGACTGAAAAAATAGGATGGAGTTGCTAGTTATTAAAAATTCTGTTGGAAAGATCAAATGTGGTCCTTTCCTCTGAAGAAATGCATAGTCAGAAGTCTCTAGGTCATTTCTTCATATTCTACTCTACTCAAGATTTCAGTCTTCTCAGGAGGCTGGTGCAGGTTCTTCTTTCCATACGTGTTATAAAAGTTTGAACAATAAAATGCCTATTTATTTTTTAAAAATTTCATAACTTTAACTCTCATGATTTTAATTCAATAAATGTCTTTCATTCTGAGGAAGAAAACTGTGTATGAGCAGTGATCCACAGTTATCTCCATGTGAATGGACTGGAATAGACATTTTAAAGCTTTAGCTAAGCTGAATTCAATCAACAAACTATCTCCAATGCTGAGTGGGTTAAAACAGACTAATCTGAGGTAAAAGATATTTTAGGTGTATAGAGACTAAAAGAAGACTTAATAGAATGTTCTCAGAACATTCATTATGATTATTATACATGCTTAGATGAGAGAAGGCTCAGTTTCAGTGAGTCCGGCACGATTCATTCAATGAACCAGAGCCAATAGAAATGGAAATCATAGATAGAACTGACCTCATTTTCATGCATGAGTTGATTGGATCTGGAGTCAGTGAAGAGAACACATTAATTCCTACAATGAATGACATAGTAAAAAGGATACTAAAAACAAACAAACAAAACCAGGAAATTCTGCCGATATATATTTGGCATAGTCAAAGATCCAACACCTGTGGGAGAAAAAAAACACTATAAAAACAAAGACCAAAATGGAGAAGAAATTCATTAACATAGTAGTTATTACCTGTGATTACCTATGCTAATTTTCCAAATCAATCTAAATTTTGTATCTAGAAGATATTAGTTAAAGGTGGTACAATTTTGAGACATCTGACCCTTGTCAAGTGCATAATGTGGCACAGTGATTTCTCTTTGTTTTGATTTGGTTTGAACGCACTGCAAAGGGTGAACACATAGATGTTACAAATACTGTGGAAAGAAGTATTTACAGTGGTATGCAGTGACTTAAAACATCATCAGGCACAATATTAGAGTTAAAAACTAAAGATGGACACTAGATAATAAAATATGTTAGAGTTAATATATCAATCAGTGTGACTTATAGGGCCCCAACACCCACCTATAGGGTATTTAAATTCTGATTAATTAGTATACTTAGAAATTGACATATTGGTGAGACTTAGAAAGTTTAGCTTCTGATATTACTGGAAGACATAGTTTCAGAGCAAACTGCCTGGTCCTCCATGTTTTACAATCTCTTCCACAATGTTCTTGGAGTGATGGGTGTGGGATTGTATTGTACAAGTGTCCATTGAGGCTGGAGTCCACAGCTCTGCATTTTGATGTGTTGTGTTTTCTGTAGTGGTTGCCATCTGTTTCAAAGAGAAGTTTCCTTGTTGAGAGGTGAAGACAAGAACAAGCTATATTGTGGGATATATAAGTTTTATTCACAAATACATGCAATAAAAATCAGTGAAAAAGAGGCACTAATTTGAAAGAGAGTGGTATGTTTTTATGGGAGGTTTGGAGAAATGATAGATGATGGAGTAATGTAATAATAATATAACGTCAGAAATAATTTTAATGCTCAAATAAAACCTCAAACATAATATTGATCAGTAAAGAAAAACATATCATAATAGGAAAGTCACATTGAAATGACCCTGCTTATACACTGACAGCCTAAAATCAGCCATAAGCCTAAAATCAGCAATAGGCCTGACATACCTGCCTGCTAACACAAAGTCTTGGGGCTCTGTGGAAGAACACTGAAACACATGGCTATAAACTATTGTAAACAGGAAGCTTTTGTGAAAATCTACCAGCCTGAGTAGTCATAAACCTTGTAAATAGGCAGTCTTGGCAGATAGTACCAACTTAGATAAGGACAAGTGAATCATAGGCAGAGTCATAGTGACCTGTGCCCTGAACCTTCACCCAGCTGATACCCTGTTCTGAAAGATATCTGTACTCCCCCTAAACACCTATGCTCCTGTGTCATCCCCTTCCCCACATACTGCATTTTCCTGTTTATAACCCCTGTGTTAAAAAGTAAAAGTTATGATTTGATAATTTAAAAAACGGCTATTTCCTGTAGTTACTAAGACATCAAATCAAGTCTGTTATTTTAATTCCACGGGCATGAAAAATTATATCTGACATATATCTCACAACATTAAGGTCACTATGGAACTTACATGCAGTAATTTTTATTCTTACATGGCCACTCCTGCCTGTTAGGCATCTGTAGGTCAGGGTCAATAGACTGAGCATTGGCTTTACTAATTACATGTTTCAAAATAGACTTTCTTTAGTTAGATGTGGTAGATAAATTGTTAGGAAAAGCTAGCAAGTGTGACTTAATAAGTAATATGCTAAACTCTGTACCTGACCAAAGACTTACATTTGGAGTAATAGAGAGTAATTTTAAAGTTATTAAAAAGAAAATAAAACAGGATGAATAAATAGTTGAAAGGACAATTAATAAAAAATAATAATACTTTGCTACAAGCTGATCAAAAAGTGTGGCAAATAAGTAAAACCCATTTTCTATGGTTGGGAAGCAGGCAGGCATTAGTTGCAGTGTCTGAGCAAAACCTTCAGGATGATGGAATTGATTAGCTTTTGAATGTACCCATGGTTTAATGAGCTTATGTCTCTATTGAAGAGTCTGGACCCATCAAGAAGTTTATCCAATTTTAGGTTCATAATCTGGATCCTTGAAAACATTTAAAGGTAGATTATATTTCAAAGACGTGTGTCTTTATGGACATGACCTCTGGATTCCTATCTTGTCATCAGCCCTGGTTTTATTTGTTGTTGTTGTTGTTGTTGTTGTTGTTGTTGTTGGTGGTGGTGGTGGTGGTGGTGGTGGTGGTGGTGGTGGTGGTGGTTGTGTTGGTGGTGGTGGTGGTAGTAGTGGTATTCTTGGTCTTGGTCTTGTTCTGCTTGGTTTTGTTTCTCTACTTACCCCCTTTGTGCCATGTGCTAAGTTGATTTGCTTCACTATGTGGCAGGCCAATGACAATGTGGCCAGCTAATCATGAATTTAAATCTAGGGAACCATAAAATCAGTTAACGTTTCCTCCTTTCAGTTTTTGCTCAGGTATTTTGCCACTATGATAGAAATCTGACTAATGCACACATTCTCTAGAATGAGATTTTTCATGTCAAAGGTAGTCTGAAATATTCAATGCCACAGGCAGAAGTCTCATATTCTTCTCCTGCTGGTCTATTTAGTTTCAACATGAATCTTCAAAGAAAAATCTGTTTCTGCTACTCTAGAGTCCTGTGGAGTGACTAGAATTAGGATTAAAAAGAAGAATGTCATTCTGCACAGAATTATTTTGTGTTTCTAAATTCCTAGTTGCAAAAGAGCACTTATTAACATAAATTACCATATGCAAACCCACATAGTGAATAAATGTAAGCAGACTTTTTGCACCTGAAACTAATAGAATTAAACAAATCAGTTCACTAAATTAAACAAACACTTTAATTTTTCACTGAGATAGAAAAGGGGAAGAATCATGAAAAAAAATGTTTGCATTTGTGTACAAAAGACATTTACTCAGACAAAAAAAAAAAAGTAAGTTCTTAGGTCTACCAAGTAATAATAGACTTTTGACACTTCTTGGAAGTATTTGAACCTAAAGTATGTAAAATACAAGGATTAAAGTTTAGTCTACACATCAAATTATTTAGAATTTTGTAATTCTAAAAGCCTTAGCAAAGAAAGGTCGGTCACTAATTAAACTCAGGTAATGGGATAAGGCTGGTCAACTTACACGTACCAACCATTTGAAGTCTGCTTTATCTAAAATAATTTACTAAAAATACAAAGGACTTGCATATCACAGATGTTTCAAATATAAGCCTCCTGTACTGAGACAACAAAACTCTACAAGGTAGTGGCTAGAGGAGATATTCGCTTTGTTATCAAAGGAGATATAATTAAATCCATGACATCTGTGCAGAGGAAGAGACTTCACAGTTTGGATTTTACTCCAAAGCTGTTCTCTTTTTGCCAAAATTGAAGAGCTATAAAAACCTTCCCACCATATAGCTTAGCTCAGCAGGAGACAAGTCCTTATCTCAGAGGAAAAAATAAGGCATGAGGCCAGAAGCCAGAATATTGTAGACATCACACTTTGGATCAAAGCAAATCTATTGAGACAGATTCAAATGAGAATATGAATACTGTAAACTTGTAGCAATTATTTCCAGTGATGCCATGAATTCCTTATCATGGATGCTAAGGACCCTAATGAAAATACATAGAATCAAGGAAGCTCAAGTGTTAATTAATAGTAACAAAGAAAAAGAGATTCCACTAACTGAAATAAAGATTTCAGAAAGGCAACTATAGTGGCAGTGAAAATCTCAAACTTAACAAGTACACACAACGTGAATGTCTGAAAGGGTGTTTTAAAATGCTATGTAGACAGAATATGAACTTTCTTCTTCCATGTTAACTTATTGTATAAACATCTAATAATTTTGATACTTTTCATCAAGCACATCATGATACTTTGTATTATGTAGATTCCATTATTATTATATTTACTTTCTGCTTCCCTTAAAATGGCCAAACTAGAGCTATAGAAACCATTATCAATCACAGGTTTTGCTGTAGAGCTACACTACCTATTTGGTTTTGCAGAAGGATCCTAATAAGTAGCATTTGAAATCCTAGTTTCGACATGGGGAGATCTGGAAGTCTGAGTCTTACCAGTCTTTCTGTAAGTCACACACACATTAGAAGCTGTAAACAATTTGAATGCAAACTGTAGTTTAAAAATAAGAAATCATGCCTTGAAATCATTAATATTTTGTAATTCAGTTAACAACTTCTCATCTTTCTTATACACATATGTGTATTTCATTTCTTCTTATAAAGAATATCATCTATGTAAGCATGCATGACAAAATGATCAAAAACGCACATGTATGAAAACAAAACATGATAGGGCAGTAAGCAAAGGGTTCCAATTATATTTTAGGATTATGTACCATTTAACTGTGGGCAAGTTATCTATGAAATTTTGAATTTCAGTTGTGTCATGTGAAAAATAACAGAATATCTTGTTATGAGCTAAATTATTTGCTTCTAAACTTCAAGTACTAAAGAATTAAAACTCAGGAACGCTAAAGGCAACATTATTCCAGCAGAGTGTTCTCAAAAGCAACCAAATTAAAGTATGTTCATTAGAGCAAGTCCTAATGCAAGACAAATGGCTTACTTGTAGAAGAAAACTCAAACACACAGACACACTAAGAGACATGGTGAAGAAGGAAGCTAGCAATCTTTAAGCCACGAGGACAAATAGAGAAGATCAAGAAAAATAACTATGAAGGCAGAGTAATTACAGACTACGAACCTCTAGAACTATGAAAAAGTGCATACTTATTTGTCATAGAAAGTCTGTAGTCTTGAATACTGATTTTTATATACATAATTTTCTTAAACTGCATTATGTAGCAATCTGCCGTACCTATCCGTGAAGAGAGGTCACACAAAATTTTACTCCTGAAAAAGACAGACATTAAGTCACACAATTTCTGTTGAATATTATTTTAAAATATATATTAAGTGAAAAAAATGAACAGTGTCACTTTCAAGTTGTACACTGGCTTGCCTTAAGGGTTTTATGAAGCAGAAAGTCCCATCACAGTAAGTATACAGCATCTTGCTTGGCATACTCCAAGCAAGATGGACATTCAAATGCACATTACAAATGGTTAACTCCCAAGGAAGATTTTCTGTTCTTTTAGTAACATGTAATATGTTATTTTTTTAATATTCCCTTTTTACACAGGCATACATTCCCCCACCAAACACAGAACTATAATCAGTATTTTTATAATCCCTACTTTTTTAAAAATACAAACTATTTTATTTTTAGGTTTTCTCCAGTACTCTATAATTTTAAATGACATTATTGAGAAACAGAACAATTCTAAACATGTCCACAGGAACATGTGAACAGAGCTGTTCATCTTCTTAACCCAATGCTTTAACAAATAGGGTGTAAGCATAGCATTAGACATTGCCTTCATCTAGTTACTCGCATTGATTCTTTCGTGATGTCAAAACATACTTTGGGTAAGAAATTGTGATTAATACAGCCTGTAAAAGATTTTACAGACCAAAGCACCAAAGCGCCATCAAGAATGTATAGTCCAATAAGCACAGGCTAGGCAGTTTGCTTGCTAATCACAAAATCGAAGTTGCTGCTAAGTGCCAGAATGCATGGGGTGGAGTTATAATTGCGGCCCAAGTACTCACTGCTGTTCTTAGGAAGTTAGTTATTAGGCTTGTGAAATGATAAACAGTTCTGCTTGTTCTGCTAAAGTGACTAACCTTTATTCTTTATAGATCCATCTCTAGGCATTATAAATAATTAAGTAAATACCCATCATCCTGCTATATGCAAAAAAAAAAAAAGTTTCAAATTTAATTCTAGCCCATCTTCGATGGTGATGATGAAAACAGAGATTTATTGTTGGCATATGAGTAAACTAGCTCACAGTGTTTTCAGCCAGAAGATATTTCCTCCTTTATCTGTGAACATCTTGTCTTATTTCCTTCCAATTACATTTTTTTCTTCCACGAACAGCAAATATGTCTTTTCTATCATTCTCCTGCTGGTGGCCTTCTGGAAGATGATGATTGAATTACCCAATCTTTGGAAGAAACAAGCTGTTTTATGTCTTGATTGCCATGGATTTTGTGGATTCTGTTGCCCTGGGGTGTCTCTCAGGTTATTACAGATGCTAAGATAATTCAACTGAGTAATGTTCTCCTGAAGGAAATGAATGAATGAAAATTCTAGAAACATGCAGTTCTCCCAGGCACAAAGTCACTCCCAGTGTGCTTTTCCTGGCTTTTAATGAAAGATGAAAGTTGTAAGAAATAAATTCTGGGTGTTTTAAACTAATCGAGAAAATACCTTCATCAGAACTATCCATTATCTGTCAAGATGCAGACTTGTGATTTCAATTCCACGTTTGCCAACATCTGATGGATATACACAAACTGCATACTCTACTCCAGTCCTAATAACAAATTATTCTAATTTCGTGATTTTTTGAACACAGTATGTCATTTCTGAGGATCATGAGTCTAAGTGCAGCTTGCTGGGTCCTTGGCTTATGGTTTCACAAGACTGAAATTCAGGTATGAGACAGGCCGTACACACTTCTAACAATCTTCTATATTTGTAAGAGGTCACCTCTTGTGTTTCTGCATCCATGACAGAGAATTCTGCTTCCCCTTAATTATGCCGTGAAGATTGCACCTAGTTCCTGGAGGGTGCCCTGCAGTCACCTGTCATGAACATCTTTCCATCATACAACCTGTTTATTTTTCTTTCAGGTCTTTAGTATAAACCTTCTATAATCTATAAATTTTAACTTTGATCTAGATTTCTAAACCTAGCTCCACAAATTTCACACTATTTACATATATATTTAAAAGCTGCTGAGGTGACTTTTGTGATTATTAGTTTTATATGACACAGTTGGCCTTGAAATGGTGAGAATTAGGGTTATATGTGTGGACATGATCTAAGTAAAGTAGATTGTAGTGAGAAGAAGATTGTCTCTGACTAAGAATAAAATGGGATTTGAGAAGGATCTGATTGGAAGCACCATAAGGAGATGGCATGTGTCCGTGGTGTCTTAAGATGGATCGAGCCATGACAAAAGGTGACAGCCTTCATCGTGAAAAAGAAAGTCACAGTCTCTTAGTAGAGAAAATGAACCTGAATCTGAGAAATACAAGGACCTAAGCAGCAGCCACAATGATCAGGGAAATGAATTCTTTCTTGTAAGGGTGTAAGCTCTCTTGAAGCAATAGAAAACAAGTAGCCTCTTTATCCAAGGGAGCTAAAACCCATTGTCTTTTCAATGTTTATCAGTTCCAAGGAAGATCTGAGCCATCTTCACTCAAACAAAAGGGATTACTCCAATGTGCTGATACAAGTAGTTAGGGAACACTGGAGATCACCATAGGATTCTGCCAACCAGAGACCCAGTATCTTGATTTTTCAGCCTTTTAAAATGGTTTTCGTGAAGGCTAATATGAGTTCCATGGTTGGGAAAAGGAACATAATGAGATCATAATGTTGACATATTAAGAAAGACTGAAAATTACTTCATAAGCAAGCAGTAAGTCAAACTAAAAATCTAAGTCAAAGTAAATATACATATAATTTATACACTAAAAAATGGAAAAGAACAAATTAGCTAAACAAGTTAAGATTGACTTTTTTCTAGAAACCACTGCTGTGTATGTGTTGACTGTATGAATGCCTATAAGTCTCACAATATGTCTATGAATGGAGAGATAGCTCAGTGCTTAAGAGCACTGACTGCTCTTCCAGAGGTCCTGAGTTCAATTCCCAGCAACCACATTGTAGCTCACAGCCATCTACAATGGGGTCTGATGCCCTTTTATGGTGTGTCTTAAGAGAGCAATGGTGTGCTCATATACATTAAAAAAAATCATTAAAAAAAACCCTCAGGTTTGAAATGATATTAATACTTGGCGATTTTCATAAATCAACTAATTTACGTAATAAAAATAAGGTCTCATCTATATATTATATACAAAAATGTGTGTGTGTGCGTGTGCCTGTGTGTGTGTTGAAGATAGCCTAGTACCAAATACTTAAATCAGTGCCTTCTTTGGCCCTAGAACTGTAGAGATGAAATACACCTAAGGCCTCTCTATTTAAATGCTTTTAGTTACCTGCTGCTTTCCTGGCCACTCTAAAGTAACTGGTAAAGGTGGCTTTGTCCTTCTTTAAGTGTCTTCAGTAGCCAAAAATAAATCCTTAAATCCAAACCTACCTTGTCAATTTCACAATTTTTGTTTTAACTCCAGATCTTATATGTTTTCCAGTTAGGGATGGCTTGTTTTCCAAATTTTATTAATTTTGATCATATGTTCTGCTTATCAAAACTGCCCATGTTTTAATCTTTGTAACTTGTGAATATGTGGTATTATTTCTTTTAACTTGTTAACAAATTTCTCATGGTAAAGCCTCTCCTTTTGTGTCAATATATTCCAGATATATTTGAATTGGAATTTCAGTCTCTTTTTTCATTCTTAAAAGCATCTCTACAACCTGACATAGCCTATTTTAGAGCTATTTCTAAAATATATTCCTGACTATGGAGCCTGAATGAATAATAAGCTCTGTGTCTCAGATAGAAACCCTGTCTTGAAAACTGCATTATCTCTTTATATGCTAATTGTATTTATTTTCCTGTTTTTTACAGTGAGTTCTTTTGCTCTTATTACTAGCATCAACTACATACTTTCTTTGCATAGAATAGAGTTTATACTATTCCCACTTTCAGTTGTTGGGTTTGAGACCCAGGACAAGGAGTTGAAGTGCATATTTGACACACCAAAGCAGACCTGGCCTCCGGGATCTCTAAGCATCCCTTGGTCCCTACCTGGCATACCCTGTCCTCTAACCTGAACTTTCCGGCCTAGAAGTTGAGCTTCCTCTCCCTCAGAGGCCCTTTCCTATGTAATCCACATATTTTAGTCTCTCCTTTCTTATTTCTTCTCCCCGCTCCCTTCTTCCCTCTCTACACGTGGCTTGTGGCTTTTTTCTTTTTCTCTTCCTCTTACCTCTGTCTTCCTCCCCATGACAATTTCCCTAGCCTCTTTCTTTGGGACCAGTGAACCTGCCTGAGAGCTGCTTCACAATAAACCTGAATTTAGATGCTCTAATCTGGCTTGAATTGGCTCAGGTGGAGAAATATCACCAGTCAATCACACTTCCTGTTTTATTTATACATTTTTGTTTATAATATTTTCCAAATTTGTAATTCATGAATTCAAACGTCATGTGTTGCAAACATTCTTCTGTGTATGCAAGATAAATGTGTGATCATTGAAATTCCATGGCTTCTGCTTTATGAATATCAGAGTGCAAAATAAGCATTAAATGACTTCTTGTCAAACTGCCTCAGTCAAGTTACACCATTGTCTCTGATTCGTACCTTCTTTTCCAGTTCTCCAATTCGGCAATATAATCCATTCTTGTACCACCTACTTGATGCTTACTAGATGATCTTTCTAAAATAAATATAATTACCTCATTTATCAAGTTAAAGCTTGTCCCTCATCCAGTAAGAATATATAAATTGTTTAATAAACATTACATGATTTTGCATGATCTGCTTACCTTCCCAATTATTTTTAATGTTATTCTTTAATATGTATAATTATCTGGTCATGAAAAAATTCGTGAGATCCTGGAAGATATTGCAGTTTCCCTTGACAAGTTCACCCAAGTGCTTTGTACTGTAGTCTGTGCTCCCATAGGTGTAGTTAGTCTATTCCCTTTGTTTTAGATTTTTAAATGATATTTAAGAACAATATTCTACATATATGTGAGGTAATTTATATTTCAGTACAATGCTTTAAGATAATATATATCATATTTTCACATATTAATATACGTAACATATATAGACTGAACAAATTTATATACATATATTTATTACATATATTATATGTATACATATGTATATATACATGTATATATATATATATATATATATATACACACACTCTCATACATACATACATATATACACATATACACACACACATATACACAAATTTATAATTCCTTTGAGGTGAAAGCAACCAAAACCTTCTATTCTATACTTTGGAAATATGGAATAACTGATCATTACCTAGAGTTATAATGGTATAAATAGTGTGTATGAACACTTACTACAGTTTCCTTTCCATGGAAAAACTTTTGTATATCCTTTGGGAACTGTCATTCTTCTGTATTTGTTTCTTATGTGCTGTGCAAAAAAAATGTTACTTTTTTTTATAATATCACTTTAATTGTTAATACCCATTCAGTCATGTGTTTAATTCACCAGACTGAACAAATTTAGAACAATGTCCAGGTCAGCTGGACAATCAAGTGGGACCCTTAAACCCTGTGGAAAGGACTGAAATGTTCAAGAAAATAAGGAGGCACAGCAAGTCAAGAAGTCTGATCAAGCTGACAAAATTTTTATTGTTCACACAGGTTATATACTCTAAAAACAGGATATGGAGAGGGGTAGGAAAGGAAAGAGGGCTTTGCAGGTCTAAGAAGCTAGCTGCAGCTGTGGGGTCTAACTAAGTTATTCTTACAAAGCCTTTCTGTTACCAGGGTTTCTAAAAATATCTGTCTAGCAGGATGTTGGCTAAATCTAGAGATCAGGAGGAGGGGTTACTAAGGTGGGTTGCTATGAGGTCTTGTTTGAAGTTCTGAGAACTGACAAGTGAATCATGGAAGGTAAGCAAAAAGAAGAATAGTAGTTAGGAGAGCCAATGGTGAGTGTTTGCAAGAGTAAGGCCTTGCCATGGCTTCCCACAGAACAAAACAGTCTGTACTTTGTTTTCATTATGATTTTTCAGTAAATTAATGCTGAAACAAAGTGTACACTATGGGAGGAAAGGGCTTTGTGACAAACGTAAATCAAATCTATTAATGGCCTGGTGAGAAATTCAGATTTTAAAGTTTTTAGTCAACTTGTCTATAATCTCAATGTTACCATGATACAGTAGAAAAACTAACTTCACCTTTTTGCTCCTTCTTCCTTTTCTCTCTCCCTCTCCTTTTCTCCCGCCTTTCTTTATTGTGTGTGTTCTTTTCATTTCTTTTGTTTAAGTACAACAAAATAAGACAGAATATTCTTTTATTATGAAGATAATTTCTTGATTCTAACATTGAGCCTCCTTTAAATTCCCAGGTACTTTGTCTGAGCACTGTGAAAAAGGTGTAACTTTTAGTACTGGCCATGTGTCAGACTCTATTTTGTATGTTCTTTTATTTTTTATTCATTATTCTTTTATTGGATACTATATTTACATTTCAGATTTTGTCCCCTTACCCCATTCCCCCCACCACCCAGGAACCCCCATCCCATCCCCCCTCCTCCTGACTCTATGAGGATGTGCTCCCACCAACCCCCCCACTCCCACCTCCCCACCCTCACATCCCACGCCCCACTCAGTGTTCAGCCTTCATGGGACCAAAGATCTCCTCTCCCACCTATGCCCAACAAGGCCATCCTCCCCTACATATACAGCTGGAGTCATGGGTCCCTCCCTATGTGCTCCCAGACTGGTGGTTTAGACCATGGGGAACTCTGGTTGGTTGGTATTATTGCTCTCCTCATGGGGCCACAAACCCTTTCAGCTCCTTCAGTCTTCTCTCTAACTCCTCTATTGAGAACCCCATGATCAGATCAATGGTTAGCTGTGAGCATTAGCCTCTGCTTATGTCAGACTCTGGAAGACCTCTAAAAAGACAGCTATATCAGGATCTTATCAGCATGCACTTCCTGACATCCACATCATTCTGTATGTTCTTATGTGGATATCATCATCTATTCCTCATAACTCACTATAACAACAGGCTAACAGCTACACTCTCTTTTCCCTGAAATAGCACCTGAGTGGAGACAAAAATGTTTCATATCTGGTTTTCCAGTTGCATATTTATTTCATGGATCAACACAAATCCTTTGTCATACAGTACATCTCACTGAATTCTCAACACTCAATACATTTTTCAGCCCCAAAATCCCAAAGTCTTTCCTAAGCCCTTCCAAAAAACAACACAGTCAGGTCTGTGACAGCAATACACTACTACCCTCATACTGATGTCTGTCTTATGCTTTCTATAGCAGAGATGAAAGTCCATAACAAAGCAATGTGGTGAGAAAAGAATTTATCTGGATTATTCTTCAACATTAATGTTCCTCATTGAAAGAAGTCAAGACAGAAATTCAAACAAGGCAAAAACCTGGATGCTGGGGCCGATACAGATGCCATCAAGGAGAGCTGCTTAGTGGCTTGCTCCTCACGGCTTGTTCAGCTTAGTTTTAGAACCCAAGATAAACAACCTAGGATATACCGCCTAAAGTGTGGGCTTATCCCTCTCACACCAATGACTAAGGAAATGTCCCACAGCTTTGTCTATGGGCCAACCTTACAGAAGCTTTTTGTAACTGTGGTTTCATTCTATCTAACAATTCTAGTTAGTGTCAAGTTGACATAAAATTTTTTAACACACTCTTGAAATGGCTTTTCCTGCTCCCAATATTAATAGATAGTCCTACTCTTTTACTAAGGTGTGTTTCACCATTTCATATAGCTCAAAGAATGAAAATTAGCTTGCATCATATTATTAATTTATAGATTACAGAAGGATTTTTAATGAATGAGGAATTATATTTATGAGAATAGACAAGCTTTCAGCCTCCATTACCTTTAGAATTACTGAAGGCAAACAAGCCCCTTAGGCTGTACTATTACATTGAAATGATAATTTTCTTGTAATAATGGTAATTAACTCTCAAAAATATGAAGTACATAGAGTCATGTTTCATTGAATCAGTTATGTTGTCTGAGCCCTGATAACTCAATTCATAGTTATATACTTTAGCTTTTATTTTGTCTGTTTTGAAAATCATACATATATTCATAATCTTATAAGTAATCGAAATTATTTTTGGCATTTTATGGAACAGCTATTATTTTCACCAAGTATGTGCTCATAAATGTGTCTACATCTGTGTGACACTGGACAGGTGACTATGTGTAAGAGCAGTGATGTTTACATATTTGTACTTTAGACTGACTGATAAAATGTTCCTTAAGGAAATGAAGTTAAAGGCCAACAGTTAATATTTAAAGAACTAAGTTTTACAGTAAACAAGTAGGTATCCTTTGTGAATGTATAGTTTTGTTCATATTCATAAATGTCATTTTTCAAAATGTGTTAATTTGTAACTATTTCCTTAAAACTGAGCATTCCCTTCTTAGTGGAAGTGTGAGTCAAAATAAGACAAGGAACTTAAAGGAGAGGAGGTTCGTGGAGATTAGAAAGTTATAGAATGCATTAGACCCCTTTCTGAGCACAAAGCTTTTGGTATTTATCCACTATTTCTAATTCTTGACTTAGCCCACAATAGTCATTCTGAAGTTCAGAAAGCACACAACATACTATAAGCCCAGTACTGAACCAGTATTTGTTCCATCCTTAGTAAAAAGCTATGCTAATCTGCACGATCTGGTGATGATCTTCCTCCCACATCACGTCTTGGAGACTGAAACTGCTAGTGCAAAAATGCTGAACATAACTCAAATGTCTACATAGAGCCTTTAAGAAGAGTCCAACCGTGTTACTTTACATTTAAGCCTATATTTAGTATTTATGTTGACCAAACATTTATTATTTAAAATGGAATTTTCACAGTGAGATCATGCAATCCAAGTATTAAGATGCCTTATTTAAAGTTTCAGCAACCTTTGGGACTTGGTAAAGGTCTTGTCACAATCCTACAAAACATGAAGCATGGTTATTAAATGGTCCCTGCAGGTGTAAAAGTCTTCTTTTACACACATCTTCTAAAGCAAATAGAATTAAGTCTATAGATACACTTACTAAAAACTTCTAGTACTATCTGTGTTTATTTCCTGGCTATGATGAAGATACTGTGTGTATTGTATTGCTCAGCAAAACCTACTACTACTGCAATAATCCAAACTGTCAACTACAAACACCTTCTAAGATCTAGAAAAGTCATAAACTTTTACAATCTAATTTGTTAGTCTTAACGAAGGCCTAGGTGTCAATATTTGTTTGAGCAGTTAATTTAGTGCTGCATTGAGAAAATTCTCATTTTACCAAAAATCAGCCACATTTTCAAATATGTCATGTTCTGCATTTTCTATACTTGTGTACTTTGTATATGGATTTAAAACCATTCAAACTGAGTTTTGTAAAATTTGCACTATATGTAGAAGTCTTATTCCAAACATACATGCTAACTATAAGAAAATACCTCTGTAACATACAATTGACTTTGCTTCACTATCAAGATAAATTGATATTTCCAGGTCTGTTTATAAATTGTGTACTGTTTTGTTTATCTATTTTATTATCCATATATCAGTATAAATTTTGTCTTTTGTCTTTCTATATGAACTTTGCTATGAGTCTGCTAATAGAAATGAAGTAATTTTCTGGGTTTTTGACAGAGTTTAGCTGCATAGCTGAAATTGAAAAAGGCTATATTTTTGGAAATATTGATGCATGTTTTAAAACTGAATGATTTCAAATGTCAGCTCAAAACTTCTCCATTTTGTAAGCACCAAAGAGAAGGGTAGTGTACAAAAAAGATCTAATATTACAATCACATTGGAATTACATCTTAAATTCACCACTTTAATGAGTTTAATTTGAAGTGTATTATTTGTCTTCGAATCTCTGCCTCCTTCCCTATGAAGTAAAATATCTGTTACAGAAAATACTAAGCAATGTTTTTGTGTGCTTTTTATACTCTTTCACTCTTTCCTACAGTAAGAAGTTATATTGGCTCTTTTTCTTGACTCAAAATAAATGTGACAGGGAAAAATGTAGGAAAACAAGAAATCTGTCAAATTTTTAGATTATGTTTACTGTATTATAAGACACCACAGGTAATTTGGATAGGAAAAATGAAGCCATAAGCATATAAGCATACTGCTGAGCCAACCACATTAAGGAAAAATCCATCTCTAGCTGGCAGAGTAAAGTAGATTGTACAGATGAGGATGAAAGTGAGCACAGAGTATAAAATGTGTGTGTGTGTGTGAGAGAGAGAGAGAGAGAGAGAGAGAGAGAGAGAGAGAGAGAGAGAGGAGGGGAGAGAAAGGGGAGAAAGGGGGGAGAAAGGGAGAGGGAGAGGGGAGGTGGAGAGGGAGATGGGGAGAGGGAGAAGGAGGGGAAGGGGAGAGGGAGAGGGAGAGAGAAAGGGGGAGAAGGAGAGGGAGAAAGGGAGAGGAATAGAGGAAGAGGGAGAGGGGGAGGAGGAGGAAGAGAGGGAGAGAGAGGTAGAGGGAGAGAGAGGGGAAGAGGGAGAGGGAGAGGAAAAGGGGGAGGGGAGTGGGAGAGTGAGAGTGAGAGTGAGAGGGGAAGGGAGATTCATTTTTCCTAGGTGGTGTAGTAATTTCCAAAACTACTTAATACCCAGAAAGCTCAAGCATCTGAAAAGCTCAGAAAATAGCTGAAATTGTCCAGATAAATAGGGTTTCTTTTTCTACAAGTTTGTATAAGAAGTAATGTCTGCTGAGAATACAAAGATTTGTGAAGCTGAATAAATTACTCTATGTTGTTGTGGTTTGGTCTTTTGCTATGTATTAGCATGCTAAATAATATCCCCTATGGCCTGGTTGCCCCAAGGACAAGAGAATCTGCACATATACAAGTGACACTATGTAGCCTTGCCCTCCGAGTTATTTCTGATTGGTGAATAAAGATGCATATACCATATAGCTGGGAAGACAGGTAAGGTTTTGAGTTCCCCAGATTGTGGTCTGAGGAAAGACCACATAAGGGAGATAAAAGAAGGTGGAAGGTGACAAAACAACATGAGGTAGGTGAGTCATAAAATAAATGGCCATTAGCACTGCCCAATTGAAGTTAAGAGCAGCCCAGGTGAAACATAACAAGTTTTAATTAGGGGTTATTGATATGGAAGTAGACATAATGACGTAGAGGGTAGATGTCTGTCAAGGTCAAGTGTTTAAAGGCTGATTATTAATATAAAAATTGTGTGTCTTTTATCTGGAAACTTGATCTTCAAAGACATGGTAGAAACCATATTTAAGTTTCAATATTTATTACAACACTATGGTCTGTCAATTTGTTTGCAAATAATACAGAGAAGAGAAGGATTCAGATTTTCATGAGCAGTCACCCTCTCTGGTATGTGCTTTCAGTGATGCAGCTAACTTGGAGGTATTCTTTCTCCTGTAGGTAACCTAAAAATAGAAGAGAAGAACCTTAATTGGTTCACCAAGTTGGACTTTGGTAGCATCCTTACTTTGGTCTTTTGTCAATACTCTGTTTGGAATGAGTATATGTCAGTCTTGTATATCTCAGAGAATAGTGTCGTGCAACATCGTTCTCTATGTTAGCTGAGCATTTTTATGTTTTAACAATAATCTGCATGCTTTTTAAATATCCTAAAGTGGCCTCAGGTATCTCTTATAAAGATTTCTCCCTTTTATAGAAATTAGTACCTTAAATGGGGTTCAGAACAAGAGACTTGTAAAGAGATGAAGAAACTCAATGACAATCTACTCATTTGAAACTAAAATTAGTGAAACTTATTACATATATTTATTTTATTGATTTATTGATTGATTGATGATTCACTTTACATCCTGATTGCCAACACCTTCCCCCTATCCTCCTAATCCCATCGTCCCACTGTCCTTCTCTCATTCCTCCCTCCACTTTTCTTCAGAGAAGGGGAGCTTCTGCCCTTGGGTACCAGTCCATACTGGCACATCAAAATTTCATTAGAACTAAATGCATCCTCTCTTATTGAGGTCAGATAAGGCAGCCCAGGAAGGGGAAGGGGATCCAAAGGCTGGCAAAAGTGTCTTAGTGAGAGACACCCTTTGCTCCAACTGTTGGGAATTCACAAAAAGACTAAGCTGTATATTGGCTGCATATGTGTATTGGTCTGAGGTCCAGTTCATGAATGCTCTTTGCTTGGTGATTTAGTCTCTGTGAGATCACATGGGCCCAGGTTAGTTGGCTCTGTAGGTCTTCTTGTGGTGTCCTTGACCTTTCCAGCTCCTTCAATCCTTCCCCAGAGTCTTCCACAAGACCCTGTGAGCTCTGCCTAATGTTTGTCTGTGGGTCTCTACTTCTGTTTCTATCAGCTGCTAGATGAAACCTCTCAGGTGACAGTTGTGCTAGGCTCCTATCTACAAGTATAGCAAAGTATCATTAATAATGTTAGGAGTTGGCTCTCACCCATGGAATGTGTCTCAAGTTGTGCAAGTCATTGGTTGGCCATTCCCTCAAATTCTGTTCCATTTTTATCCCTGTACTTCCTTTTTTATTGAATATTATATTTACATTTCAGATTTTATTCCCTTACCCCATTTCCCCCACAATCCAGGAACCCCCTATCCCATCCCCCCTCTTCCTGCTTCTATGAGGATATGCACCCACCTATCCCCCTCACTTCCACTTCCCCAACCTTAAATCTCACCCCAACTCAGTGTTCAGTCTTTTTGGACCAAGAATCTCCTCTCCCACCTATGCCCGACAAGACCATCTTCCCCTACTCCCTGTACTTCTTATAGGCAGGACAAATTTTTGATCCAACATTTTGTGGGTGGGTTGATGTCTTCTTCCCTTCACTGGAAGTGCTGCCTAGCTACAGAAAATGACTCCATATCCTCTGCTGCTAGGAGTCTCAGTTAGAGTCCCCCATATCCTCCAAGGAACTTCTCCTGTTACAGGTCTCTGGTTTGTCCTGGACACTCACCCCCTACCGGCACTCTCCCCCAAATTAGTGAACCTTGTGATTCACTAATATTATAGTCTTTTATTTCCATAAAAATTAGTAGCTAAATTATAAGCTAGGCTAAAAAAATATGGATCTGTGCTTATTTAATAACAAAGTACATAGTGAGTTGAATTATATAATACAAGCACATCTTTCGATGAACATTTGTGACAATAATGTGATTACACATGTGATGAATTAAGATGAAAGCATTATAAAGAAAAGTGGGCCTATAACCTATTGTGACCAGCATTATATAATGACAGAGATATACATAGAAAGAATACTGTAATATAATAACAGTTGAGAGGATATCTTTGCTATAAATGAACACTGAAGGCTGTTGACAGTCCACCAGAAGGTAGTTGGAATCAAGAGCAAAAGGCACAGCAGGTTTCATCAGGAAATTCCCTTCCAGACATTTTATTTTGAATTTTTGTGTTCATAACTGTGACACACTACATTTCTTTTGTTTTTGAAGCTAATTTGGCTTTGTGATATTTTTACAGCATATCTAAGAAAATGCAAACAACATCTTTATTACTGAGAAATACATAAACCCTACAGTACAGTGACTGTTCTAATTTTCATTTGGCAGCTTAAAAAGAGTACCGAGGCAGATTTCTTTGGTTTTAACTCAAGTAATAGACTTCAATCTCAGAACTTTCTGGAATAGTGTTAAAACATCTATTTTCACCTGTGGTAACAAACATAGCACTATGAATGAAAATGCAAAGATCAATCCTACATATTGCTGATTTAAAATGGAAGTTGAATTTTCAGACTTTCTCATTTTTTAAAGCACATAAATGACACTAGTCTGAAAAATCTGAAATCTATATAGATTACTAGGACTGTAATATTCCTGAATTGCTAACACAATCTTTTATATAAAAATTGTATTTATCTCCCTCTTAACAATCTTATCATAAAAGGATATCATTTAATTCTCCACCACCAACATCATCTCTCACTAATTCCAGTACTATACCTAAAATTAGGTATTATCATCATTGGGAATAAAAGCATTTAATTAAGTAGATTATGAACTAAAATACTATGAAACTACACTATTTTAAAATAACTTTGTAATATGAGAAATAATTTAAAACTGAACATTTAAAACCATTTAGTTGCTGTTTTCTACAGCCCTAAATTTATCATAGGATTTAAGTCTCATGAAGCTATATTCTCAAAATATATTCTTTCCAATGTAAAGAGATTGAACTTGACTTTTCATCCTGTGAGTAAGGATTACTATGGTAGAAATAGCAAAGAAAAGTTCCCTAGAATTCCCTTTAAAAAACTCAGATGGTATATCCACATCCTTGGGAAAATAGCAGTGATAGATAGTACCATTGAGACTTGAAAGATGAATTTATTTGACTCTTTTTCCAAATTAGCTTAATGAGTATTTGAAGAGCCCATCTTTTCAAGCTTAATCAAGGAGTGATTCCAAGTTATAATTAGTCTTCCAGATGTGGTTCCATTACCAATACATTTGGCTTAGCTCATAAATAATATGGATTTCAATGGCATATGAATGTAACATAGAATGAAGTTATATGAAATATATATGCTTAAGACTTTAGACATTTCAGGGCATCATGCCAAAGAAAAGAACAAGTGGAATACTATCTATAATCAAATAATAATAATGATAATAATTTACTTTGTATGGTTCCATTTTTATATGATATATGCTAACATGGATAATCTAACAACATTTACTTTTACCTAGTTACATCTAGAATTGTTCAATTAAATATCTTACAAAAACCAAAGAAAACCTAGGCCCTTAACATATGAAGATTGTGTTTCTCAAATATATTTAGTATGTATGAATGGTGTATGGTAACATTGTAAGGACATTAGGAACACTTAAAGTTGTAAGGCCAAGTTATGTCCTGTTCATAATTAAAACTCTTTTCTTGACAAGTTGTTATAACTTGGTTTAGAGTCCTTTAAAAGATGAAATAATTTTTCAGAGAACATCAGAAGAAAACTAAACCCTAACCTATAATTATAAATTAAGTGCCTTCATACCCATGAATTTACATACATTTTAGGTTTATGAAATACCAATACATTATTCAGAAAAAAAAACACAAAAAGATCATGTTCTAGTCTAATACAGAATGTATGTGAAATACCAAATATTATAATTCAAGCTTCCACAAATGCCAATGAAAGAACAAATGAAGATTCTATTTGGAGGGCTGTCCAGAATCAAAGTAAATCAAGCCTAACTTTCTAAGTCATTGTAAAATACTGAGTTCATTGCTAAGATGTATACTACAGGGACATTATAACTCTATCAATGATAATGAAGTTGTTTTTATGAAGAAAACTTCAAGTTAGTGTCTTAATAGCTATACTGGTCATAAGATATGGTCTTGCGGTTATAATCTTCATTGTCCTGTTGACAACAGATAGTGTTATGACAAAAAAATTAGGTAGTTAAGAAAAGAAAACTAGAAGATTGATGAAATGGGGTTTTGTTAAATAAGATCATTTCTATGTGTTTAAATTTGGCCCATTAACATATTTATACTTACAAAAGAATCACCATTTTGTATTACAATTTTAATAATTTATTGTAAAGATGAACAATTCTCTACATGTCTAGCCCTTAGTTTTTCCTTCACTATAGCATGTTAACATAAACAGAAAATCATCTCCTACAATACAGACTCACACTTTGTGTATGATCATATCAGCTCAATCAGTCACTGATAAATTTTAGTTTTCCTTAGGAAGCAACAACAGAATATTCACTATAATATTAATCAAAATATACTGTTTCAAGAGCTATAAAATAACTTGATGACCAGATGATTATATTTGCACTCATCTATGACAGTTGACAAATCGCTTTCTTTACTGTAGTAAAAATGTATATAATTTTGGAATTTTATAAATTGGTGGTTATTTTCCTGTATCAATAATAATCTTAAATCATCTGAGTGTTCTAAGTACTTTATTGAATTCAATACTGAATAACTGTAACACCTGTTAATCAAGGTCTTGTTTTATACAGTGTGACAGGAAGGGGGATGATCTTAGAAAAATGTGCAGTGGGTTTGTGTAATCATAAAATATGTTGTATGAACTCAAATAATATGTCATGAAATGGATGTAGTGTAAAGAAGTATTTTGAGTATTAAAGACTACAGAGAAGAAAATGCTTTTGTAAACAGCACATATTTTTAGCACTATGCACAGTTTCTTGCTTCTTACAATTCTCCCTAGACTGAACTGTCCAAAGAATACTTAACTTTCTTCTCCAGCTTCCAAAACTACTTACTCATTAAAGGACTAAATTTTTAATATTTAAATTGTTATTATTTATTTGTTGACATTGCTACATAGAGATTATTTTAATATATTTATGTTCTGTACATTATATTACACTGTGTATATTGCTCTATTCTTATTTATTATTTGGTAAGTTGTTTTAAATGTAATATTTTAAAAACAATTTATATTTTCTAGTCTTAAATATTTAAATATTTGCTTGGTGTTATAGCAAAAGTTTAATTAGTACAGATTAACAAAGTAAACTTAGAATTCATGAAACATTAAATAAAAGAGAGTGTGGAGAATGCAAATCTAATCTTTGAGTTTCCCATGAAAATTTTGTACTGCTAATATGCCTATAAATAATCATTAATTTCTTCATACAAATATAATTAAAACTTCTATTTCAATACTCTTTTCTATCATGAATATTAAATTATGTTCTCAAAATTATGAACACTGAATTATATCCAAAATAGTAGTTTCACTTTGATAAATATCTTCTACGAATCATTTCCCAAGCCTTTTGTGTTTATCTTGCTCAAAAAATTTTCGATATACCAGTCAGGACCAAATACATTAACTGTTCTTTCATTATATATTTTTCAGCTTCTGGAGTCTTTGCTGTCTTTGTTTTATTTCTTAATTTTGTTTTAGCATGAAGCAGCATAGACAGATTCTGTCAAAGCTAAAATTAAGTTTGGGTCTTGTTGGTGATTAGCAAGCTACTCTTCAAACCTCTTTCATTTTTGTTCTTAAATATGAGGTGAAATCTGGGTATGGTGGATCATGAGTGTAATCTCAGCACTTGGAAGGCTGAGCCACAGTTTCCAGACCATCCTGGCTTGTGAAGACATAGCAAATTCCAAGTCAATGTGGTTTACCTAGTGGAACCCTCTCTCAAAATAAGTAATAAATAAAAGAATGACTGGGGAGATAAATAACAATGCATTTTTGTTTATCTATCTACTGGAGAAAGCTTAAGTTTCTTCTCTGAACCTTGAGTTACGTTAGTAAAGCTTAAAAAGATGTAGATTATCCAATAAAAGATGGTCAGCCCTGAGGTTATATGCTTACAGCTAACATTTATAGGCTGAGTGGGTTTGTTTATGTATTCAGCCATGTGTGTTCACATGGGTGTGTGTGTTTGTGTGTGTGTGTGTGTGTGTGTGTGAGAGAGAGAGAGAGAGAGAGAGAGAGACAGAGACAGAGAGACAGAGAGACAGAGAGACAGAGAGACAGAAATAACAGATAAAGAGAGAGGTGGGGAAGAGAGAAAATGAGAATGGAAAGAAGATAGGTAAAATGATGTAATAATGATTGCAAAAAATAAAAGGCTATAAAATAAACATGGAGCATAAAATTGAAATTTAGTTTCTTAGTTCCCTGATAACCATTGTCTTTAAAGAAATAAAAGTGAAAAAAAAAAGTAGTGCTCAAAATCTACTAAAACGATGCCTTTAGTCTCTCTACTGGAAGGCAGGTAATTTGAGACTAGTCTATCTAATGAGTTCCATGCAAGCCATGGCTCTTGGTCAGTTTTCTACTCATACTATCTTACAACTTCGACTGAATTTAGACTGGCAAAAGTGAGTCAGCTGGCATGTTTAGGCTACATAATTCTAAATGTAACATCCCTCAGAACAAACCCGTGTTGTTATTGCATTGTTAGTGATTGTTTAGTTTCTTTTTGTTTGATTTTGTATGGTTCTTTTTCATTTTTCTCTGACTCATTCTGTAGCAGTAAATGACCCCTGAAACTCCTGATATTCCCACTTTTACCTCCTGAGTACTGGTAGCCATATAGAAAAGTTATTCATTATTTTTATAACAGATCATTTCTATAGCAACCTCACAGAGAATATGCTAATGGCTTTTTTTTTCTTTTAAGCAGCATCTTTAGAGAAATTGGCTATTGTCTCTTTTAAGGTTTAATAAATGTTTAATAGTTAAATAAATTACATATTCAGTTATGAAAGAATGAAATGACTAACTATACAAGGATTATAGTTCCCATAGAATTCTAGAGTACCTGCTCTCTGTAGTGAGGTGTTGTCTCAATGTCTGAACACTGGAAACCATAAAAGAATGAACTCCTGCACATAGCGTCAGAATTGAGACACTGTGTCTTTCTCCAGAAAAATCTCTGTAAAGGCTTGGAATCCTTAGGTAAAGAAGAACCTTTGCCACCATTTATAGCAAGTGACTTTATCTCTCCTGTCCAATGAGACTGGTGGTAGGAGGCTGATCTTGAAGCTTAAGATATCTTTTTATTATTAGATATTTTCTTTATTTACATTTCAAATTTTATCCCTTTTCCCAGTTTCCCCTGGAAATCTTCCTATCCCATTCCCCCTCCCTCTTCTTCTATAATGGTGTTCCCCCACCACACCCACCCACTCTGCCTGCCAGCCTGGCATTTCCCTACACTGGGGCATTGAGCCTTCACAGGACCAAGGATCTCTCCTCCCATTGATGACCAACAAGGCCACTCTCTGCTACAGATGTAGCTGAAGCCATGGGTTCCTCCATGTGTATACTTTTTTGTTGGTGGTTTAGTCCCTGGGAGCTGTAAGGGGTTTCCTTGGTTGATATTGTTGTTCTTCCCATGGGGTTGCAAACCCCTTCATATCCTTCAGTCCTTTCTTTAACTCCTCCATCGGTGTCCCCACACTCAGTCCCATGGTTGGCTGTGAGCATTTGCCGTTGCATTTGTCAGACTCTGGCAGAGCCTCTCAGGAGAGAGCTATATCAGGCTCCGGTCAGCATACACTTCCTGGCATCCACAATAGTGTCTGTGTTCGGTGACTGTATATGGGATGGAACCACAGGTGGGGCAGTCTCTTTTCTTCAGTCTCTGCTCCACACTTTGTCTCTGTATTTCCTCCCACTAGTATTTTGTTCACCCTTCTAAGAAACACTGAAGCATCTTAACTCCCTCTACCTGGACAAAAAAGCTGTTAATCCTCCAGATGTAATGGCACTGGGCACACTTAGGTTTATTTGCTAGTAAAAGTAATTTCAGACCAACCTACTCCTATTCTTCTTCCCAGAAATAAAATAGTGATTCCATAAACCATAAGCTACAGGTTCTACTCTAGAAAAAGAATATATATATATATTCTTTTAACATATATATATTCTTTTAACATATATATATGTTAAGTTTAACCAAAATAAAACTGGGAGGCCACAGAATGCCTTCAATAAAAATTGTGTAGGCTACTATATATTAGAAAGACGCTACAAGCCACAGAAAATTTGAATAATTCATTATGATAAGGACATTTTCAAGCAACATCTGCTATTACTGATGGGTGAGCCACAACTCCTGTAATTATCCCTTTATAGCTAATGAGTTTTATGTCAAAACAGCTTACATGAGCTTTTCACCATTAAAAGTACCCCTTTGAGATGTCCATGTGCTATGACTGTAACATGTATTTTTAGAATTATAATACCTAACTAACCCCCTCCCCAAACCCCTCAGTTCTAGAGAGTTGGTCACTATTGCTTATCTTTGGTTGATTTTTAAATCAGTTTTAAATATAAATTTGTGAGTGTCTGGGACCACGTGTGACAGTTGGCTCATGGTGTATTAGACCACAGATATAATTTAAGACTCATTAGTTTCTAATTAATTGGCATGGATGCACTCAGATTGGTTTCAGGATTTATATGTAGGCTTGAGCACCCATGCATGGCATTAATATCCTGCTAGGTTGACAAATCCTATCCTTCCCTCAATAGGCAGTTATAGTTAATGAAATTGAAAACCTCCCTTGTGATACAAAGTAAGATGTTATCATTCTTAAGAGATTAGAACTGTAAAGGAGATGTCACCTATCACCTACTCTCATCTCTTATATATCTGGAAAGACATACCCTATTATAGTAACTCCATCCCCAAATGTACATATATTGAAGATATGATCTCCAACCTGTGGTGTTATATAATTTTTCTTGGACAAAAGTACATTTGTGTGAAGAAACATTCACCTAATGCCCACCACAGAGTAGGCCAATGATAGACAATGGAAGTTTTTTATCCATCTCTGGCATGGTAAACTAATGGGTTTACTGGATTTATTTGCAGGGTGTAGTATTACCTTACAAGAGTGACTCAGAGGTAGGTGTAGTACTCAGTCATCTACCAGATGGGTATTACATCCAACAGCTTCATCCCTGCCTTTATCTCCATGACAGTCACATCCATTAGACAGTCTCATCTTGTTTATTAAGTTTGTCACATATGTTATACAGGGTCCTTGTGAAACTTAGACATTTCTGAGTTTTCTGATCTTAGAAGTTTCATTAGCTTCCTGAATCTTGTGGTCTTTACTATCTGTCTGAAAGGGAGACTTAAATTACCAAGAAATATCTATAACCCTTCCTTTATGTGGTTTCTACCTGCTCCTCTTCCATAATTTTTTCTTAGCCTGGGAAGAATGAAAAAGATTTCTGATTATTTTCTTTCTTATATGAATGAATATTGGACCACTATGTCACAGATTTTATATATACATACAATCTCCTTCCCTGACTGAGGGTGACAACAGCAGTCTGCTATGGATATAACCACAAGTGGTTAGAAGAAAGTTTCACATCTATTTAACCAAATAACAGCAATGTTCTCCCATCTAGGACCTAGGACTTCTTCAGTCCCAGTTTTTTGCCTTAATTTATATACCGTGCCAAATATAAGTTTCTTCCTGTGCAAAGACTCTAAATTCAAAGAAAATAGGTTGGCTGCACCAACAACCATGAAATTGTTTTACCAGTAACCAAATCTTGTCCATAATTATGTGTTGGTATCTTAGCATACAATATATATATATATATATATATATATATATATATATATATATATATA